>OY776278.1:21153549-21753549 GCA_963675445.1 Linnaemya vulpina
CACATTATTCGTCTAACCCTCGTATTACCGCTGCTGGCCATTTTGAGCGCTACCCGTCGTCAAATAGCATTGGCATCGGGTTCTTGCTTGTTTATATGTATTATATTAGAGTGTTCAATGCCAATATAATTTTTAATCCTGGAACGTCATCCTTATTTTACATACACTAACGTCATCCTTCGTCATTTTGACTACGGCATACTTCAAGAATCTATAAAACACTTCCCGAACAAAAACGGCTACTAAAATAGATTTCTTATGTATTAATAGACACTTTTTAATAAATATTTAAAGAAATGACTTTATTTATTTTTTAGTGTTTAATAAAAACTTAATATTTCTACACTCAAAAACAGCTTGCGGTGACTACCGTTATACAAAAGTTGAGAGCAAAAAAAAAATATAAAACTGGCTTTATTTTGAAAATAAAATCTTCCTTAGTCAGTTTGACGAAGGATGACGTTCTAGTGTTAAATATTAAATGAAGAAGAATTAGAAAATAACCGGTGTATTATTGAGAAGGAAAATATGTTATTTTTATCAGTGTTTGAACGGCTACCAAAAAAGTAGCTGTAGCGACGAAAAAATTCCTACTTTTTAAGATACAAATTTGTTAAAAAAAAAAAAATGGTAGGCAATATCCATCTGCTTCTACTGCTACATTCACATTTCAACAGCAAACCATTGCATACGGCTACAGCTGCAAACTATTTTATTCCGAATCATTTCATATGTTTAGCTACACCTACTTTCCAAAAATATAATGCGAAAAGTAGAAGTAGCCTCTTTGCTACTTCAATTAAGGTATTGCTACGGGTAGAAAACAACAAAAGTATTCTACTTAATTGTTTGCTTCAATTTGAAAAGTAACCAAATACGAAAACATTATTTCTTGCTACTTTGTGTTGATTATAAACATACTTTCTGGCTACTTAATATGATTACTATATGTTTGGAGCCACGCAATACAAATATGTATTTCTGACTACATTTTTCTTTTGTAATATGTTTCACACAATGTGACAGAATTCTTATAGTTTCAGTTCTATTTCCAATTTACCTTATTCTGTCCCATTGTGTGAAACAATGGTATCGCTTCTACTTGCCGCTTAATTTTTTTGAAAAGTAGCTGTAGCGTCTAGTGCTACTTCTACTTGAAAAAAGTTGAAGCCGTAGCCGTAATTAAAAAAAAAGGTAGCTAAAGTAGGAATTCAAATACTGATTTTTATGCAGTTCACATACGATTTCAATTCGGATTATTGTTGGTATGAGTGGTCTTTACTGAAAATAATACCTTTAAAATACAACAATGTTTGTCTGTAAACTATTTTCATATCAAATAGCAGCTAACTTCGCTTACCCGACTGGATTTATTTTCAGCACGTGCTATTTCTATTTCTTAAGTTGTTAAGTAATCACTTAATAAAATCATGTTAATAAAAAACTTTGTAATATATATTTATACTTTAGGTCTTGTCTGGAGATACCGTAGTTATACGGGCACAGAAAGGAGCACCGCCACCAGAGAAACAAATCACTTTCTCCTATGTTCTTGCTCCCAAGCTAGCCCGCCGTCCCGGTGCCGGTGGTGATGAAACTAAGGATGAGCCTTATGCCTGGGAATCCCGTGAATTTTTACGCCAAAAACTAATTGGCAATGAAGTTACATTTAGTTTTGAAAAACCGCCAAATTCAAATCGTGAATATGGTTTTGTTTGGTTAGGCGATGAAAATGGGGAAAATGTAGTGCAAACGATGGTAAAGGAAGGATGGGTAACAGTACGCCGTGACAGTCGTCCTCCAGAACCCAATAAGCAGGAAGAACTGCAGAGGCTGATTGAATTAGAAGACCAAGCTAAAAATGCAGGTCGTGGTAAGTGGTCTAATGCAAACCCTGCCGATCATGTCCGTCATATCAAGTGGACTCAAGATAATCCCTCACAAATTGTTGAAATGTTTGGTGGCAAACCTGTCAGAGCAATTATTGAACATGTGCGCGATGGTTCTACAGTGCGTGCATTTTTGTTGCCTGATTTTTATTACATCACATTAATGATTTCGGGTATACGTTGTCCCGGCGTTAAGTTAGATTCTGAAGGTAAACCCGATTTGAAATTTAAGGTCCCATATGTTGATGAAGCCCGCTATTATGTCGAAACACGTTTATTACAACGTGAAGTTGAGATCCGTTTAGAATCAGTAAATAACGCTAATTTTATTGGAACCATTATCCATCCAAAGGGAAATATTGCAGAATCCTTATTACGCGAAGGTCTAGCAAGATGTGTTGACTGGTCGATGGCTTTAATGAAAGGCGGTAAGTAATATAAATGACGTAAATAATGCATCTCGATCTCAATGTTAAAAAAATAATTTATTTTTAATGTTGGAAACTAAGATGCAAGATTATCATGTGTAAGACAAATTCAAGGTGTGTTTGTCGTTATCATTCAAGCATTCACATTAGTAATTTTGTCTACATTGTTTAATTATACTAAAATATGTGCGATATAGTTATAGCTATGCTTTGTTGAACATTTATTTAAATTTCATAGTAGTGTGTTAACTTGCATATTTTGGTTTTGCTTCAAGTTATTTGAGTTATAATCTTCAGAAAACTTGATGATAGAACTGAAATGTGCTATAGTAAAATGGCGGACTCCAAGATTTTTAAGCTTTTTCGAGGCTTCTGAATCATTTCACCCCGGCAACAAATATGAAAGTGATAATTATTATTTAGGTCTGAAAGATTATGACCTCCATAGCTAAATATTAATTTATATTTTCAGGCGCAGAAAAGCTACGTGCAGCTGAACGAGTCGCCAAAGAGAAACGATTGCGTTTATGGCATGATTATAAATCAAGCGCACCAGCATTAAATAACAAGGAGAAGGACTTTACTGGTACTGCGGTTGAAGTATTTAATGGAGATGCCATTAATGTCAAACTTGCTAATGGTCAAATAAAGAAAGTATTCTTCTCGTCCATCCGCCCACCTCGTGATACTCGAGCAGTTTTTGGCAATGACGGCGAAGAAATTGTTAAAGCTCCACGTTCTAAAAACTTTAGGCCACTTTATGAAATACCCTTCATGTTTGAAGCTCGTGAGTTTTTGCGGAAGAAATTAATCAATAAGAAAGTCCATTGCGTATTGGACTATGTTTCGCCTGCACGCGACAATTTTCCTGAGAAGTATTGTTATACCGTACTTATTGGCGGACAAAACGTTGCTGAAGCCATGGTTGCTAAGGGTTTGGCTTCTGTTGTGCGATATCGTCAGGATGACGATCAACGTTCATCTTGCTATGATCAATTATTTGCTGCTGAAAACCAAGCTATTAAGGGTCAGAAAGGCATGAATGGCAAAAAGGATAATGCCACAATGCGTGTTAACGACCTTACTGTCGATCATTCCCGCATTAAGGTTCAATATTTACCTTCCTGGCAACGTGCTTTGAGAACAGAGGGTATTGTTGAATTCGTAGCTAGCGGCTCTCGCCTGCGTCTCTTCATTCCCAAGGATAGCTGTTTAGTGACATTTTTGTTGGCTGGTATCTCCTGCCCCCGATCATCTCGTCCAGCCTTGAATGGTGTACCAGCTCAAGAAGGCGAACCCTACGGTGATGAAGCCTTGACATATACCCGCGATCGTGTATTGCAACGTGATATCTCTGTACACATTGATACAACCGATAAAAACGGAACATCTGTTATTGGATGGTTGTGGACAGACACCAACGTTAATTTGTCTGTTGCTTTAGTTGAAGAAGGACTCGCCGAAGTTCACTTTAGTGCTGAAAAATCTGAATATTACCGCCAACTGAAGTCTGCTGAAGATCGTGCCAAGGCTGCTAAGAAAAACATATGGGCTAATTATGTTGAGCAAGTGGTTGAAGAAATGCCCGTCGTTGAGGAAAAAGAAGAAAAGGTACCCGTCGAGCGTAAAGTTAACTTGGAAGACGTGATTGTTACCGAAATTACCGAAACATTGTCTTTCTATGCTCAATCCTGTGCCAGTGGTTCAAAATTAGATGCATTAATGGCAAAATTACACTCTGATTTTCAATCCAATCCACCAATCGCTGGAACTTATACTCCTAAACGTGGTGATTTATGTGCTGCTCAATTCTCTGCGGATAACCAGTGGTATCGGGCTAAAGTAGAACGTGTTCAAGATGGCCATGCTACAGTTTTGTACATCGATTATGGAAATAAGGAGGTAAAATAAAAACCAGCATCTAATATTTTTTTACTATTCGCAAGCTCCTTAGATCCGTTTCCGTCTAAAAGTGAAATGCTTGAGTCATAAGCTTGCTAGATCAAATAACAGCTCTTTATAAATTTATTGATAAAGCATTGACGTTTAACTTAAGTTTGTCATGAACTTAAACTTAAATATCATTATGTTTGTTGTTAAAGGCGTTGTGGGTGAAGTTCTAACTGAGAATGACCAACTTAACTTTAATATTTTTTTAAAGTTGTCAATTGGTTATTTTCAACAAGACTTTTTCTGAGCCTTGAAGACAATCGATATTTGAGGGTTATACAAGTTTTTGCTTTAACATAGATAAAGATCTATAAAACAAACCCAATGCAATTAACTAGAAATTTCGTTTTACGCAATAACTTTCAATTGATTTTTTTTTGTTCATCATTTTAGGTAGTACCATTCACTCGTTTGGCTGCTTTGCCTGCTGGCTTCAGTAGTGAAAAACCATTCGCTACTGAATACGCTTTAGCACTGGTTAAATTGCCGTCAGACAATGAAGATAAAGAAGAAGCTTTGCGTGCCTTCTCTGAGGATGTACTCAACCGCAAGATTCAAATAAATATTGAATTGAAATCTAGTACTGGACCTGCCCTTGCTACTATTCATGACCCTTCCACCAATATTGATATTGGTAAACAATTGGTTGCTGATGGTCTAGTTTTGGTTGAAAAACGTGGAGAACGCAAGCTTAAAGAATTGATCGATCAATATAATGCTGCCCAACTAGCTGCCTTAAATGCTCATTTAGCTATTTGGAAATATGGTGACATTACACAAGATGATGCGCCTGAATTCAGCCGCTAAAGTCGCATTTTTCGTGCGCATTTAGCAAAAGTTGAATGTTTGTCTGCCACATACCCGCCCTTTAAAACAACAACATCTACAACAAACAACAACATCTACAACAAAAACAAGAAATAACTTAACGAGAAAAATAAATTCCCTTTAAAAACAAGAAATATCACAACATGGTAGAGGTTTATTTATATAAAACAAAGAAAATGATCGTGTTTTAAAAGCTTCCAATAAAATAAGTTAATATGAGAAATATTGTCAGAAAAAAACACCAACAACGTAAAAGTAACTCGGCAATCAATCAACAAAATTTTATACATAAATATAATGAACAACCGCCAACTTGAGAGCATAATCTATTCGGATGTGTGTAGATCTATTTGCAAGGAACTAATTTTTCAAATTGTCAACAAGATATATAAATATTATATACTGCTTTCTTCAAGTTAACTATTACTTAATAATAACAAACGACTAAAACTTAACATTAC
Organism: Linnaemya vulpina; assembly: GCA_963675445.1. Lineage (NCBI taxonomy): Eukaryota > Metazoa > Arthropoda > Insecta > Diptera > Tachinidae > Linnaemya > Linnaemya vulpina. The sequence continues at coordinate 21,159,106 of OY776278.1, forward strand.
ATATAAAATTTTGCTTTCAATATCATTTTTGCTTTCAATATACTTGTTGTTATTGTATTTTTCCTCTTTTATCAAAAATCTTTTATTTTCGGCTTACGTTTTCTTTATATATATTTTTTCTATATATATTTTTTAGATTTATGTTTAATAAACATTTTTTTTATTAAGGAAAATTATAAATATTTCACATAAATAATATACATACATATATTTTGTCATTAAAAAATAACTTCAAGGAAAATACACGATGTAATTAATATTGAAAATATAATAAACAATTAGATTGTTTGCTTTTTTAAATGTGCTATTTTGATAGTTTAGAGTACTAGAAAATAATGATTTCAAAGCGTTAGAAAGATTTGATATTAGAAGTTCAGCGGAAGGTGGCGTGGATGTAAATTTCTAAAAGAATTATTTTAGTTGTATATTCGGAATGACAACAGTATTTCAATTGTGCTTTGCTCAGAAAATGAAATTACCTATAATGTTTAAATTAGAAAAAGGCAAAATTGTCGTATCATATGAGATATGGTAATTTGTGCTTGATGGCATTGTTATAGAAAACATTCCTCCTATTCAGGAAAAATTAATTTATAAATTTTGCTTGGATTGTTGCATGTACCTTGCAGTCGACCTTGACATCGTAAATGTTAATAGAAAAACAACTTTGATTGATAGCAAATATTAAACTTTATTGAACAAATAATGAATTTTTGAAACAATTCAGAAGGTAAATTGCGGCGTTTAATATCGATCGAAAGTGTATTCCTGATCTAATGTTCCTTCTTTTCTTTAGATTTATAATTTTTTAATATATCTACTTTCCTAATCAGCTCGTCTATATTAAAGTCCGCTGGTATCTGCAAAGTGTCCTAAAAAAATAATTGTAATTAATGGATCTTGGCAACTGTATACACTGAAATTTGGTGCAATTTATACTTTTCTAGTAAGAGCGAAATTACAAACGGTTATGTTTATGTAAACCTTTTTCACAACTCATAAAATTAGTACTGCTGCTGCAATAGTTTCATGGTGCGGATTACACAGTATAGTTCATTTCAGTTTACTATTAATAAATTCTTTCCGCAACTGGTGACTTTTTATAAAAGGTAGAAAAGATACAAATGTGTAGTTTTTTTGTAAAGACTTACCAAATGATCTTGTAAACTCTTTATACTGGATTCTACATCTATCTTAGAACTTTGCATTTGTGCTTCAGATACTAGACGCTTATTGATTGAGGAGGTAAATCTGCATCAAGATTTGATTAATTATATTACGAATTACAAATTACTTCAATAATACTTCTCTAGTAAACTGCATTCGTTCTGTTCTTTCTCAATTTCCTGTCGCTGTTTTTCAATTTCATTTTTTAACTGATTTATGATTGCATGATTATCCAAGTGCTCCTTTTTCTTTTTGTAGTAAAAAGTTTGCAGATTTGATTGGCGTAGATCTTGCAAATTGGTTATTCGTTGTAACTCTACAGCTTCATCAAGTGAATTGTGTATGTCATCGCCTAAATCGCACATTTCAATACCTACAGATTTTAATTGATCCTCATAAAACTCTGCTAAGAAATCGAATATAGACTATTAAATAATAGATATAATCCAGTTATTTTTTTATGCTTACTTAATCGTTTGAGTTGTTTTATTTCTTCCGAAAGATGTAAAGAATCTAAAAAGATGAAAGATACATATGTATATAATTTTCTAAATCCAAATTTTGCCAGCCAAACACTAGAGAAAAATTTAATTCTTTATCACTTTGGACAAAGAGCATGCGGTGATCTGCACCATATATGTATAGGTGGATTTTTATTATTGTTGTTCCATCTTATTTTGAATAGTTAGTTAAATTATTTAATAATTAATATAGTTACCCATTTTACTTAGGATTTTCTTTCTATTCTTAAACCACAGAAAACAATTAAAACAGTTTCAATCACAAATTTCAACCACAAAATAAATTTCAACAAAAGGCGGGTTTGTTTATACTTGTTGTGCTACCAAGCTGACAATATTCATCAATATATTGCCAGACCGGGTTGTTTCTTGTTAGCGGTCTTCTATATCGTTGTGAATAGCACAGGTTCTGTAGTATACACACATATCATATAAACGAGAGTCCTTTCAGCACATATGATTGTATTACAGCTTTTACAGTGTACTACGTGAATGTTAGCCATTCTCTGAGTTATGATATATATTTTAAATTGTCTTATATTAATAGTAGTATTATCGGAGAAGTTATATGTTAACGGAAACTTGATGATATCAAACTAGTTAAGAGATGGCAGTGTTTACTCTATTAGAGTAGAGAGCTCCTCGCTACCATGCACCGATTCTTAATTGTACCCTAGTTTGTTGCAGGGTAAAGCGAAAATAATCTGGCAGCACAACATTGATTAACTAACAGGAACTGTCACAGCAGTCCTTATTTTCATACTCATTTAATATTTACATTTAAATTCGTATTAGATAACATTTTGTGTTGCGTCCTATTTTGAACTACTTTTAACATGAGGCGATTTGCAACATATACCTCTAGCTTTTCAAAAAAACTTAAAGCAAATAATATAATTCAAACCAGATATGTGTATAGAAGCTCGGTGCTACCAAAACCATTAGAATGTGAATCTTCAAAGGAAGCGATTCTTTATCATATAAACTATAGTCAACAAAAGCGCAGCTATGCACCCCATACTTCAATCAACCATAGGAAATGTTGGAACTGCAAAAAGGAGCAGAACAATCGGGACAGTTTCATGCAATGTCAGCAATGTGGCTTTTTGCAAGACCTCAATACTGATGTTGTAAGCCAAGATACATTTAAGTACTTTATTGTGTAGTTTTCTTATATTTTTGCATTGAAACAGAATTACTTTGATCTATTTGAATTTCCGCAAAAGTTTGATTTTGATGCTCAAGCCTTAACAAAAAGGTTTAGACAACTGCAAACTGTGGTACATCCAGATAAATTTAGCAATAAGTTAGTACACTAAATTATATATAAATTTATATACATATTGTAATTAATGATATATTTTAGAGGTTCTCGAGAGCAGTTGAACTCAGCTGATTGGAGCTCACTGATTAATAAAGCCTATAAAACTTTGTCAATTCCTCTAGAACGGGGACAATATTTACTATCACTGCAGGGTTTTCAAATGCCACAGGACAATACTGCTCTTGACAAGGAGTTTTTACTTGATATGATGGAACGCAACGAAGAAGTGGCGAATGCATTAACAAGAACTGAATTAGATGCCTTAAACGAACGTTTAGTAAAAGAGCTAAAAGAAAAAGTAGAATTGTTAGCTAAGACATTTTCCGAAAATAATTTAGAAAAGTGCAAAACATTACTAATTGAAATGAAATATTTGATGAGTATACAAAAAACAATTAAAAGCAGATTACAAAAACTTTTGGGAAGCTGAATGAAAAATAATAATTAGTTATAAGATATTCCCATTTATATTAAATAAATAATGAGTAAAGTTACAAAATAAAATTTCGATTAACAAGTATTTATAGGGCGTCCGGAGAAATAATCGGTGTTTTAATAATCACAACAATTTATTATGTAAATAACAAATTTTTAATAGATTTTTGTAAATAGTGCCGAATGCACAACAAATGCTACAAGCAGATGAAATTTTGTGCGACTCGGAAATCTGTTAGATGCAACAACCACAACCAGTGGTGTGAGAAACTAATTAATATATTTATTGCTATTAATTTCAATTACAAATTTAAATTAATCCCTATGCAAAATTTCTTTGCTGAAGATATAAATAATACCTATTCACATCGATTGGAATGAAACTCTAGCCCATAAAATTTCACTGCCATCATAATATTTTCGGTATACTATTGTTTTTTTGTATATATTTCTTTGCAATGCGATTTATTGTATACCAACTAAAATAATAATACGACTTGTATCGATATATCTATAATACGTAAAACAAATCAAAGAATATTACTACGGGGGATTCACACTGTGGTTATAGTCAAGTCATAGAATAATAGCAGGAAATATATGTATGCCATTTAAAACAGATCAGTTAACACATTTGATATGAGTATATTATTTTGCGGCGGCCTACAGAAAAACATTCATAGGCTGCCAGCTACGTATATAAGTTAAGCGAGAAAAAATTTTCACTTGTATATATTTGGTTTTTGCGATTTAGTGCTCTTTTAATATTTCTTATGTTATAAAAATGTGATTTAATGTACAGACATATAATTATAAAAATTCTTTTAACCGTTTCTCAGTCGTGTATTATATATAAGTAACGGCGGCAAACATATACTATCGCCGTCTCACCTAAAGATTTTCAACCGTTTGACTCAGATCTCTAGAGCATTTTATGACAACACAAAAGCATAGCTGAGAAAGTGCTATTATTTTATGTCTTTTTATATGCAGCACAGCAACAACTTTTTTAAACTGGTCTAGATCTTATGACTTTATGACAAAAAGCACAAAGTGTGAATGGCCCAAGAATGACTTAACAGCACACAATAGTGTGAAAATCCCGTAAATGTTTATCTCCCTCGCAAATTGTATATCGTAGAACCATAACTGGTAACACTGGTCTTTTTTTGCCATATGAACATACACCTTAAAGGAGTGCTCATCAGGTGATTGGATTAAACAGTCAAACAGCAAATAAAAATTATATCAAATATGTGCCGAAATGTCAAATATAATATGCGTTGTTGCAACAGCACCATCTTCTTGAATGCGTCTTGTCTCAAAACAGCATCGGCTAGGAAGAAAGTGTTGGAGAATAATGGCTGGACTGGTCCACTTGGCTAGATTTTGCAGTAAACAACGTATAAATAACAATAAAAATATAAGTACCTTAACTCGTTACTCAAACTGCAAATGTAATGCTTTTGGACAACGTGTTTCCGCACATTTGGTGAGTTTTTAAACTTTTGTTTGACTAAGTTCTGTATTTTTATTATCATGGCCATTATCATTAAGAAAATGGGTAACTTATTTCGTAATATAGCATAATTTCCAAAAATTTAAAAATACTTTAAACAATTGCTCGTACACATGAATATATTTTGCATCATATGTATAGAATATTTTGGATTTGATGCTGCAGGCCAAAATATATTATTGATAAGGGCTTTTAAGGGTGCTGATGAAGATTGTAAACCTCGGGAATTTAGCAAACTAGTAAAAGTTTTACGCCGCGAAGGCATATTATGATGAATCGCCAAATGTAGCCAAATATTCTATTTATATAAGAATAAATTTGTAAATAAATGGAATGAAGAACTGATGGAATGTGCTTCAGATGTGCACTTATGCACGTGTATTTGTATTGAAATACTTTACAAATAAATTGCAAAATATCGGTGCAAAGATGCCGTCGGGTTGACTTGACCATATGTCTGCGATGTTGTTGATCCATATTTTATCATTTTCTGTGATACTGCACACGACTTATGTATATCTTCACATAAGAAGTTGTAACGTAGTTACCACAGGACATTACTCAGAATTTATGTTATCGCGTATGTTCTGTAAATAACGGTGATTTAAAAACACGTGATTTTTGAAAACTAGGTTTACTAATAGAAATATTTTTCTGACTTTTTTAATATTTTCATTATATATGTACATATATTGTATGTACATATAGCGTCAGATATGATGTCTGAAAAAGTCGTTTCTAATTCTAAGAACGTCAATCAATATTTACACTGTAAATCTCACGATTTGAAATCGACGTGGAGAAATCTAAGGCATAATGGAAAAGCTTTTGACATCTTACGCTTGGAAACGCTGCTCCTCAAATAAAAATTTGTTCTTTTTTTTTATACATAAATTTATTTGTTATTGGCTTAAGTTTACAATACGTTTCATTCTCCGATTTTTATGAAACTTTGGTCATCGGTAGTACTCCTAAATCTAAGAATTGTGGTAAAAAAATTTTGGAGCGGACGCTCTTAGTTTGGGAGTTATGAGCCTCTAAAGTTCAAACATATATGTGCCTATAGCATCCTTTATATAACCGGTACATAGTTGATATGGGTAGCGGTTAAAAATTCATATTTTTGGATTGACTTTTTTTACAAAAGTACCGTTAAATCGAAAAGGGGTATATATAACGGTTTTTTATTATATAGTAAAATGGATAGAAGACTTTCATACCTTTCTGACACCTATATCCTATATATCTAATAAGGAATGAAGACTCTACAAAGGATTTAAAACTTAAAATAATGTCAGGTATGATTTTACTGAACGTTGAAACATTTCATACAGATATGAAACAATCTCGTTATTAGAAGTGTACGCATACAAATGTATAACAGGTTTAGTTGTTAATGTTTTTGCTACTTGCATAATTGTATTTGCAATATATGAGTATACACATATGTAAGAAAATCTTTCCTCAGCGAAGCCACTGTTCGACATACGTAGAGGAGAAAATGGTGGAGGCCGGCCGGAGGCCGGCAATGCAGAAAATCTTTCCTCAGCGAAGCCACTGTTCGACATACGTAGAGGAGAAAATGGTGAAGCCCGGCCGGAGGCCGGCAAATGCAGAAAATCTTTACAGCGCGGCAGTACTAAACTTGAAGTCCATTATTATCACAAGAAACATTTTTGTGTTACACTCATTGTATATTTTTGTATACTTAATATGTGTAGTTCTGTGAAAACATAACTATCTTCAACTTTTAGGTTTTAAGTCCTCTGTAGTGTCTTCATTACTTATCAGATATTTATGATACAGATGTCAAATGAAAGGTATGAATGTCTTCTATCTATTTTACTATACAACAAAAAACCGTTATATAGACCCCTTTTCGATTTAACGGTACTTTTGTAAAAAAAGTCAGAACAAAAATATGAATTTTTAACCGCTACCCTTTCCGGATCAGCACAACCACAGGTTGTTATACACCGTTTGAAAGGTATTTACAAGTATTTCTAACAATACCCATATCAATTATGTACCGATTATATAAAGGATGTTATAGGCACATATATGTTTGAATTTTAGAGGCCCATAACTTCCAAACTAAGAGCGTCCGCTCCAAAATTTTTTAACACAATTCTTAGATTTAAGAGTACTACCGAAAGTTTCATAAAAATCGGAGAATGAAACGTATTGTAAACTTGTTCCTTGTTATTATTGTATAAATAAATTCAAGAACTCGAAATGCTTAATAGAAAACAATTTTCAGTGAGCATATGTATTTTGTCCCTAGAGTTCACTATAAATGGATTCACAAATAAGTGATCACTGAGGTTCATAGTTCCAGAATCCGACGATAGGCAATTGAATTTTTGAGCGTTGCACTTTATTTTAATAGTTTGTATATGCAATGAATTTTAGCCATCCAAGACCCAATTCGGTTTTATATAAACGGTAATACCTATATCCGAACTCGGATATGACGGCAAACTATTAAAAGATGTATACTTTCATTAAGAGGTGGACCTTGCCACTTTTATATATTATTGGACAACAACGAATAAAAACAATATATAAATATAATAACAATATAAATATAAAAATAATTTTAGTTCATATAATCAAAAATAATACTCCTTACTTTTTCATTTGTCTTTATTTATAAAACTATAATTTCTATCATTAATTCACTGTTGTTCTCCAACGAGTCAAACAACGAAATAACAATAAGATTACTTGAAATGTAAAGAAATAATATGATATCAAATCTTCTCACTTCATTAGTACATATGGTCTGTAAAGATATTTCATCATTGATTGTTATGAATAGTTAAGGCATTGAAAATTTATTGGTTTAGCTTTGGAAATTCTGGCAGTTCCCCACAAATGAATGCCGTGCAGTCCAAGTATCAAAGTTTAATTGGGATTTAAGGCTTGGCAACCAATATATTCCTTAAGTTTTAATTTTAGGAATATAACATATAAAAGTGATCTTTATATGATATATTCTAGCTATGACTATCATTTTTAATATGTATAAATAGCAAGAAAATCCTACTATTGCAAGACCGAAATATTTTGACAACCTAACAGCTTGATTTAGGGTTGGAAAGGCTGTTTTTAACAAAATCAAATATAACAAAGCATTATTATGAAAATAATGAACCACCAATATGTACAACTTAATGTGCCACTTACAATCCCACATATACTTGTTGAATGTACAAAATCAAAAATAAATTAACCTTTGGAAAGAATTCTTAGCTGTACATATGACAGCCTTTTGTCTACAATAACTAAAAGCCTAAAAAAGCATAACATTGATGATATCTGATACCAATTTCCATTACTATATATTCTTTAGTATTTTATTGTTTAATCGTAATTTTTATTTATTTTTTTATTAAATTTAATTGGTTTTTGACCTAAATTTTACATATTTGTTATATTTGGTTTTTGTTATTTTAAAATTTAATATTAAATGTTGGAAAATTACATACAATGCATAATTGCACATGTATATATTATAACACTATCTATGTGCATAGGGCCTAATTACACTAGGAAACAGCCATTTTGTTATTTGGTTCTAGCATACTTTTTCTCATGGATTTGGACCTACTGAACACGAAAATGAATTTTAAAAATTTTTCTGTCGATTGGTTTGCGAGATACAAATTTTTTAATTTTTGGAGGTACACTTACTATTTTGAGCATATCTTTAGTCTTCTTTGACCTATTATATCCTACTACTACTCAAATTAAAGACAATTGAGCCGTCTACAACTTATTCTCAGAAAATTTTCAAATCGGGTTAGTAGTTTTGATGTTGGCGGCTTAAAAAGGTTAAAAAACTGGGTTTTTTTTAGTAAAAATGTGGCTGAAAAATTCATATAAAAATTCATATAAAATATTAAACGCGATTTTAACAGCGATTTTAATTTTTTTACGTATAGCTGACACTTTTCCAAAGAAAATAAGCCCTTACTTAACAAAATCTGATGAGAAATGGCCGACTTATTATTTTTTTGGTAAACGACCGAAATTCCGCTATTTCACGATTTTTTGATTTTCATTATTTGCACAGCTTACCTACCCAACGCAAACGAATAAATACATTTGAACTTAATTTAAAATAAACAAATTAGTCTTCGTATATTATTTTTTAATTTATTTACAGCACTACATGCTCAATGTATCGCACAATTAGCTAAACTAACGAAAAAAACAAAAAAAATGAGTAAAAACAAAGATATAAGTGTACATTTTATGCCATGTGGAAAAACTGCTGACTTCTTCTTTGTTTTTTGTATCCGCTGCAATCGGTCTCACGTATTAGGGTCCAAATATAGTCACCCATCATAGCCGTGTCATAGATGCCCTGATAGCGTCGTTCCATAGCCTTCAATTCCTGATGAAAGCGCTCGCCGTGTTCGTCGCTCACGTCTCCTAAATTCTCAGGGAAAAAATCCAAATGAGAATGCAGAAAGTGTATTTTAAGTGACATGTGCACTCCCATGGCTTCATAGTTCTTTACCAGATCCTCAACTATGTCCTTATAATTCGGGCTTTTGTTGTTTCCTAAAAAGTTTTCCACAACAAGCCTGAAGGAATTCCATGCTGCGGCTTCGATGGGTGATAACAGCTTTGGGAATTTTTCATCTTTCAAAATTTTTTTTATCTCGGGTCCTGCGAAGACTCCTTCTTTAATTTTTGCCAGCGAAAGGTAAGGGAAAATTGACCGTAAATAGGCAAAAGCTTCACCTTCTTTGTCTAATTTTTTGGCAACATTTTTAATCAAACCCAATTTTATGTGCAGCGGCGGAAGTATTATATTTTCACGGTTCTCTATTAGTGGTTTGCGCTGAACATTCGCTTCTCCAACTACAGGTTTCGTTCGTACCGGCCATTTTTTTTTTATATAATGCTGATCATCAGCGCGGCTATTCCAAAGGCACAGAAAACAGCAATGTCGCGTATAGCCTCCTTGGAGTCCACACAGAATGGCCACAACTTTAAGGTCGGCGCATATTTTCCAATTGTATTTCCTATACTCTATGCATTTCAGCAAAATGTCCATAGTTTCATAGTTCTCCTTTGAATGAACCGCATGAGCAATAGGAACAGATGGCTTTTCATTCCCATTATGTAAGAGAACTGCCTTCAAGCTCTCTTTGTTGCTGTCAATAAACAACCTCCATTCGTTGGGGTTGTGAATTTGGTGAAGCTCTTGGAACAAGCCTGAAATGTCGCTGCAAAAACATATTTGGTCTTTCTTTGTATAAAATTTTGCATACTCCTTGTGACGGTTTCTGTACGCTGATACTTTCACTTCTGAAGCCGCAAATCCACACTGTATCATCCGAGACGCAAAAAGTTCGGATTTCTCCTTAGTGAGACCAAAATCGCGCACCCAATCGTTTAGTTCGGCCTGTGACAGTAATTTTCGCTTTGCACCCGGCTCAAATTCGCTTGCATTTGACTCGGACTCTTCTTCTGACGATTCTGCTTTTTGAAGAGATTTACCAGGGCACACTGGATATGGCACATCATGCGAATGTGGTACTGGAAGCGCAAACGATCCCACTTGAGCGTAGTTCCATTTAAAAAATCTTCCTACCCCACTGTTTGTGGTAAGGCAAAAATAACAGTCTGTGGAATGGCATAGCGGCTTTTTCCACATCATTGGTGTATCGAATTTCATATGGCGGCTAAAATTAAAATAAATTACTATATTCGCTATGTATAATGTGTTTAAATAAAAATTCTTACCTTCCGCCAGCTGCCCAGTTGGTTAAGATTATATAGCAAAGATCACACAGCGACTTAGGTGTCCATGGTTCTGTGATATTTGGTGAAATACCAAAATAATTCAAATAGTGCAATTGTACTGCTGGAGTAAACTTGTGTGCGTGATTTTTTTTTATAAACTGGCCACAAACATTGCAGAAATTGTCTGGATCGTTCAAACACTCGAACACACGTAGTCTTTTACTCATTGTCTTCCTTGCGTTTTCTAAATATTAACTTCTTTACACTTTCACAGACAGTTTTGAAATGCAATTGATAACCGTGTCTCCTTATGTTTAAATATGTATGAGCATGTAGTGCTGTAAATAAATTAAAAAATAATATACGAAGACTAATTTGTTTATTTTAAATTAAGTTCAAATGTATTTATTCGTTTGCGTTGGGTAGGTAAGCTGTGCAAATAATGAAAATCAAAAAATCGTGAAATAGCGGAATTTCGGTCGTTTACCAAAAAAATAATAAGTCGGCCATTTCTCATCAGATTTTGTTAAGTAAGGGCTTATTTTCTTTGGAAAAGTGTCAGCTATACGTAAAAAAATTAAAATCGCTGTTAAAATCGCGTTTAATATTTTATATGAATTTTTATATGAATTTTTCAGCCACATTTTTACTAAAAAAAACCCAGTTTTTTAACCTTTTTAAGCCGCCAACATCAAAACTACTAACCCGATTTGAAAATTTTCTGAGAATAAGTTGTAGACGGCTCAATTGTCTTTAATTTGAGTAGTAGTAGGATATAATAGGTCAAAGAAGACTAAAGATATGCTCAAAATAGTAAGTGTACCTCCAAAAATTAAAAAATTTGTATCTCGCAAACCAATCGACAGAAAAATTTTTAAAATTCATTTTCGTGTTCAGTAGGTCCAAATCCATGAGAAAAAGTATGCTAGAAACAAATAACAGACAAAAGTTTGTTATTTGTGACCTAGTGTTACCCGGCACATCTGTATAGTATATTTTATAAATTAAATTTACAAAGTTTAATTGAAATAAATAAATATATACATATGTATGTCAATCGAAAGTATTAAGCGAATGAAACAATTTTACGTGCGTTGAAAGTTTATTTTAGTCTCCATTTCACGTGCATATGACATAAATTTATAATTCGTGATATATAACAGTGTTCCATGGTTGTTTGAAATTACATATATTAAAGAAATTTATAAAATGAGCAAATTACATACATATGTACATATATTTGGTTTTTATGCGTTGTTGTAATTAGTTGACCAACCAATTTTTATATGTTTGCTTCAATTTCTTTTGGTTTTTACCGCATAAGTTATACCATAAATATTGATCCGTGCCATATGATGAATTTGCATATAAATTAAGATTTTCGCGTGAAAGTAGAACAAAAATATGTACATATATAATATTAGTTAGATTACGGCCTTCCTTACTTATAGTAATTTGATTGTATTAAACAATAAATCAAAAAAGTTGATCCTAAATGTTAACTCTTTGCATGTGAATTTGAAATAAATTTATTCGCAAACTGTCGCCGGGAAGCCATATCTATCTGCAGGATAAAGTTAGAATGTACAGTAAATAATCAATGAACTCATAATAATAATAAATAACGAAAGTAATAAATCTGTATCAGAGGTATCATATTCACATATCGATATAGATTAATACATTTTCGTATATTAAAGAGATGATGACAAATATTTCCACACAGACTATTCTATTGTCACATTTGATGCATACGCACATAGGTATTTATGTGCTTTTTGTATGCACATATGTACATTTATTCATAGTTGGTGTTCAAGAATTTGGCCACAGTGAAAAGGTTTTTATATATTAATCAGATAATGATTACATCTAATACTTCAATCAATCCAATATAATAAAATGTGCTCCTTTTATTGTCTTTACAGAATTTGTAAAATCTGTTAATATATCTTTATACATACTCCTACTTATACAACATTACTAAAGAGTATATAATATTCATATTTGAATTCAACTTAATTATTGATGCACTAAAATGGGACGTACTAAACGTATACGTAAACAACGACAACTTTTAGCTCTAGAGCAGGAGCAACAAAAAGATGAAAGCGTTTTTCCGGATTTATATAAATATCTAAGCTCTATAGGTTGGAAAAATGAAACCAAACTTATGGCGAGAAATTTTCACCAAACTGGAAGAGGTTTATGTTCTAAATTGGTCATTAATAAAGAATGTAATATTATACGTTTACCAATCGACGCTCTACTAACAATAAGAACAATTGAAAATGATGAACACTTTAAAAATATTTTTAGTATAGAAAAATTTGACAAAAGTCTCCAGCTACCATTTCAATCATTAATGGCTTTTTACATAATGCATCAGAAACTTCTTATGTTGCAATCAAAATGCAAAGCATATATAAATTCTTTGCCCACATATTTTACTACTCCCTACTTTTGTCCAGTTGCAGAATTACAATGCTTACCAGATTCGATATTAGAGTACACAGTCGAGCAGAATCGCAAAATAAAAGAAGCTTATCAAGTTCTAAAACTGGTTTACAAATTTGAAGATTTTGAATTAAAATATACTTTATGTGATTTTCGCTGGTCCTATTTTGTAGTTAATACTCGTAGTGTTTATATCTTAGCGGAGCAAATCAAACCTGAAAAATCTTTCTTTCAACCTTTGATATCAGATGTATGCAATTTGGCTTTAGCTCCTTTTCTTGATTTATTTAATCACTCTGATAAGTTTAATACGCAAGCTGAATTAATGTGTAATCGCATTACAAAGGAATTTGAATTCATAATATCCTTGGAAAATTTTCCATATGATAAAATTTTACCTCGTCAGCAGATTTTTATAAGCTATGGTGCATTAACAAATTTAAAGTTACTTGTTGAGTATGGTTTTATACTGCCTTCAAATCAGAATGATTATTTTACAATATCTCTGAATGATATAGAAATTTTTCTACAACAAGAAAAATCTCTTAGAGGTTTTATTTTTCATAAAAATAAATTTAAATTTATAAGGGAACACAATCTGCATGATCAAATGTTTATTAATAAAGAAGATGGCGCCTCACATAATCTGCATGTAGTTCTTCATTTGCTATTTAAAGAAGAAAGTTATTTTCCCAATGTTTTGAATCAAGTGGCATTTGGTTCAGTGGATAATTTGTTGAATGTTAATGCTGAGCTTCAGTTATTTTTAAAGTACAAAATCAGAGAATATGAACAGTTTGTAACAATGCTAGAGACTAAGAAAAATTTGACTAAATCGGGGTTTGCTTGCAAATTGTACATAAAAGAATGTTTGAAATATTTAAAAAATTGTTTATTTAACTTAGAATAAAGTTAACTAAGGAAGTACATAATTGATTTTAAATAAAAATATATGATTTAAATGATTAATTTTCCTGCAAATGGTGTTTTATTTAAAAATCTTTGCATTTAATTTTCCAGTTTATTTCATTGCGCACCAGTTCTACCAATGTGGATGATGGCTCTTCAAAAAAGAAAACAACTCCATTTACCCCTACGCCTGGCAGCAAATTATTAGGTGGAGTTTTTGTAAAGAAGACGCCTCAAGGTAATTATTTGATTTGTTTTTCTCGAACATGTGTATCTAAAATATATTTATATAAATACATACATACATATATCTATATGCTGAGATATAAAAGAGGAAACTCATTTATATATAAAATTTTTCGTGCTTATTTATCTATGTATTTGTTTTTTAAACAAATTAATAATGACTATACACTTCTGAAATTTTCTAAATGGGTTTGTAAACGTGTAAGCCAAACTTTTTTTTTATAATATTATTGTTAATAAAATATTAGTATTTATAAAACCCAACACCAAACGCGTATAAGGCAAATTTTATGGGAATGGAACTTGTGATAGACAGTAAATGAACCTGTAAAAATGTCCGTCTGTTCGAATCTCTTTCTACCACTTAAAAAGTTAATTATAAATTTTTTTTAATTTAGTAAGTCCTCAACAAAATCAGTATTTATAACAAAGAAAAATTATAGTACATTTTTTAAAATGAATTTTTTTTAATAAAACAAAACTGAAACTCCCACGAAAATATTTACAGTCTATTCGAGGATTTTATCGTTAACAAGGCAGCAAACTGGATGATATATTAAACAGGAACACGTTCAGTATGTACATGTACGAGTATGATTTTAAAACTACACTTGGCAAACATTAGCCCAAAAAATTGTAACCACTAAATAGTGAAGGGATGTATTTTGAGTTAGATACGTGCTTCTTAAAGAAACTTGTTTCGTACATTGTTGATTTTCCGTGGTGTAGAAATATCTTTCTCATTTTAAATGTAAAAATATGTCCGCAGAAAATAACTGCAGCATAAAAATCTCACACCGTTTTGTTTGTAAATTTTGCTCTTTGCTTAATGGTGATGGGTATATTCAGGTTCGGCAATACCGAATAAAATATTTTAATTCAATTTCTAACTAAAATTTTTTAATTTCTAACTAAAAAAAATGCAGAATACGTCCCAAAATCATTTTCACATCTTCGTGCATTGCAAACACTAAAAATTGTAAATAATATATTATTGGATATTTGTTTAGATTTAATATATTAATTTGCAACATTTTATATCCATCATTACATTCACGAAATGTCAATTTGTTAGTTTGGTAAAAAGATAATGCTAAAAGTTGCAGTTGGAAGAACTTGACAGGCTTGCTTTCTGAAACTATCTTAAAATATTTAAATTGCTCAAATGGCACATCAGTTATGCGTTTGCGAAGTTACCCCCTTCGTTGTTGGTTCTTTTAAGACTTCTTGCTTCGCTCTATATATATATATATATATATATATATATATATATATATATATGCTATATATATATATATATATATATATATATATATGCTATATATATATATATATATATATATATATATATATATGCTATATATATATATATATATATATATATATATATATATATATGCTATATATATATATATATATATATATATATATATATACATATATATATATATATATATATATATATATATATACATGCTATATATATATATATATATATATATATATATATATATATATATATATTGGTTTTTTTTAACAACAGGCAAAATCTCTTAGAGGTTTTGTTATTCATAAAATTAAATTTAAACTTTTAAGGGAACACAATCTGCATGATCAAATGTGTATTAATAAAGAAGAAGGCGCTTCTCATAATCATAAAATATGGATGCTTTGATACCATTTTTCACCGATACGATATGCAAAAATATTTCCAAAGAATCCACATCGTTACGAGTATTATATTTCATTATTTTAATTAATATATTATTATTATAAAAAATTGCTTCGTAGTTGAAAATGCGACAGAACTCATATAAATACTTCAGTTGCTGTTCCAGTGAACGAGTCTGTGATTTTTTCGGAGAGTAGAGCAGCGTTAAGGTTAAATGTCTCAATAAGATGCCTTTTTAAAACAAGACAACAGGCCATAAATTTTTCTTTATATGTTATATTATTATTATTATTACATCTATGTTTCAAAATATAAAATAAAAAAGTAAAAGATGTAATGATGGATAATTAAAATTTGGCTGAATGAAATGCTTCTCTAAAATTCTGATTAAACTAATGTTTTGTTTTAATTTTTACCTCTCTTTAACCAGTATATACTTTAATATCATTTGTTTAATAGTCAAGTATGTGATAAAATCGAATTCAAATCAAATTCAAGAAACCACTTCCATATCGTCTTCATAACCAATATTATACCAAATCGAATTTTGTTGGTTTCCAATTACGAAAATGTCAATAAGGAAAGTTGTGATAGAGACGTTGGTTGAATATCTGATTTTTTTAAAATAATTTTTTAATTACGCTTGTTTGCATTGTAAGCGACTTTCGCTAAATTTTGGGTGTTGTTTTCAGCTCATTCGTGAACTTTTAGTATATTCACAGCGAAACTGATATTTTGGAAAGTTCTGATCCTATTATAGTTTTAGCTAGTTTGGTTCTTTTTTGGAAATTTCGAAATTTAATTCCACTCTATGTTTTTACAATTTCAGCGATTTATATTAAATTAGTAAAATATTTTCCAAATTATATAATATTTTACCAGTTTTCGCCTATATATTTAAGTGGTCTAATATTTGTGCTTTTTTTAAATTTGATCAATTTTGATAAAATTTCTGCATACCAAAATTTTTTGGAATATAAACTGTAAACAATAACGGTTTTAATCTTTAGGATTATTACTGCATTACATGTACAGGGGTATATCAAAGAATAATTTATAATTTGCGCTTTAAATTAATAAATAGCTTTTACGTTAATGTTTTCTCCCGGTAAATTTAACCGTCATGTATACTACTGAATTTTTCTACGTATTTTAGCGATATAAATCAACTGTTTAACTTCGTCTACTGCACTAACAACACCAAAAAATAGATTATGATTTCCACTAAACTTCAAATTGCTTGCAACTTTCGATTTAATTTTAAAAGGAACCGATTTATATCACATACCTTAGTAATTAACATAATTGGAGTGCGAAATTTTTTTATTTTGCTAAGAATGCATTTGTTGTGTTTGAGTTGTTTTATTTACTTTTGAAATATTGTTTTTTGAGTACATATGTATGTATATCCGATTGTGTTTTGTGTGGCTCTGTAGGGATCTTACTTTGTTGAATTTAGTAAATCCCCGCAGGTCTAGACCAAAATGATCAAACGACTGTACAACATATTGTACTGCAACCAACACAACAAATACGGCAATGTCACATTCATCTAGGAGGTGGTAATGGGGGTAATTCTTTGGGAAAATTAGATGCACCTGAAGTAACGTCTCAGGATATGCTTAGAGCAATGATGGCGTACATTTGGCCGAAAGAGGATCCATTAGTAAGGAAAAGGTAAATAATTCTGTACATAATATCAGTAATAAAATTATTTTATATGTATATTTATATATATTCTTAGAGTAGCCATTTCTTTGGGGCTTCTAGCGGGTTCCAAGATGTTAACAGTTTGTGTGCCATTTTTATTTAAGGGAGCTGTTGATACCATGGGTACCCTCACAATGGATACACCCGCCGATACAGTATTAAGTGTAGCTACTGCGATGCTAGTTGGCTGTAAGTAAAAAACATTTTATATTGATTGATAATATTGTACATCATAAATGTTCTTGATATACATATATGTTTATTTTGCTATTTATATTCCAGATGGTGTTGCTCGTGCTAGTGCTGCGGCCTTTAATGAATTGCGCAATGCTGTTTTTGCCAAAGTAGCCCACCATTCCATACGTAAAATAGCCACCAATGTTTTTTTACATTTGCATAATTTAGATTTAGCATTCCATCTGAATAAACAAACTGGTGCTCTGTCAAAGGTACATACATATATCTTATTCATATTTTCTTGTACTATTATGTAGTTCTTTTTAATATTTTGTTTCAGTAGACCATAGATCGTGGCTCTAGAGGTATAAATTTTGTTTTATCTGCTATGGTTTTCAATATTGTACCTACCATATTTGAACTGGCTTTAGTTTCTAGCATTTTGGGTTTGAAGGTGTGTAAGGGTTCTCAAATATTTTTAGATATTGAATACTTTCATATTATTATTTTTTTCAGTGTGGTTTAGCCTTTGCCGGAGTTTCAATGGGTTGCGTTGGTGTTTATGCTGCGTACACTTTATCTGTTACGCAATGGCGTACCCGCTATCGTGTTTACATGAATCAAGCCGAAAACGAAGCTGGTAATAAAGCCGTTGATTCTCTTATTAATTACGAAACTGTTAAATTCTTCAATAACGAAAAATTTGAGGCCGCCCGTTATAATGAAGTTCTCAAAAAATATGAATCGGCAAGTTTGAAGACTAGTTCTAGCTTAGCAGTATTAAATTTCGGACAAAATGCTATATTCAGCACTGCTTTAAGCATAATCATGGTTTTGGCAGCCAAAGAAATTGCTCAAGGTAACATGACCGTAGGCGATTTGGTGATGGTAAATGGTTTACTATTTCAATTAAGTATACCACTGGGCTTTTTGGGCAGCGTGTATCGTGAAGTACGGCAAGCTTTGTTGGATATGCAATCTATGTTTACGTTAATGAATGTCGACAGTGGTGTTCAGACGCGTCCGAACGCCCCACCATTGATACTGGGCTCGGATAATGCCTCAATTGAATTTCAGAACGTGAATTTTGAATATGAGCATGGAAAGCCCATATTCAAAGACTTATCGTTTACAATACCAGCCGGTAAAAGTATTGCCTTTGTAGGTGGTTCTGGTTCGGGAAAATCATCAATGGTTCGTTTATTATTCCGTTTCTTTGAGCCGAATTCTGGCAAAATTTTAATAGGCGGCCAGGATATAAGCGATGTTGATATTGATAGTTTAAGAAAAGCTATTGCAGTTGTACCTCAGGTTGGTAATGTTAACTGTACAGGATGATTCTATAAAAATAAAAGAAACTAATATACAGAGAAAAAAATTTAATAAATATATATTCTGAAGTATGCTATTTATGTGTACATATATTATTCTTTCATATATACTATGTAAATACTTACATTTTTAGGACTCTGTGCTATTCCATGATACTATCAAGCATAATATACACTACGGAAATTTAAATAAATCCCAGGAAGATGTGGAAAGCGCTGCCCGTATGGCGGATTTGCATGACAACATTTTAAGTTGGCCTAATCAATATGAAACACAGGTAGGAGAAAGGGGTTTGAAGTTATCAGGAGGGGAAAAACAACGCGTCGCCATAGCCCGAGCTATTTTGAAAAATTCACCCATTTTGATATTTGACGAAGCTACCAGTAGCTTAGATTCCATAACAGAACATGTGAGTACATGAGCGAACTCTTTTATGTATTTTAATAATATCGTTGTTCCAATTCGTCTAGAATATTTTACAAGCTTTAAGCAGAGCTACTAAAGGTCGGACTAGTATTTGTATAGCTCATCGTTTGTCTACCGTTATGGACGCCGATGAGATTGTAGTACTTGAAAATGGCCGTGTTGGCGAACGGGGAACACATGCCGAATTGCTCAAGAAAAATGGTTTATATGCACGCCTATGGGAAACACAAACACAACAATTTTGATCTAAACGCAAAATAACTGGAAAAGCCAAAAACTGTATAGTTTTCATTTGGTAAGCAAATCAACAACCTTTCCATCTTTGTATATAGAAAAATATTTATTTTCAAACAGCTGAAAGCTGTGAGAAGCGTTGATAAGCGTTCTTTAAAAAATATAGTTTTAGCAAATTTCTTAGGGATTAAAGTGAATGAATTGAGACCATTTCAATTAATATATATTTTATGTATGTTCCTTCCTGTAAATAATAATAATAAATGTAGAAGAACAGTTATTTAAATAAGATTTTTATTAAAAATTGATGTACTTTATTTATATACATATATGTATATGTACATACATGTATATATATATATATATATATATATATATATATAAATATCACTCAAATCAAGTTATACTAATATATTAAAATTCACTTGAATTTTGGAATTGTCGCCGTTCGGGGACCTAGAATTTTTTTTTTTATAAAAAGAAAACTTTTTTCAACTTTATTTGATTTATTTCCAATATTATTCATGTTTGATGGATATTTTTTTAGACTCTAAAATCGAAATTATTTTTTCTTTTTAAATTTAAATCTAGTGTAACCTAACATAACGTCGTTGATTACTGCAAATTTATTTCAAATCGATTGATCAGTGGCGAGATAACGTCATCGGATGCAATTTCTGTAATACAAACTTCTTGTCAAGTTCCTGGATTTGACTACTGTTTTCATAGTTGGTCCGAATTCGATATAAATTTGAACCATTTAAACAAGCAAGTATGTCTCATATATGGTTTGTGAAATAGTAGATTACAGAAACCCAAACATATAAAAATGTACATACTTTTGGTCATATGATCCTTTAAAAATTTATTTTTCCTACTTATAAAAACACAAAGTGTTAATACAAAATGTAAATAACACTAGACAGCCTATTCTGTCCAACCATCGCAAGTTATTTTTAAAATTTATAGCACAATTATAAGTTCTGAGGGTTGTCGGAAATATTTGAGTTTCGTACTTTGAAATAAGTGAAAAGAAATTGAATGTTGTCAGTGGCATTTATTTATTTTTAGCTGTTTACTTCTTTCGAGCTTTCAGATTTTATTAAACGCACATTTAATTGTTCACATATATAACTACTTATTTACTTTTTCATGATCTAATATTTGTTTAATTTTTCTCCCTAACTTCCATAGGAATGGGTACACCGTATAACAAATACAATACACAATTACCCATGTGCTGCAGAAAACGTTTGTAATTAACTATTCTCGTTAGAAACTCTTGCCACAGTGGCAACAGTGGTTTTAACATTTTGTCGTCAACGCTGTTCTCAATAATAATATTAGCTTCTTGCATTGTCTTGTTGGAATATGTAAATAAATAACAAGAGGGCTTAAGACCAATTGTGGTGATATGATGCATAATGCCACTTGATAAATTAATGCTATTCCCCGACGTTAGAAAAAACGTGTCATTATTATTTCCATTGTAATAGCGCACATTGCCTTCGAGAATCGTTAATGAGATATTTGTTAAATCAGGTGATATAAAATTATCCAAAGTAAGTCCGGGAAAATCGGCTACAAAAATCACATCAGAAAAATTGCTCCAAGCCAATACTTCATTAGTAATTGCACGCAGTTTTGGCCTCAAATGATTCAATTCATTGAGCAAAGGTAAAGACCACGAAGTTCTTTTGAAGGGTGACCATTCGGCAGTAAGTAAATCTACCCGTGGATCAAACACTCTTTGCTGGAAGCGGCCGTTCATTGAACACCATATATCAAAATATATAGAAATATTTGTTGAACTTAAAGGACTGTTTGCTGGGTTGCGACTATGTTCCTGCTCAATATTTTTATAAATGCAATTCGCATACTGATGAGCCATATCGGCATATTTTGTCCAACGATCGTATTCGGTAAATGCATACGGGTCTAAATAGTGAGTTTTACCGCTACCATTATCAACCACTTTAATTGTGGTCACAATAGTGTCGTATGAATGTACCATCATATCCCACGAATAACCGTACAAACCATTGGTCCAGTTATTGTAACCCTTAGTTATAAAGTGAGAATATGGCAGGAATAATTGTAAGATACAGTATAACAATATGATAAAGCTTCGAGTTTGTTCGCCAAGAGATGTGTTATTACAATCCGATTTAACTACAGTTTTGCAGGAGCTGCAGTAGACAATCGGTTCCGCAGCATTCGTGGTGGGCAGATCACCTTGGATTGTAGTTTCTGTACTTTTATCGTTCATTCCATGTTTGCCAAAATTTTTCAAGTTATCCCAGGAAAAGCTTCTGGGCCAATCACAACCATAAAACATGGGTACATGTGCCAAACATACCCAGGGAAACATGCCTGGAAATCAAAAGTATTAAATTTAATAAAAAACTTAAAATTCAATTTACCTATTACAAATAAACGCGAGTTCATTAAGTGAAAGCTTATCATGAATGGTGTCGCGAATACTCGAGTCTTACTCCAAGTCATTAAAAAAGCTATAGAAAAATCAAATATCGCTGTAAACCAATGGACAATCAACAAATCGGTCAATTCTTCGCTAAGAACCCAACGAAATGGTCTCAATACCCAATGACGACTCAAGGAAGACATCGCATAACCTGACAGCCATTCAGCGGTAAGTTTTTTTAATCCCGCATACATGTAGAGTAAGAAGAATTGAAACTTTATTAGAAAATAGTTCCAATATGGCACTGTAGAGGGAAGGTTGGGTGTTAAATATTTATCTAAAGAGCTAAATTGAAAAAAAAACAAAAAATCAATATATTCAATATATATATATATATATATATATATATATATATATATATACATATATATATATACATATATATATATATATATATATATATATATACATATATATATACATATATATATATATATATATATATATATATATACATATATATATACATATATATATATATATATATATATATATACATATATATATATATATATATATATATATATATACATATATATATATATATACATATATATATACACATATATATATATATATATATATATATATATATACATATATATATATATATATATATATATATATATACACATATATATATATATATATATATATATATATATGTATATATATGTATATATATATATATATATATATATATATATATATATGTATATATATATATATATATATATATATATATATATGTATATATATATATATATATATATATATGTATATATGTATATATATATATATATACATATATATATATATATATATATATATATATATATATGTATATATATATATATATATATATATATATATATATTTATATATATACATATAAAAATACATATACATATATATACCTATACATATACACATTTAAGGCTGTATATTAAATCCATATCATACCAATATCGATTTGCTTGGGTGAAAAACAAAATCGAACCCACCAAACCAAACAAATAGCTGTGATTATTCCAAGCTGGCTTATCCAACAGAAATATATACCAATATGGTGCAATAAATGCTAAACAACTCAAACGGTAACGATAACCTAGCATTATACCTATGGCTCCTAACCACATACACAAGTACACGCAGCCCATTATGGGAAAGCTAAATGCGTCTATTCCATTAATTAGAGGAAAGTGGCAGTGTTTAGCTTCTCCAAATCGTATGCCCATTTGACCTCCACCTCGTTCCTCTGCTATATCTATTAACATAGCAGCTCCTAAAATAAGATATTTCCATAAATATTATATTTTTATAAAATTATACTCGTATTATATACTCTTACCATATAACATTCGAAATACTCCTAAAGCAGAAGCATCCACCGGACGATGCAGCCATTTCGTGAAACCGTTAAAACTAGTAAAATTTTTTAAATCATATTCAGTGTATAATTTAAAAAGTTGTGAAAATGTACTAGTTTTGTGTGAAGTTACATTTGATTTTAATGTTGTCTTCTCATCGGTACCATGCGGCGTATTTGAATGTTTTCTTGACTCGTCCATTTCTTTATCTATAAAACAATGTTAAATTTTATATCAATTATCGATTTAAGAAATTAAGTATGAATGCATTTAGCTTTGATGTCTTATATATCGATTAAAAACAGAAAATTAGCTTAATAATTGTCGAATTAGGGTTTAAGTCAAACGTGTTTGTGAAATACATGCGTCTATTGAGATCACATTCACGAGCCAAAAAGTTTTAAATAAAAGAAATTAGAAAGTTTACAACAATCCAATCGAAAATGGAAAATTAGACTTTAAAGTGCTCACCAAGAACATATGTGAAAAAAATTAAAAAATTTTCGCCAAATGTTCGATAACGTCGTCCTCAGAGGCCGTAATCATAAACGACTTGTAGTCAATTCAAATGGCAAACGACTGTTAGACTTTTGGTCTGCTTCTTGATTTCGTTAGCGTTGTTGGAATTGAAAATACATACATTTTTAAAAGCCAAAAGCGTTGTTCAAAATTCTGTTATCAAACATAAATAAGTTTTATGTATTATAATTTTTGATTGTTTACATTTACAAATATATGGTTTCGATTTTACGAATTCACTTTCACTTCACTATTTAAAATTTGTCCTCTCATTTATCAGATTATGTGACACGAACACAATCCAATTAAAAATTAAAAAAAATTAAAAATAACTTCGAGTTTTTATCAAATGAACCAAATGTATAAAAAATATGATCATCTCAACCTTTTCATCTAAGGCATTTTTCGATCTTAAAAAATACGAATTCGGTATATTATTTATTTTTGCAAAAATTGACTTACGAAAGCTCCCGAATTGTTTATCATTTTCAAACTACATACATACTTATAGAATAATATACATAAGTGCATATGTATGTATGTATGTGCGTATGCAAGGGAAACTCAAACATCAGGTATTTTCTTCAAATTTATTTTCCAGTTTAAAAATTTGATATAAATACATGCATGCATAATATTGTTTGTTGTATACTAAATACGTAAATTGTTTGTGAATGTTTGTTATTGTTGTTGTATATTATATTACTTCTGTTTAATAAATTAAAAAAAATATTACGATTTTACTTGTATGCCTTGTTATTTTCTTGCGCTAAACTTCGTTACAATAACCGTAAAATGGGGAAAAAATATTTATTTTTTCCAAGCTATTGTAAATTTTGTCTTCGGTCTAGTCAAATCACCTTTTGACTCAAAACTATTCAGTTTCATGATTTTCAATTCAAATAAATTTAATTTGTTTAATTTTTTGTATTGAATATTGAAAATTTCTAAAAATTTTTACGACAAGCTTTTAAGAAATTGCCTTCAAACTACATTAATACATATTTTGGATAAGTTGTTAAAAATGCGTTTTTTCAATCTAATATTTATTTTTGTTTTTCTTTTGTTGTATATATTAATTATTTTGAAGAATATTTGCTGTGAGTTGTTTTGAAATAAATGAAGTTATTATTAATAAAATTTAATTTGAATAAATAAGTTTAAGTTTTAAATAAAAACAATTTGAAAATTCATTAAAGGGAACGTGTTTGCAAGTTTTATAGAAAGGGAGTTTTTTAAATATAGAATAAATTAATTTTTCTTTTAGTGTAAAAAATTAATTTATAATTAACGAGACATTTCAAAAAGGGGAACATACTTAAAGTTAATCTTTGGAAATATTTTAAAATACATATACAATTAAATATATATATATATATATATATATATATATATGTATATATATTCTATGATTTTTTGTGTATTACTTTCTAAATTGTTCTTTATTTTGAAAGTTTAATATATTTATTTTAATAATTTTTAAATATTTATGTTTTTTTTTGCTGTTTTACTGGTAATTACGACAAATATAATTATTATGCAAATTTCTAATACTTCATCATTTTACTTTTTACTCGGATTTTGTTTTGAATAGAATAGTGTTTCCTTTTATAAGTGTCTTAAATATTTTAAAAATGTTTATGTATTTAATGTATTACAATGTTCAATATATTAAGCTTTTAAATGGTGTTGGAAAATAATCTTGCATATTCAAGCAAATTTGCTAGTTCTTTTAATTTCATTTTAGTTTTAAACTACATTTTTCAATTACAAACATTTTTTGGAATTGTTTTAAAAATGTATTTGGTTTCACATAAATTAAAATTGTTTATGCTTAATACCGCCATGAATTGAATTAAAAATTTTAAATGAAAAACGAAAAGTTCTCGAAAATTGATGAAACTAGTAATTAAAAGGTATTTGCCAAACAATTTTTGGTATACTTTAGATAGTAAAAAATTCATCACCTCCAGCTGTATACAGCGTGCTCTTATTTTCTGTTAATGCCTCTTCGAAATTCACTTTATATTTCTCTTAAGTTTCATACAATTGGCAAACACCCTCAAGCAATTATGTTTAATGTTAAAAGAAAGCCTATAAGAGCCCAGTACTGTTTTAAACTGCGGGCTTTTTCTCTCTTTTTTTCGGTAATGTCTTTCTCATCAATTTAAGCTCTTTTCGTTTTCATTAGTGTGGCGTGCATACATATTTATCCGGTTTTTCCCTTAAATTCGATTTTGATTTAATTGGGAACGTGGTGTAAATGGTGAGACCATTACACCACTGGGCCAAATAGCCTCGTTGAACAGCTCGTTGAAGCGGTAGTCCGGTATGGAAATCTTAAATTTACAATACGACAACGCAGCCAAATTGGCATCATTTTTAACCAATTTAGTACATTTAACAAGATTTTTATTAATTTTTAACTCCTCTGCCAAATGTTCAATAATGTCGTCCTCAGAGGTTGAGGTTGCAAACTTGCCGACTTGCACCCAGCGGCCGTAATCACAAACGACTTGTAGTCGATCCGAATTGCAATTATTGCCGACGACTATTAGACTATTGGTCTGCTTCTTAACTTCGTTGGCATTGTTGCAATTGCCAAATTGGAAGTATTGTTGATACATGCGTCCCTGTATTTGGTTGATACCATTAACAACCTTGTTGATTTTATCTTCCATTGATTGTATCTTGGTCGCCATGGCTTTTGGGGATTGCTGCCGGCACTCATCACAGCTAAACGAAATCATAGAATTTTTTTGTATGGCCTCGTAAAGGGCGTCATCGATGTTCACACAGCTGCGATGATATTTTTTTAGACAATTACAGCTGATACTGGCCTCCTTTGCATTAATTGATTTTTTGCACTTCATGCAGTTGTCGGCCATTTTTGAACGTTTGGTTGTGCCGGACGATTTATTATTTGCACTCTTAGTGGCTGCTCCTGGTTCGGCCGGTAATTCCACTGGAGGTGCTATTTGAGCGTCCGTAGAGTTTTCTGCCTTTGGGGATTCCACTTTTAAAGATTTTACAACTCACAAAGGAGTAAAGCCGACGTAAAGAAATTCCAAAAAGATGACTAATTAACACCCAATAAATAATTGCTGGACAAAGAAAAAAACCAAGTTTTTTTCTTCCTTGTAGTATTATCCAAATTAAAACACCTCTTTCTCAATAGAAACTTTTAAAACACACACTGTATAGTACAATTGCACAAAAATGTTATGTATGTATTGCCAATGGATACATACACGATGTACGAAGTTTAAGTGTTCTTTTTTTAATATAAGTTTTTTTTCCTTTCAAAACGTCTAAATTTAGGGTGTTATGAAATGAGAAGTGAGGGAGAATTTATTTAAAATTATTTAAAGAAAATTTGCCGCTTTCGCCAAACTTTATTTATTTGGTCCGTACGCTCCGAATGCCGCTGTTCAACTGTGGCAAACTCATTTCTTTTAAACCGGCTGTTAACTCTTGATAAATGTCATCTAGACCAAAACACAAAAACTACCCTTAATGGAGCAAAATATTAGTTAGTTATTCACTCATTTCTCTCGTCTTGATTGTATGTTTGTTATTTGGGCTATCCGATTTGTGGGGTTGTTTTCGTATCCATCTATACATATATGTGTGTATGAATGTGATTACTTGCATATGTACATCCATAGATATCTTTTATATACAATTATTCATTCATACCTACAGTATACATACTTATATTTACATATCTACTAATATATATGCATATAGAATTGATTCAGTTAGTAACCAATTTCATATGAAGTACGATGGAGTATCGCCAAAGCGTATTTTATTTATTGAACTGAACATTAACTCCATACATACACACATATACGTTAACAGATCCACTAAGTCAAACCAGTGCTTATTTAAAACAATTCCTTTGAAAAATTAACAGATATTCTCGGAACACCATCTGACAAAAATTTGTTTAAACATTTCTTTTTGTTTGTTTAATATTTAAGTAAAAACCTGAAGAGATTTTAAAGAAACTAAAAAGATCTTTGACTCAATTCCACAAGCCTGAATTGGATTCAGTCACACTAATATTGTTGAGTTATAGCGTAAATTGTATTCATTTATTTGTTATTATTAGTTAATGTTGTTAATAAAACATACATTTGTATGTGTATGTATGCATATAAATCAAAGTTCAATGAGAAAATGTTAATAATACTTGCAATTTTTCATTTCTTATAGCCATTGATCTGTGTTACGCACTAAATTGCACTTCCCCCTAAATTAAAAGCTTCATTAAACCTGATAGCGACCTGATCGTTTAGTCAACTAACACAGATCAGTTTTTTCACAAATAATATGTTAGCAAATTTTCTGAATCTATTGTTTTAGCCATTTAAAAGCTTAAGAGGTTTATTATATGTTATTCTTTATTACCTTCAAAGATTGTTTGTTAACTAATTAATATGCAAGAAAAAAACTCTTTACTTAAAGTATTTATCTATAAATGCAAGACAGTTTTAGAAGACGCTTTTAGTGACATGTAAAAAGAAAACATCAAGGCTTCATCGTGTGAACTGGGCGTGAAAACCACAAAAAGTTGGTAATTAATATAAGTAGGTACATGATAATATAAGTAATTTTCATTTTAGGAAGTGTCTCCTGTATTTTATATTCACACATGTTTTTCTCTTTTGTGGGTACATCTCTTTTAGATTTTATTTTTAAAATTTTTATTCTCTCTTCTCGTGTTGATTAAGAATGGAAGTTTCAAATTTGCAATATATACTACATAACATAATTGTGTGCGGATGTATTTATGTATGTATGTATGTATGCATACATTCCAGACACTTTAACAAAAAAGTGTTGGGGGTTGCAAGTGCATTTGGTTTTATTATTCGGTTACTTTTATTTGTTAGAGTTCCTTTTAATATTATTTATGAATATATAATAAAGGCTAGAGGTATTAAATTAAGTCAGCTTGATATTTTTAAATAAGATAGGTTATACCTTCAAAGTGTAGATATGTTCTTAATATCTGTTACTATGTTTAAAGTTTTAAAGCCGTATTCATAAAAAATCTTAAAGAAGTTTTGAAGCATATATCAGTTTTTAAACGTTTTAAGCTTACAAAACAAACAGCCCTTGTAATTTGAAACTAATTTCTCTTTACATGGTTGTGAAAAAAAAAAATTGAAATATGTCATGAGACTTGTGGACCATTTTCTTATGGACTTTTTTATTCGTTTATTGCTATTAAAACTCTGTGTACTTTTCATTAACTTAAATGTACTCGATCAGGAAGGAGCATGAAGATCTTATCCATACACAATTCTTCATATATCATTTCGTAGACGTCTATAGAGCCCCCATTCTCGCTTCTAGTTGTATAAATCATGACATCAAAATGAATTTGGAAACAAATTTTAAAGGTTTCACGAAATTGGGTTTTTTTTTAAATAAAATTTTTGAGAACTGATAGGTTTCTATGCTTTATTTTCATTGAAGAAATTGTACATATATAAAACAAAAACAAAATTGGATACTATACCACTTTTTTTGCTTTCCATGTAATTGCGAATTCCTTTAAATATTTTTACTGAATGAAAAATATTTTTATAGAAGTTTTAAAAAATTAAATAAATTCCTGTTCAGCGTTATTTAATTTTGAAATGTTATTTATACAGAGGCAAATCTTGCAAAGATGAGAATTATTAATAAATTATATCAAATTCATAGATTTTTTATAAATAATGTTGATCGAAGAATATAAAGGAAATAATATCAATGCATGTATACTTTTCATAAAAATAACTTTAAATAAAAGTAAATCGTATTTTTAATTTAGTTAATATTAATTATTTACAACACCACCTTTTTATTAATTAATCAGCTTTTAAGTATTCAACGACTTAGAAGGAGAACATTTAAAGACTCAACCACAAATACTGTAACAAAATAATTATGATTTCATTTCAAACTTCACCATTTAAGAATATTCTACACTTATGACTAATTTTCATTTATTTACTATGTAGCAATTCAACACACAACTTGTGTAAATTTTAATTAAATTTATTTATATTCCAAACTTGCAAATATTTTCTAATTTCAAAGAGTCATACTTCTAATTGTTTTCGTTATTCAGACGTGAATGACAATTAAACCCATTGTATGAATTTCTACAAGAAAATTACATGCATTGCGTGCTGACACAATATAGTTACTTAAATGAAAATAACAGAACTACTTAATCCTTAAAATTTTTTATTTAATTTCTTTTCTCTTTCAAATTCCAACTTAACATTGCATTGGAACCACATGAAAAGTTAAATATCTGTAGGCAAATTTAGGTTTATTTGTTCCCTTTTTTTATAAGTCTTATATTATTATCATTCGTTTTTACTTAATTATGCATACATACGTTAGTACATCTGTGACACGAGTTTTCAGTATGCAAATGAGTTTATCAGACTGCATTTGCTTTTTTTCTTCTTTATTACTTGTTCGTATTTCTAATGGGAGTAATAGAAGTAATTTTTTAATATGTGTGATTTCATATCCGTGTTAAGCTATATTGACAGGTGGTTAATGAATTTAAAAGGTGTAGGAGAATGTAAATCGCACAAGAAAAGAGTATGATGACTATATATTTTATATTTTTCAACTTCCCCATATTCGAAAATAAAGTTTTTATAGATATTTTTAAACGAACCCTGACTTGCAAGGAATACATTTATAATTTATGTTATAAATAGGCCTACCAATGCACAGTGTAGGATAAAAAAACGGAAATGTTTCTTCATTTTCGGATAATTACAAAGAAATCGGCACCGCTGCTTCTCATACTTTTTTCTACAGAAAATTTTTATTTTTATATAAAAGATACTAAAATTACTTAAAGTCTTATTACCTGTTCGACCATGTGTTATCGTTCGAATACACAAATACCTTAAATACTATGATAATTTACAACAAAATCACTATTAAAAATTTTAATTTAAAGTAGCTTTTGTTTGAGCAAACGATAGCCTGACTCCGATCTTGAACAGCATATTATGAAATTTGAGGATATGAAATTTTCATTTATCAATATTTTGGGATGAAAATTAATGCAAAGAACTTCAAAACAAATAAAGTTTGTTTTATGACGTCCAATTGTTTTTGCTATACCAGTAAAATATGATTTTATTGTTTGATTCTGTTGGAGCAAGACTAAATAAGTGACAGTTGTTATGATACACTCACGATTTTAAAACATTGACCTCATACCTTTGATTGTAGTATTTAATTACACTGACTCACCTAGCTTTTGTTTTCCCATTATTTTGTATTTCATGTGGAGCTGATTTCTTGGAGAAATTGAATGAATGCAAACACAAAATATATTTCTTTCTTCAAATCTAAACCACTTTATTTTTTATATCTAAAGGACTTTTTGCAACTAAACATTTATCCTTTGGTGAATGTCTTTTTATATACACACTCAAATTTTGGCATATTTAACTACGTTGGCATAAATACCTTCACAGCAGCATCAGTATCATTCTTAGATATAAAAAAAATTAACACTACACCTAAAAGCCATTTCAGCGCATGTGTAAAAAAACAAATATGTAAGAAGAAATGATAAATAATTTTGCAGTGAAAGTTTCTTGTTAAGACAAAAACAAAAGCATACAATTTTATTAACCAGGACATCATTATTAAAATTTAGTCGTCTTACAGCTGGTTTACGTTGTAACAAGAAATTATGCTTAATTCAAACACTTGCTAAAGCATACACACTCATACGGAATTAGTCATGCATTAAGGCGTTTCAGAGATGCGTTTGTACTAAAAACGACAAATTACAACAAAAAAAACTTTAGAAAGGCAAAAAGTACATTCACTGTATACAAAAATATAGCTTCTGACTCTTTACTCGAGTAGATTTACTTAATAAAGTAATGGGCATACCACGTTGTCTTAAGATTGATAGAATAGTGTTTCGTTACTTATTCTTATCAATAATGTAGATAAATTTTTTGCGAACGAATACCAGCTGTTATAAAAAGTTATTACTTTTTTTAACAGTTTTTTTTTAGTAAGTTTTAAAAACTGTCATACAGAATAGAAATTGTTGTTTTCGAAAAAAAATTGTTCATGCAAATGTTTGAAAATGCCACTCATGTTCGATAGCTATCGATTCTCAAACGGACATAAATTTAATAATTGCTAGTGCTGTGTCGTAATTGTATAATATTGTTTTAAAAAGTATGTACCAGCATTAGTAATTTGCACAAAATGTTTTACACCTGATGTATATAGATACATATGTAACCACCACTTGCCCTCCTACACATTCAAATTTAGACTACTTTAGTATTGATACATGTGAGTAAGTGTGCATGCTTAGTTTTTTGTACTCGGATTGTGGTTAACTTCTTCCTATCAACAATTGTTATCATTTGCCCCTTGTCGGTTATTGCATAAATTTGTATACTTTTATACAAACTGGGTTGTTATATTAAGTCTAATGACAGGACTGGTTACTTTGGCACAATTACATTTACTTTTACTCAAAATTATTTAGAATCGTTAATGTGAATTAAAAAAAAAAAAAAAAAACATTTTTTAGTGGTGGGTAACAAGTTCAGGAAATCAATGGGCTGAAAAAATATAAAAATTTTTAAAATAATGTGTGTAGTATTCAACAATTTTTCTTAATGTTTTTGGTGTTGAAATTTAAAATCTATTTTGAATGAATAGTTTAGAATTAAATATTAAAAAGCATATTAATTCGTCAAAAATAATAATCAGAAGACAGTAATTTTATTTTAAATACATAAGCATGGCCAAAAAAATAATAATGTTTAAATTAAGAGCAAAATAACTAAATAAGGAGCAATATATATGTTTAAATTTCCAATGTTACTGCCACGAACAATAAAATATGGACTCAGCTTTTCAAATAAGAAATTCGTTACGTTAAATAGGGGCACTCAAAATGTACACATGGAAGTGGATAATGCATATAAAATGCGATATTTTAGGTTAAAATAATACTGTAGCCTTAGCAGCTTGATACAAAATCGTGGCCGCGTCTATAAAAAATAGCAAAACATATAAATTTTTAATAAAAATAAATTGTAGTTGCTTAAATATTAACGAAGGATGCTTCCACTGATATATTGAGTTGTTTTTAATAGAGAATTGATACTCCTGCGTAATAGCTCAGACAATAGTAATAGACGTTACTATTAAAAAATTTTTTTATCAAAAGTTGAATCAAAATATTTAAACATTACAACACGTTTGGTGTATGGATAGATATTTCTAAAAGAAAAGCCTTCAGTTAATTAATAACTCTTAAATATACAAAGAAAATTTTGAAAATGTGGCAAAAATATTTTGGGAAGGTCGAATGTGTGCTGTTACTAAGATATACAAAAACTACCACAAGCAAAAAGAACAAATTCAATGCTAAAATTTATAAAAAATTTAAAGCGGATAAGCAGGTACATTATTTTCCTGTTAGTAAGTTTTGAGAAAATTAAAAAATTAAATCTTGCTATTTTAAAATATCACTTTCCATTCCTTGTATTTCTATATATTTTTCCCTTAACGCTGGCATATTTATATATCCAGCCTTTCCTACATAGAGTTATAACTCAGAATTTGAAAAATCTGAGATACTTACATATGAAAAAAATTTCCTTAGGGCTTACCTGTGTTCTAAAGTAAAATGAATTGTGCACTCATCTTCGTCCTTGTAAACTCTATGAATAAATATAAGTAGACTGATTTCAAGGGAAATAGAAGTCTTTAAATGTGAATTATTCAGTATTGGTTATTTTGAGTTATGTCACTGTTGCCACAAACGCTGCATATGAAAAGATTAACAAGAAATTTTCATTGCGACATAATTATTTATACACACAATGTACTTTTGTTAGTTAAATTGTAAACATGTGTTGTTGCAAAGGCGCCACTTGATTTTTTTTATATTATTGAATTTTATTAAATTACCAAAACAGGTATTTTTAGGTTGGCGTAATACTGAAGGTCGTAATTCTTTCAACGGAATAGAAGTTTTATGGGGTGTTAATATATTTCATACTAAATACATATATATCTGTGCGTATTAACTATGATGGTGGGCTGTAATATGAAAATTAAAATGCAAGGATAAAAGAAAAAAAAAAAAAAAACTCGCGGGATTCGTTTCCTTGCAATGACACTTCGTTCATATTTCGGTGCTCTTTTCCTTTCCAAACACCATTTTTCCAAAACGGGTATTTATAGTGTTCTTTACAATATCTCACAGTGCTTTTTAGTGGGTTTTTAATAATCCAAATTCTTTAAATTTATATGCTACTTGTTAACTAACTTTGTATTAGGAACATTTTATTTCGGAGTACTATTCGCAATTGTTTCTGGAATAAATTGAAGTTGTACCAAGTAAACTTAATAGGTCAGCTGACACCATTCTTACCATGGTTGAATATCGAAATCGTATACATCGACAACTTGAACGATTTTTGTAGTTGTTGTACCTTTTTCAAGCACTTTTCAATTTCTTGTAAGATATTGAAACATTGAAAATATAAAAATCTGTATGTTGGCTGAAGTAGTGAAAACAAGACTACGATGCCTTAGATTCCGAGTTCGACTCCGGAATTGTTGTCGGGTTGTCTCAGTGACGAAGGAGGTAGTACTGGTCGCTGAACGTTACCGACATTGATTGACACCTTCATGTACTAAAAGAACAGAATACAGCACCCTCTGTCGTCGGTACCTGTTGAAAAAGTTCACTGGCAAAGTAAAAAAGTATAAATAGCTACAACAAAATTTATATATCTTGCAATCTGTGTTCCTCCTTTTTAGTCCTGGCATAATGCATTGCAAATGTAGGGGTTTTCGCTTGAGTGCTAGCCCAAAAAGAATATATTTATTAGTAGTTAGGCTGTGCCTGACTTATTAGGCGTTTGCATGATTACTCGTAACGTGTGTGTCATTGTGCAACTAGTGAAATAACACAATGAAGAGCGGACATGCAAGATTTAAAAGGAATTAGGTCATTGTAGGGTTCACTCAAGGCTAAATACCATAAAAGCTTAATTTTTTAAGTGGACCGTCAGCTCTACCATGCGCTTCACATCCATTTAATTTTGTATAGAATAAAAAATTTAAACCGAAAACTTTTTATGCAATTTCTAGGAAGAATCTTCCATATGTATATATGGTCTCATAACAGCCTAAAAAAAGCTTATCCAAAAAAGTAAAATATAAAGGAGAAGTATTTTTCAGTTATCCTTGGTCTAACTCGAAATATATCCATGATATGAACTATGAAGGATTGTGGTGGACTGTAATATGTAACATTAATAATTTTTAATGAATTTCCTTTGAGACAACGAAAGTATGTGTTAATTTACGACATTCTCAACATCATGAAAAATCAGTTAATGCAATAAAAAAATATTTAAAACTATTATTTATTGTTCTTAAGAAATTTTTCTTTAAATGTTTTATTGTTACTGTTGCAATTTTTGAAAATAGTTGTGCTGTGCTTGAAAAAGAAAATTTTACATTAGCTAACACTTTGCGGTTACGAAAAAATGAAATGAGTTAAACTAAATTTTGAGTTAAGCTAAAATTTCTTTTACTGATATATTTGGAATCGATTAATAAAAGTCATTGAAAATAATTTCGTTTTTTTTATATTTATTTATATTTAATAATAATATTATTTACTTTGAAATTAAATAATGCAACCATAAATAAATTGTTTATAATCATCTAGGTTTAGTTTTTCTCCTTTTGTTTAAATTTTTTATACACCATTTTGTTTTTTGAGTTTTCATTATTAAGTATGTAATAATAATAATTATAATATTGTATGTATGTAGTAATAATTCCCATTTTGTTTATAAGTTTATAAGATTTTCTTTATTTTTTTTTATTATTAAATTAAATTTAAAGGATTCTGTTTTCTTTGGATTCAAGTTTTCTTCTGTTCTCTTGCAATAGATTTATTGAAATACAATTTTTTTCTAAAAGTGTTTTTTAAGTATTACTTTGAAATGTTTTATTTAGTTTATTCATATATTTTGCATATTATGTAAAAGTTATTTTGTGTTATTATTATAATTAATATTATTTGCATTGTAATTTTTATATCTCCTTTATTTTCTATTATTTGTTAAGATTTTTCTTCTCTCCTTGTGGTTCTTCGATTTTCGCTATGCCTTCCTTTCTTGGTTAATTGTTGAGGTTATGTGTTTTGTTGTTTGGTTTTTAATATATTTCTGTGTTTTTCTGTAATCTGCTTTAAGTCCTTTATAAGTATGTATGTAGTAGTGAGTAAAGATTATTAATTTATGTTTTACTTTTATGTTTTCTTTTTTTTTTTTCAAAAAATGATTTATTTTAGTACTTTTGTTCATGTTTTTGTTGTTATTTTAAGCAATTTAAACACTGTTTAAATTTAAACACTTGTTTTTTTTAAATACAAAATTTACTTATGCCCCACCATGTCCTTGCGACTTATCATCTCCAACCAATGATGATGTGCCACCAGAAGCTGCCGCTTGTGGTGGTGGCTGCTGCTGGGGTGGTGGTGGTGGCAT
Source organism: Linnaemya vulpina (assembly GCA_963675445.1). Classification (NCBI taxonomy): domain Eukaryota; kingdom Metazoa; phylum Arthropoda; class Insecta; order Diptera; family Tachinidae; genus Linnaemya; species Linnaemya vulpina. The sequence goes on from OY776278.1 coordinate 21,195,968, forward strand.
ATAATAAGGTGGTGGATATTGGGGCTGTTGTTCTCCACCTATGAAGCCAAGTTTATCTAGGATTTTTGAAAGAAAATAAGAAAGAGTGTGCATTAATATGTTTGGAATTGAAAACTCATTTCAAAACACATTTATTTTCAATAGACAAATATAATAAATTACTCGGTTTATTTATTCATTATAAAAAAGCTTTACAATATCTACAATTTTACACATTATAAAAGCATTATTACAGTTAAAGTCTGTTTTACTTCTTTTTAATCAAATAAAGAGTTTTCGAGATAAGAATCCATGACAAGCTACGTTATTTGAAGATATCTTAAAATTTTTGTCCGATACGGTTTAACATTTTTCCCATTACTGTATTTGTATGTAACATATATAATAAATATCTTGTTAATAAGAAGAATACCATAATCTCAACTCAATGAGTCTGACTTTGCTGCTCAACTAGTTCCACAAATGCAACTGCGGTTGCTTGAAAGATTTCTTTATTGTTGGGAAATATATCAGAAAAGCATCAAATCGTGCAGTATCGTGTCAAAATTTACAAATCTATATACTTCCTTCGAAGTTTTCATACAGTGTAAATTTGATTTTATACATATATAAAATAGAATACATAGAAGAAGAACGAACAGGGATAAATTCACATACGACAAGTATTTACAAAATCAATTAACCCTTTATATGGTTTTATGAATAACTTTTAAGTAATATTGTCGTAAAGTACCTAAAGTTTTATATATAAAAAAAAAAAGATATAGAGTTATAAAAACCTACAGTTTTGACTTTCTCTAGAAATACATACCCAACTTTACTGAACTATGAGTGATAACTGTAATACTATTTTCAAAAATGTTGTAATTAGTTCTTTACGAGTACATGAACATAAACAATTGAGAACTCCAGGAACGAAGAATTTCAAATTTATTACGCAGAGAAACTTCTTTTATTAGAACACTGCACGATTTCAGACGATTTTGTTTGCCGATATATATGTACGTATTTATCCAAATTACTATACATATAAAACAAAAATAATTTATAAAACTTGTTTTTGTTCTAAATATTGCATATTCGATCGAACGATAGCTTGGGATATCGACGAAGAGGCAGATAGTTTCGTGTAAATAAATATAAAAATATATATTTTGTACCATGGGGTTTTTGAGAACTTTTAATTAGTTCATCGATGTCTGGGGAAGGTTATTTTTATATACATATGTATATGTTCATACATATTTCTTTCAAAATTAGTTTTTATTCATAAATACAATATCCATTTTTCGGGATATCGTTTTTTAAAGGAACATCAAAAATTTTTTTTTATGATTTTAGTCCAATTTCTTTAAAGTGCAGTGCAACAAAATAAAATTTTGAAAAATATTTAAATTAAAATGTTTAATTACAAAAAGCATGCATTCGAATAATTTTTAAAATATTAGGCATAAAACTAAGTATCTTTTTTACATTAGTTGGGAGTTAAAAAAGCTAAGGCAACATATTAAACGCTAAAAAAATCTCAATGGCTCGCTGATTTCCAAATTGTAAAATAACTAATAACTTGTCTATTCAAATTACTGTTTTACACTGAAAAAGTTTTCATAAACATTTTTCTCTGGTAGATTTACAATCAAATTTTATTATACCGTAATCGTATGTGTTTGTTTAGACGGTTTTGAATATTTGATGCAACTCATACTACTGGAAATACCACCTTAAAAATTCAATGTGGTTTTATTCTTAGCAAAATCATGGTTTTTCGTTTTCTGAGCGAAATAAAATAAAAAAATAATAAATAAGCGAAACGTCACAAATTTCAGTGCATTATGTCAATGGTTTTATGAAATCATTCGGTTACAATATATCTCATATATAGACAAGGACTTTAAGTCCTTCAGTTAAATAACATCAAGCCATTATTACATTCTCATACAGAGTATGAGAAGAATGCCTAATGCCACCTGAACACCAAAGCTAAGAATGAAAACCAAGACTTATACGCAAAACCAAGTATAAAAAACAAAATAAATAAATTATAATCCTGTCTGAAGATTATAATTTAGTTCCAAAATAAAAACCTTTGGAAATACATGTATGACGCATCTTTATGACATAATAGATGTACGTTTTTGCTATTTAAAATTTTTTCAAAATGAAAATTTTGTGAAATGCATTCCTAAATTGCCAAAATTTTAAATATTGGGTAGGTAATGAGGCTGACCGTGGGCAGCATTAGATATCTCCGTTGTTGTTCTTTATGAACAATAAATCCTTATTAAATATTATAATTTCTTTGTAAAAAAATATTAATATTTAACAACAAAAAAAACTTACATACACATGTATGTAAACATATATGTATATGTACATATGTATATATACATATATATATATATATATATATATATATATATATAAATATATATATATATATATATATATATATATATATATATATATATGTATATATATATATATATATATATATATATGTATATATATATATATATATATATATATATATATAATCATATAATCTTGCAAAAAGCTTGTCTAAAATTTTCTCCCATTTCATACTACATACTCAGATTTATGCCTTTAATTACAACAAAAAATTACTTCAAATTGAAAATTTAAAAGCGTGCTTACAATTTTATGTGGACTACTTTTTTTTAAAGAAATATGGTTTATTTTTTGTTTTTTTCTTTTTCTGAAGTGGGTGTATCTGGTTGTAATTCAATCGCAGAGGGTGTTTTTTGTAAAGTGTGTTCGGGTAATTCATGATGTGCTTGTTCATGAGGTTCAGACACCGAATCCAATACCTGACCTTTGTTGCCAGGGTCTACAATTATATTACTGGTAGATGGTTGTTGTGGTGATGATGATTGTGGTAGTTGACCACTGGTATCAGAGCCATTTGAAAACCAGGAGTCTAAATAAAACAAAATTTTTTGTTTGGGTACGATAATGTGTTTTTAAATTAAATGCTCCTTGTAATAATGAATGGTTTTAAAATTTTTATAAAATAGTTTAAAACAAGTATGTATGTATAGTAGTATTAAAATAAAAGTATGTATTTACAAAATAAGCTCCTACAATGTCGTTTGTTGGCACTTATTTCTTACTCATGATGCAAATTGATATAGCAATACTTTTCATAAGTATTTTAGTTGTTTGTTTACCTTTGTGTTTATAGAGTTTATATATTTTAAATGAAATTCGATATATTTATGTTATTCTATATTTTGACTTCGTTGGCTTAATCCTCATCTTTCTCTGTAAAATTATTTGAATTTTAAAATATGTTTCAAGAATATTTATTTTGCTTTTTATGAACATGCTCTTTAACTGAGTGCTTTGAAATCGGAAAATTATGAATTCACAGTACTAGTAAATCGATTTTAATGTTGTCTACTTTCTTTAAAATGTGATAGCTCCTTTTAATCATATTCTAGATCCTCTACAATTCTTTTCAATGTCTATCAGTAGGAATATAAAATCTATATTCATTGCAACTATTTTATTTAGTTCAGTAAATTTTTTTATGTACTGGTTATGCGGTTGTACATATAAGCGGAAAATTGTCGCACTCCAAAGAGGAGCAAAATGACAGCAAAAATTGATATCAATAAGATGAAAATAAAAACAGGTCATGTGGAGACAGACGAATTCGAAAATCGTTTTGACCCAGAACAGCAGTGGAAAATAGTCTCCTAGATGCCATCGAAATCAATTAAAAACTCAAGCATTTCATCAATTTGGGGTATTAAATGTGATTGCTTCAACAAAAAATCCGGTCATCGTTTCTATAAATATTAGGACATCTAAGGTAGCTCTCGAATTCCGTTTTAGCAGAGCTACTGCTTAGGATAGTCAGAGGCTCCTTGCTTTCAGATTATCTTATGATTTTTTCTTAGACGCTACAAAGGCGAGTTTCCGTTGACCTATTAAACTTTTACTACAATTTATTATACATTAATAATAGTGACAATGCCTTAAAAATTAGGTTTTCTCTTCGTAATTATGTACGATAAGTAAATAAATTATAAATCATTCTGTGATAGAGTTATTAAAATAGGAAAAAATCCTTTATAGTTGAAAGTCTTATTTAAATTAATATTTGTGATTAAATTAAATTCTGTGCATAATAAGAAAAATTAAAATAAAAAGAAGATATACATTTTTATTAAATTTGGCTTAAAATCCAACTTTTATGTTTTTCATGTTCTTCATATAAATTTGCAGAATTTTAAAATTGTGATTAATTGCGAAAGTCTTTTACATAAAAACCCCGCTTTTAAAAGTATTTGAATTCGTATGCGAGAAGTATGACATTGTGAGTGATATTACATTGAAATTGCATAAATTTTAAATGTGACACAATTAAAGTAAATATATTTGGTGGTTGGTTATTGGAGGTAATTGTCTTTCTGTGACTATAAAAATAAACTAACATCAAACTAACTACACACACATGGGGCAAAATGTTACTAATTTCAATATCAATTTCTAAACTATTTATGCAATTGGAAGACTGTGGGTTAAGGTGACACTGTGGGAAAGAGCGACACATGTTGGTTTAATATACTCTGTATCATCAGTAAATTTTTATTCAACACCAATTAAAAATTCTTTTTTTTAACAAACATAAAATTCAAACTATCAAACCAGCAACAAACGGAAACACAACAAAAATAAAAATTTCAAACAAATGGACAAACGAACGCAAAATTAATTAAAGTAAATATATTATCTTTAAAAATTTCAAACTATACACAAATAAAACAAATATAAATCAATGTTAAATCAATTGTTTAATTAAAAATACATTCTATACTAAACCTTTATAGAGGACAACTTATTATGAGTGCTCATGTTTTGCTCAGATTAATTGAATATTTATTTAATTTAGTTTGATTTAATATCAGATTTTGAAACGATGATCATAATGGTGATTGATATTAGTTATAGGAGTTCATGAAGTTGAATAAATCCAATTTTGAAGTTTACGAAAGCATTAGTAGTTGAGTTTGAATTATACATATGTATACATGCATACGTATATGTATGTATGTACTATATATGATGGCTTTTAAATAAAAGATTTAACGCAATCGTTGATAGTTTTGCAACCAATTTCATGAATAATTTGATTAAAAAAATTTGTTAACTAGCAATCTACATAAAATTACCTAAAAAATAATTTAAAAAACGTAATTAAATGAAAATCGTTAATAATAGTAATGAAATATTCAAGCGTTAGTATCGTCATATTCATAAAAAATATTTTTGAAACTAAAAAAAATTATGAAACTAATTTCTGTACGATATTTTTTATAAATCAAAAATATTTTTTCTGAATTTTATTGCAGTGTATGTTGAAATGTAGTTGCGCTGGAAAATGTTTGTATTTCAATGTGCAATCACTAGTTCTAGAATGCATATAACATTATGTACATCTTTATATACGCGTGCACATTGCTTATGCATTAATGCATTTATGCATGTGCATTCTAGAATTAGCAGCCGATTCCCTGAATAATGTTTTGATTTCCTTTAAAATGTTATCGATATATGGATGAAAATAATGACTATGTGTGTTTAATGATAATTAAAATAAAATGTATATATGCTTATTTTTCTTTATTTGTTGGGAAATGAGATGTGTTTCAATAGTAATCGTTTAAAATTAATGCAAATACATACAAGTCTGTAGTTTGTGTAAGTTTTGTTTATTTTTATTTAACGTCAATATGTTATGTATTTGTCTGCACTTCTGTAATGTCTTTATATTGTTATGAAAAAGTTATAAAAATTACTTACTTGCAATAATGGCCACAATAACTAGACCAATTATGCCCATAATAATCATCATCTATAATAAATAAGAATCCAAATAAATTAATGATTAAAAGCGATATGAGCAGATGAAAAATACCTTCAAATTTTGCAACCAGAATTTTCGTTTCAATTTACCAGCTTGCTGTTCAAACTGTGATGCACCTTGTTGCAAGGCGTCAGCACGATCGTCCAACTCCGACAGTTTTTGATCTCTTTCAAGTACTTTTTCGACATTTGTTCGCATAATATCAACAACCTGAAAGTAAGGAAAATAGTTTAATGAAAATTTATTTAAATAAGTTTTTAGTTATAACATGTTTAAATGTGGACAGTGGGCGGCGGTCATGCTATTTGCTGCGGCATATTCTGCGATTAAACGTAAAAAAAAATTTTTTTTATATATATTTTAATTTTTATAGTTTTTATGAAAATAATTGGCTCCAAAACGCGATTTCTTGCTAGTTAACTAAAACTTGAACTCTAGTAACCAATTTTTAAATGTATAGAACAGAACTTCCAGTCAAGGTGTAATAAATGGGAAACTTGGCAGAATTATAATACCAATAACGTTCAATCGAAATGACCAAAGAAATGTTTTCGGGTTTTGAACAGAAAAAAACTATCGCCCATGTTATCTCAAGTGCAGCGTTTTCTAAACTACAACCGCATCAAGAACCCAAAAAGAATTGAAAATGTATGTTTTTATCAGAAGAACACATTAACAAACACATAAGCCTGCAGAAAATTATAACTGAACATTTGAATTAGATAATTGACATACATATTTCAAGTATATATTTAAACCATATACTTCTTTATAAAATCTTAAACAATTTTCAAAAAGTTTTCTACAAATAGAAAGAAAACATATATAAAAAGAAAACATATATTTATGTTCGTCCTTTGCCACGAAAAAAAAATTATGACGGCTGCGGCTTATTTTTTGTCACTTACCAAAAAACATTTAAAAGAAAGCTCTTATTAAACTTGCAATATCAATTATCGGAATAATATATATATATATATATATATATATATATATATATATATATATGTATATATATATATATATATATATATATATATATATTTGCTTGAAAAGTGTTTAATATCAGTAAAGCTGTACTACATTTTATTTCGAAAACGCTTACAAATTGATTTAAGTATCCACTTCATTTTTAGAATTTTTAAATGTTCAACCCTTTCCTTTAATGAGCTGTTCATAATACAAAAGAAAATCTGAAATTAGTTCAAGTCTTTTGTGTTATCAAAAAACGTATATGAATACGAAGCGTTAATAATAAATTAATCTTTGAGTCGGTTTTTGTTAAAAGACTTTTTTGACTTTTGATTACAGAATACAATTATTCGTTTTATTTGCCATTTCTGTTAAGTTTTTTTAATAAATATGGATGCATCTGCATGTATATGCTCATTATATTGCCACTGAAAATCTAACTTAGTATTTTCTTAAAATTCACCCGACTGAATTATTGCAACACTTATTCTGAAAACTAAACGGTGAAAATTTGAGACAAATCTAAAGGTGTGGTGACATTTGGGCAACTATTTACTACAAAAAAATGTAACCACTAAATATTAATGGGAAACATTTTAATTCAAGCAACTGTTTATTTTATTAAACAGTTTTCAATCATATTGGAATCTGCACCTCAGTTTAAATTTTAAACTTATCGTGGAATGTGTTGTGCAACTTGAATGTGCCCAAAATATGTTTCACCTCCTACGACGAGTAGTTATTACGAAAATATCGGCGGCCGCGGCATTTGTAACAGTTGTCCTCATGTCATTTGTCTTAAAATAAACATTCAATAATCTTACCTCATCGACTTGTGCCTGGGTTTGTTGTAAACGTTTTTGTGCAGCTATTTGCTGAGGGTTCCGTGGCCCTCCAACAATCTCACCATCTCCACCTTCACCGGCTGGCGCACCCTCACCTGCTGCTGGTGCATCTCCGGCTGCTGCTGGATCCGCCCTATATTTATATAATAACTTAATTAGTGTTCAATTTAAAAGAGTATCATTTAGGTGCATTGGAAATGAAACGTAATTAAAAAATATACAACTAAGAACTAATTAGAAGAAAAAAATTAGGCTTTTACAAACAAAAAATTGATTTTAAAAAAAATTATTTCTGTATAGTATATTTAGTATGTATTGATATGTATAAGTAGTACTATATATATTATATATGTATGCATATTTTTATTTATAATCTTATTTGTTTAGCAATAATATTTACTTGTATTGGTGTTTTTTACTTAATTTCTTTTAGCCTTTACAAAAAAAATATATAATTATAATATAGATTTTACTAAGCACTTTTCAAGAAATTTTTATTCGGTAGTGATAAATTAAAAAAGAAACACATCAACTTACTCTTCCTTCTTTTTATCTTTTTTGCCCATTTTTTTACTTTGGATTTAGTAAAATTCAAATAAATTATGTCTGATTTATCAAATAACTATAAAATAAAAATTAAAAATGATTTAATTATAAAATTATAATTTATATATATATATATATATATAGTTTAAAGCAAACAAAGATACTTAAGAAAATTTACTGTTATCTTTCAGAAGCGATCTTGGATAATGCATAACTTCAAGATATTCTAGAGCTCTGAAGGCCGTAGTAATCAATCAGTGAAAGTTAGTTTTCAGGCTTTGGTTCGATATTTGATTTATTTGACAAATTCAAAAAGAGGCGAAACGTTGGATACGAACGAAAAATGCAAGTACTGAACTCAAGTCTGAGTAATAAAATTTTCAACTATTAACTCTACTTTTTTCAATTTAAATTGACATTAATGGATGATCCGGGGTTAACATTAATACCTGATTCCCCCAGCTTTTACACTTGTGTAGTGTTTGTTGACGATCTCTCCTCCTCGAATAAACAGTTATTACTAGAGAAATAATGAAGTATTAATATTAACGTGGTTCTTTCAGACACCAAAAACTCACGGTTTCCAAAAGCAATACCGATTTGTGAAAATTGTATAAAAATCTATTTAATGTTCCGACCATCGTATACTTTGTCTAATCGTCTAATTATAAAGTGTTGTAGGAAAATAATACAATGCACTGCGTTCGAACTGAGGAGAGATTGTTTATATGCGATAGAACTTTCCCGAATTGTAAGTTATCTGCAGGAAGTTTATTTCACATCTGCACCGTAACAAATATATTTTCTCTGTAATGGATTTTGCAATTCATTGACAAATTTACCATAAATGGATGTACTCTTAATGAAAACCGTGTTATGCACAGAAAAGAATGAGTTTCGGGAACAAATTCTATGATTTCAATCCAACAATTATTATTATAATATCGATAAATCAAGGAAGAGACACTTCAATATACAATTTAAAACGGATTTTATATGGGACCTGTATTCCATTTTCCGTTGGTTGCAAGACATAATACATGCCGCACAACGAATTTTCGTGCCAATAACATGAAGAGTTTCTTAACCCTTAATGTTTATACCACCCATTATTACAGATGTAGCCGCAAGATCGGTCATATATCAGAGCATAAACAACATTGTGCTTCTAGAACAAATTTTTCAAAATTTTAGATTCATATAAAATATCCATTATTAAAAGTTTTAATTGAATCCTTGTCTGTTTTCAGAAATACCATTCTTGTCAAAACTAAAACTGATTATTTATAAAAAACAACATAAAAATAAGGAAAAAATAGCATGCAAAATAGAATAATAAAATTATTACACTCGTGTATGTATGTAATTAGGCAAACCTTTACCATGGGGAATTAGATAGATTACTATCTATTCAAGGCATTAATATAGATAAAGATAAATATATTCTGCTTTGTAACATTCGATCTTTTGCAAAACTAAAAATTATAGCTCATATGCTTGTTAAATTAATCAGGCAGTTACTTTAAAAAATATTCGAAGCTCACTCTTTGTAAACAATATTTAACAAGAAGAGTGAGTTCATCTATAAATGAATATATTTGTATTTAATAACTTCATAATTAAGTTGTAGTTAAGGTCACTTAGACTGTTTGCTCGATACTCACTGAGGTTCACTTTCCTTTCCTTCTTTGGCTTCACCTTCCATTTTCAGGACAATAGGTTTTAAGCTCTATAAAGGACCAGAAGGCTACTTTCAACCCAAAAATCTTATATTATTTATATTGAAAAACACATTCGGTATTATATATATGATTGTACGTACGATTGAAATATGTAATTTTGATTTAATGAAATCATAAATATTCAATTGAGAATGTTGTAAGAATGTATATGTACATATATATTTTTGAATTTTATGTATTTGAATTGCTTTGATTTGATTTGCTATTTAAATTCATTTGAATTTTCCATTAATTAAAGTTGTGTTGTACAACATTAATGTTGCCTTAAGGAAACGGAATTTCGTACTTGTATGAAAATTATGTTCAAAGGACATGTTCATATATCAAATCATTTAATTATTTTTGCAACTTTTTTTGTGTCAAATCTACAAAATTGCTGATGTAAAATTGAATATTTGAGAACAAATCATATATGCACTTGCAAACTTGTAATGACACTTTCCTGTTGTAAACGTCCGATGTATTTTATGTTCAGGGTCCATATCACCGCATCCGATATCGATCGAAATTTCAATAAAATATAAATACGAATTTCCACCAATATCGAATACCATAATTTGCCCACACTTTCTTTGGCTAAAACTATTTTTGTTATATTCATTTTTTACTTTATTTATTGTTACAATCTATTTATTAACCAAGACTTTTTATTATTCGCCGTTTAGTTATAAGCTGTGAGAGTTTATATTTTCCTAAACTGCAATTCCCAATTGCTCTCAGACTAAACAATTAACGCTAGTGTTAAATAGCAGTAGATTGACAAGTTACCAAACAAAAAATTGTTTGAATCGTTGTGCATCGCTCACGGCTATGACTGCGGATGCATATACTTAAGTATTTAGAGAAACCTAAAAAAGTGTTATTACGTTCAAAGCGCGATTGAACGCATTCTTTGGACGTCGACAAATTGGCTACAAATTTAAACTGAGCAAGAGATAAGTTTTAAATTTATTTTGTAAGATATTTGTATCTCAATAACCTCACAACTAAATATCCTGGCTGTTTTATACCGTTACGTATGCATTATACGTAGTTATGTACATAGTTCGTGTCCCATTTGCTTAGGCATAGGTATATGCTTTGCATGTATGTGTTGCGTATTTTACAGTGCATTTTTACATGCACAATGCAGATGCATTTCTATATTTCTGCAATAGAATATGCACATACAAACACATGTAAATGTGTATCTCTTTGACAATAAAAAATTTATAGTGTTTGCGTAAATCATAATTTATGTACAGGCCCCACAAAATCGATTTCCTCACAATTTAGATTAAAAAAATTTCGAAAAGGAACTTCAAAAGAATGTTTTATATGCATTCAATTCTATTCATGTGCTTATATGTAACCAATTATTTATATTGCGACAAGTCAGGGCTAAAAATTACTTAAAAGCCAATTATTTGTTGAATTATATATATATATATATATATATATATATATATACATATATATATATATATATATATATATATATATATACATATAAAAATATATATGTATATATATATATATATATATATATATATATATATGTATATATATATATGTATATATATATATATATATATATATATATATACATATAAAAATATATATGTATATATATATATATATATATATATATACATATAAAAATATATATGTATATATATATATATATATATATATATATATATACATATAAAAATATATATGTATATATATATATATATATATATATATATATATATACATATAAAAATATATATGTATATATATATATATATATATATATATATATAAGTATAAGTATATATATACATATATATATATATACATATAAAAATATATATGTATATATATAATATGACATTTATTTGTTGGGTGGTTAAGCAATGTCTATATGCATTTCATTGGCGCTTCTTACCAAATCGTCAGTAGACTTCAACCACAGTTTTGCAAAGTTTCAAACTTCTCAACTTATTAAAAGAGAAGTTTGAAACTTTGCAAAACTGTGGTTGAAGTCTACTGACGATTTGGTAAGAAGCGCCAATGAAATGCATATAGACATTGCTTAACCACCCAACAAATAAATTTCATATTATAATAGTACAATGGCAATATGTCAAAAAAAAAAATTAGTTTATTAACTATATGTATATATATACATATATATATATATATATATATATATATATATATATATCGCGTGAGGCGATTGGAAAAGGTTATTTATATTTATATATTGTAGGAAGAGGTGTCATATTTTTAACATTGTCCCGATGTGACGTGGACAAGTATTTACGGAATAAGAGGGAATATCTTCAGTTTTAAATACAGTACGCCAACGCTTAAAGTAACTAATTCATCCAAGTAGAGTTTATAAATATGTATGTGAACTAATACTAGAGTTTAAATAATATGTTGTCTTAACAAAAAGAAAATTTTATATGGACATTCAATTACAATATCGAAACTGGTGCAGTCAGTTTATTTCAAATAATACCTATTCGATTAAAGAACGAATTTGCTTATATTAGCCACTAATAGGTTTGTGCCTAATGAAAAGGATATTGTTTTTTTAAGAGATCGTTTTCATGATTATTCCACCACAGTTCATTGTAGAAAAAAATATATGAGTGTTGTCTAACACATCAGATAATCCGACGACTTTCCATTAGAAATGTCTACAAAAAAACCAAGATTTTCCAACGACATAGATATCTGTCAGATTTCGCGTTAAGCGCTCATAATATTTTTGAGTCGGAAGTCCGATAGAATTTGTATGCGATCCGAACTTTTTTCGACGTTTTTATCAGACAGGCCCTCGAAATATTTTGATGCCTGAGATAGCATATTTTTAACAAAATGTATTAAAATCTGTATTAAACATTTACGTAACACTTTTGGTGATGTCATCCCACAGAAAATAGTTGGAGCATAAATGTATATCGGTGTTGGCATATACTTGCTTGGACGTGAGCCATGAAAGTTGAAGTTGGATGAATTTTTCTGTGACACTTTTTATCGGTTGAGAATAAAAGCTCTAAATCTTTTTTTTTAATTAGCGAAGTCTGCATACATATTGCACATTTAGTACAACAACGTCATAATTCAACAACAAAAAAAATTTTTTTTACCAGAAAACGAGTTTAAAGTTTTTAACTTACACACAACTTAATGAAGAAAGTAAATTTTATTTTTCTCTCAAGAGTTGAGTGAAGAAGGTGTTCTTGTGAAGTTTTTATACACTAATTTTTTTATACGACTAATTCTGCATCATGAAGTCAAAAATAAAATATTTTGAGTTACGACGTTGTTTAATTTTTTAACATAACAAATGCGTCAGGTCAGGAACCTCTAGCTTATATAAGCCATTTTGTCGAACTATTGAATTATAAAGATGATGATATTGCAAGCATGGAATCGAAATTTAAGGGGCAATCAATACATAACTACAACCTTGTATACCGAATATAAATTAAGAAACAAAGATAGAATTTAGGGAATTTTTCTGATCAGTACACTGTAATGACACACTATAATGGCATAATCATGTACTGAAAAACCATCATAAACAAATGCTTTCTGCTGAAGGGCTACCTCCTCACAATAATATTTCCTGATTTCTGTGTTGTCGCCTTAATAAGGGGCCTTTCCCTGAGTACCAGTTCTGAGAAAAACTCAGATAAAAGTAAATGATTTTTAAAATAAAATTTGTTTGAAATTCCTCAAAGAGTACACTGGATCAGTTTGGATATCCTGAAAATGTTGTTTATTATTCAATTTCTCTCAGAAGTATTTATGCGTGTATGTAAATGGCTCGAATTTTTCTGACTAAGTGATTTTATTTTTTGAGTAAAAATTTTATAATTTTCATTTAACAGAAAAGAAACTCATGTTAAAATAAAAATTTCAGTCAAAATAATTGAACTTAATTAAACATTTTTAATCAAGTGCAGATTTATAACTTCAATCGGATAGCAAAGAAAATTGAAAAATCAATATTTCTACTTACATTTAATTTGTTGTTGTTGCTTAAAGTGAAGAGAGTGTTTGAAGGATAGTTAGCTGTTGAAAAGTTCTGTTGTTCTTGTAATAAAATTCCTTGAGGAGAAACTTTTTCTTTGTTTTATAAATGCTTCTGATGATAAATTCCGCTGCACTATCTTAAGTTCGTTCGTCGATATTTCTATTTGTTAAGAATCAACTAACTGATAACTGGTAAGAGTTGTGTTAAGTGGTGCTGGATGGTATTAAATATAACATTTAATAAGTAGATACAAAAAGAGAGAGTATTAATTATGCACTTCGTTGTTAAATATTGTTCTCTTTTATGGGTTTTGTTGACGTTGATTTTTCCGATTTCCTTTTTATTTTTTGATTTCTTATAGAACTTAAATTATTTTCATTCAATAAAATCAAAAGTATTGTTGTTTTCTTGTGGGTTTTGTTTCACAAAAACCCAAAGCGCAAACTCATGCGTGAGAGTCCTTTAACCAGTAAAAGCTAAAAGCTTTTATACTTTTTACTATCTTATACTCGCCGTGAAAGTTTTATACACTGGAATACTGCTGAAAGAAAATTTGTATGAAAAATTTTATAATTTCTATATACATACATATGTACTATGTATGCATATACATATACATTTTATATAAGTTATTTAACTTGAAAATAATTTACGGACTATGTCCTTTGTGAAAATTTTAATTACGTTTTTGTATAATATATATATGTATATATATATATATATATATATATATATATATATATATAAATGTATATATATATATATATATATATATATATATATATATAAATGTATATATATATATATATATATATATATATATATATAAATGTATATATATATATATATATATATATATATATATATATATATATTTCTAAATATAATATTTTATAAAGTAAATTAATCTGGTTCATACGTAAACCAATATGTTTATTTTCATTATATATGTATGTATATATTTTTTTCTATAAAAAACGTATTCCATAAATACTTATGTGGTAATATTTTTATATTTCTGTTTCGTGCAAAAGTAGTAACAGGAAAAAAATCAATGAAAATTTTCACTTTAACGTCATCAGTAAAAATATGTTTAAGTATTGTGTGGATTAAAAATTTCATAACTTGCTGCTGATATGTTACATTTATTATCAGTTTTTCGTTTTTATTTTTATATCTTTATAATAAATATTAAACAATTTAAAATAGTTTGAGATTTTATTCGGAATGCTTTTATATATTATATATATATATATATATATATATATATATATATTTTATTGCTCCGCTCAACTAAAATTATTACTTTAGTTTCTTAACACTTACAATATAATTTTCCAACTGTAGTTCTTTTCAAAATTTTATCTGCAAAAAGCTTGGTATTACAGTTATATGCAAGTTTTTCGCACTCTTTTGTATGGGTTGGTATGTGTGTAAGGTAGTGTATGGTAATTGTACGTGTTGTCTTTTTCTAAAATAATATCAAGAGTCAAGAGGAAAAGTAACAACCATGTAATTATTGTGGATATTGAAGAACGGAGTTTGCGCCAAGTAGGTAGGCAGGGTGTGTCTAAAATAATAAATTAGTAAAAGAACATTTTTACAACTATGATGTTATGTTCATATGTTCTGTACGAGGGTAGTTACTGTGATATGTTCTATTTTCAGTGCGCACAATAGTTGAGCAAAAACTTGTCATCTCGCCTAGCGATGCCACCTTGTATATATATTACATCATGGATACATTGATGTCAAGTTCTTGTGCACACGAAGCTCTGGTTCCTCTGTACGTACTTCACATAGACAATTGCGTTTACTGTTGTAAACAGGTTCAGTAGAAAATAGCACCTTATATATAAATTCACCATGATCATGTGATTTCTATAAGATAGTTTACCAAAGCAACGCCGTTTGCTGTTTAGCCAACTTTGGACACTAATAAACACATCGACGTGTCGAAACACAACTCTGCCTGAAAAAGCAATAAGAAGTGTCCAATCCTTCATTTCATTTTGTAAAAAATAATAAAATAGAACGTGAAAAGAAATCGATAGTATTAAGTAAATTTGTAAAGTAATCATTACAATTCAAGTGACTAGTAAAAAGGCGGACATATAATGGTCTTAGCAGATTTGGGCAGAAAAATTACAACAGCCTTGCATTCCTTGAGCAAAGCAACTGTAATTAATGAGGAGGCTTTAAATTCTATGTTGAAGGAAATATGTGCTGCTCTCTTGGAAGCTGATGTAAATATCCGTTTGGTCAAACAGTTACGCGAAAATGTGAAGGCCGTTATAGATTTTGATGAAATGGCTGGTGGACTAAATAAAAGACGCATGATTCAAAGTGCAGTTTTTAAGGAACTTATTAAATTGGTTGACCCTGGCGTCAAGCCTTATCAACCTATTAAGGGTAGGCCAAATGTAATTATGTTTGTTGGTCTTCAGGGTTCAGGCAAAACAACTACTTGTACTAAGTTAGCTTATCACTACCAAAAGCGTAATTGGAAATCTTGTTTAGTATGTGCTGACACTTTTCGAGCTGGTGCTTACGATCAAGTAAAACAAAACGCAACAAAAGCCCGCATACCTTTTTATGGTAGCTATACGGAAATCGACCCTGTTGTGATAGCTCAAGAAGGTGTTGACATGTTCAAAAAAGAAGGTTTTGAAATGATTATAGTTGACACTTCTGGTCGACACAAGCAGGAGGAGTCTCTGTTCGAAGAGATGTTGGCTGTTGCGAATGCCGTTAATCCTGATAATATAATTTTCGTTATGGACGCCACAATTGGTCAGGCTTGCGAAGCTCAAGCTAAGGCTTTTAAGGAGAAAGTGGACATTGGCTCCGTGATCATTACCAAATTGGATGGTCATGCTAAGGGTGGTGGTGCCTTGTCTGCTGTTGCTGCCACCAATTCACCAATTATATTCATTGGCACTGGCGAACATATCGACGATTTAGAACCTTTCAAGACAAAACCTTTTGTGAGCAAACTCTTGGGTATGGGTGATATTGAAGGATTGATTGATAAGGTTAGTCAACAGTAAAACCCTTCTAGATTTGTGCTGTAGTTATTTGAAAAGAATTTGTATATATCGATGATCTTAAGTAGGAAGGGCATAAGTCCCCCTTACATGAAACATTTAAAGAAGTACCCATTTCTCAATATGAACACAAATATGAAAATTTCATAAAGGGTTTCTCTTTGCGAAAATATTGATTTTTGAAAAATTTTTCTTAAATAGTTTCCGAAATAAATCATTTGAAAATTTTTTAATTTATGAAAGAAAAGTTGAAATTGTAAATTTTATAATAATACCTCTTTGCAAAATAAAAATTAAATTTTTTAAATTTCTTAGAAATTGCAAAATTTTTGGTAAAACACTACTTTTGGCCAATAGTCTCCGAAATATATCATTTGCAAAGGCAAAGGAACTTATTTTTTAATTTATGTAAGAAAAGTTGAAATTGAAAATTTCATAAGGGTACCTCTTTGCCAAAAAAATAGATTTTTTTAAAAATTTCTTAGAAATGGCAAAATTATTAGTAAAACACTCCTTTTGGCCAATAGTTCGATGACAGAGGAGCTTATTTGTTAATTTATGAAAGAAAAGTTGAAATTGGAAATTTCATAAAGAGTACCTCTTTGCAAACAAATTCGATTTTCTATAGAAATTTTCTTAGAAATGGCAAGATTTTTGTGCAAAACACTCCTTTTGGCCAATAATTTCCGAAATAAATCATTTGCAAAGGCGGAAAAGCTTATTTTTAAGTTTATGAAAGAAAAGCTGAAACTAAAAACATTTTTTCTTTTGAAAAAATCGATTTTTTAAAAATTTTCTTAGAATTTGCTAGTTTTATGGGAGAATTCTCCTTTAGGCCAATAGTTTCCGAAATAATTAACTTTCTTGGGGGAAAAAGGTAATATATTAATTTATGGAAAAAGAGTTGAAAATTGAAAATTTCGCACCTCTGCTCAAATAATCGACTTTTGAAATTTTTTTTTATAAAATGCTATATATTTAGTAAAACGATCCTTTTAGCCAATAGTTTCCGAAATAAATCATTTCCAAAGGTAGGTATATATTTTATTTATTAAGTAGTATTTTAAAATTTAAAAGCATTATTTATATATTCTTAGAATTTTTGATATTATATTATTCTTATGTATTAGCTTGAATATCATTGATATATACCAAATCATAAGTAGAAATGCTCAACCCGTAATAAATAAAACAATATTATTCCATTTTTTATTAAAATGTCTACTGTTTTTATTGTTTCTTCTATTTATTCTGTTTTTACAGGTGAATGAACTAAAATTGGATGGCAATGAAGAACTTTTAGAAAAAATTAAACATGGGCAATTTACGATACGCGATATGTATGAGCAATTCCAAAACATTATGAAGATGGGGCCGTTCTCACAGATCATGGGTATGATTCCTGGATTCTCTCAAGATTTTATGACTAAAGGTGGCGAACAAGAATCAATGGCACGTATTAAACGCATGATGACTATGATGGATAGTATGTCAGATGGTGAACTGGATAATCGCGATGGCGCCAAGTTGTTTAGTAAACAGCCATCACGTGTTATACGTGTCGCCGAAGGTTCCGGTGTTATTGAACGTGAAGTTAAAGAGCTGGTATCCCATTACACCAAATTTGCAGCCGTTGTCAAGAAAATGGGCGGTGTTAAAGGTCTTTTTAAGCAGGGTGATATGACGAAAAATGTCAATCCCAACCAAATGGCTAAATTAAATCAACAAATGGCTAAAATGATTGATCCTCGAATGTTACAACATATGGGAGGTGTAGGTGGTCTACAAAATATGATGCGTCAATTGCAACAAGGTGCTGCTGGCGGTGTTGGAGGTTTAGGAAATCTCATGGGCTTTGGTGGGAAGTGAATGAAGGCTTCAGTACCGGTGGAAAGAAAATGCTTCCCTGATTGTTTTTGTTTTCCTCTTTTAGTTATTATCTAGCAATATTATTTTAAATTCTTTCTTTGGATTTTGTTAACTGAAAGGGGACCATCTATTCTGTATTTTTTATATGTACCCCGAAAGCAAACGTGAGTGTAGTGTATGTATGTTAATAGCTTTTTCATTTATATTTATATTTAAAGGTTTTTTGTAATTAAGTTAGGAAAAAAACAACCAACGAGTTTTCTTATGTAAAAAATAACGAAAATCATTGAATGAATTAATTATATACATAAATTTGTTCGTTACAGAGTCAAACATGCATATATCATCAATAAAGAAAGAACCAACCAATCAGTTTTGTAAAAAAATAAAGTCATTGTATTATTTTGGGTGAAACTACATCGTTTATAATGAAATAACAATAAAAAAAAATTGGTCCAAGTACGCTCTTTTGCATTCTGTTAAAATAATTTTTTTTCGAGTTCGTGTCTTAAGTCTTTGTTTTTCATGTGCACGTGCAAAATTGAAAGATTTAAGACACGAACCCGCAAAAAACGAGATTTTAGCAAAAAAGTGGTCCTATCAAATTCTAAGTGTCATTTTCGGATTCAGCATGCGGAATTCTGGTTAGTAGGGTCCCCGGGCCAAATCCGGCCAAGGGTTTCCGAGAAAAACGCAAAAAACATGAAAATTGCAAAAATCATGAAAATTTCGAGTTTCTGTCTTAAGTCTTCCGGTCACTTGATATGCATTATTCTATACAATTACTTCAAAAGACTTAAGACACATGCATGCATGCACTCAACTTGATTAAAAGTGATAATTAAAGTGTATGTGTCTTCAGTCTCTTTGTATTCTTATAGTGAGCATATGGGAGAAGACTTAAGACACGAACCCGCAAAAACGAGATTTTAGCAAAAAAGTGGTCCTATCAAATTCTAAGTGTCATTTTCGGATTCAGCATGCGGAATTCTGGTTAGTAGGGTCCCCGGGCCAAATCCGGCCAAGGGTTTCCGAGAAAAACGCAAAAAACATGAAAATTGCAAAAATCATGAAAATTTCGAGTTTCTGTCTTGAGTCTCACGGTCACTTGAAATGCATTATTCTATGCAATTACTTCAAAAGACTTAAGACACATGCATGCATGCACTCAACTTGATTAAAAGTGATAATTAAAGTGTATGTGTCTTCAGTCTCTTTGTATTCTTATAGTGAGCATATGGGAGAAGACTTAAGACACGAACCCGCAAAAAACGAGATTTTAGCCAAAAAGTGGTCCTATCAAATTCTAAGTGTCATTTTCGGATTCAGCATGCGGAATTCTGGTTAGTAGGGTCCCCGGGCCAAATCCGGCCAAGGGTTTCCGAGAAAAACGCAAAAAACATGAAAATTGCAAAAATCATGAAAATTTCGAGTTTCTGTCTTAAGTCTTCCGGTCACTTGATATGCATTATTCTATACAATTACTTCAAAAGACTTAAGACACATGCATGCATGCACTCAACTTGATTAAAAGTGATAATTAAAGTGTATGTGTCTTCAGTCTCTTTGTATTCTTATAATGAGCATATGGGAGAAGACTTAAGACACGAACCCGCAAAAACGAGATTTTAGCAAAAAAAGTGGTCCTATCAAATTCTAAGTGTCATTTTCGGATTCAGCATGCGGAATTCTGGTTAGTAGGGTCCCCGGGCCAAATCCGGCCAAGGGTTTCCGAGAAAAACGCAAAAAACATGAAAATTGCAAAAATCATGAAAATTTCGAGTTTCTGTCTTAAGTCTTCCGGTCACTTGATATGCATTATTCTATGCAATTACTTCAAAAGACTTAAGATACATGCATGCATGCACTCAACTTGATTAAAAGTGATAATTAAAGTGTATGTGTCTTCAGTCTCTTTGTATTCTTATAGTGAGCATATGGGAGAAGACTTAAGACACGAACCCGCAAAAACGAGATTTTAGCAAAAAAGTGGTCCTATCAAATTCTAAGTGTCATTTTCGGATTCAGCATGCGGAATTCTGGTTAGTAGGGTCCCCGGGCCAAATCCGGCCAAGGGTTTCCGAGAAAAACGCAAAAAACATGAAAATTGCAAAAATCATGAACATTTCGAGTTTCTGTCTTAAGTCTTCCGGTCACTTGATATGCATTATTCTATGCAATTACTTCAAAAGACTTAAGATACATGCATGCATGCACTCAACTTGATTAAAAGTGATAATTAAAGTGTATGTGTCTTCAGTCTCTTTGTATTCTTATAGTGAGCATATGGGAGAAGACTTAAGACACGAACCCGCAAAAAACGAGATTTTAGCCAAAAAGTGGTCCTATCAAATTCTAAGTGTCATTTTCGGATTCAGCATGCGGAATTCTGGTTAGTAGGGTCCCCGGGCCAAATCCGGCCAAGGGTTTCCGAGAAAAACGCAAAAAACATGAAAATTGCAAAAATCATGAAAATTTCGAGTCTTCCGGTCACTTGACATGCATTATCCTATACAATTACTTCAAAAGACTTAAGACACATGCATGCATGCACTCAACTGGATTAAAAGTGATAATGAAATATTATCCCTCAAAGCAGGCAACAGTAAATATTCTACAGATTTGAATGATTTTCTTTATAAACTTGTAACTTTGCCAAGACATCACCGATTTTTACGAAATATATAACGCCGATTAGAGGACATTGCACACATCTTATTTAGTTAAAAGTATTCATGTAAAAATATTATTCCTTAAATCGTGCATACAAAAACATTCATGTGCTTACATGTTTTGAATAACAGGGATGTCAGACAGGTATATTCGCACTAAATTCCAATGTTACTCATGAGGAGAGAGAGAGAGAGATGTAGCGTTCGTTTTAAAGAAAATAAGCTGCCTAAATTCACCTTCTACGAGGTCCTGTTGGCCTAGAGTACTTAATTACTGAAAAAGTACACAACAATTTTTTATAGGAACTGTGAAGACGGGGTTTTTTATTCGCCCTTATTCTACTTGACAACGGCAATAGAAAACAACGCTGTTTTTTACCTTTTGTTGCAAATCTGTATTCTACTTGGCGGTATTGCCGTTAATCGATGACTTCTAACACGGGTTTGGTATTTTGTAAGCAAAATTGATGTTGATGTTGCCTCTAATTGCCATTGAATTTCTCGTCGCCATTTTTGGTGTTGTCTTGCGTTGCTTTCTATTTTGTTTCAAAACTTTGAAAAATTCAACATTACAGTTTTCTTTTTTGCTGTGTTTTTGGTATTTTTTTATATATATTAATGTTGACTTTTTGGTATATAGTGTTGATTTTTGGTTTAAATAAAAAAATTGAAAAAATTAAAATAACAAATAAATGCCAATTCGAGAAGCTTGTCCAAGAACTTGTAAGGCATCGCTGCCAATTTTATGGTGTTTGGAACATATTTTGACCTTGCCCCTTTTTAAATGATGCTCTATTATTTGTAGGACATGTTTAAGAGACAGTTTATTTGACCGAAAATAGCTTTCAAATCTTAAAAAGGATAAAAAATCCATTACTTGGGAAATTATTGCTTCAAATTTGTCACTTGCTTCTCATCGGGCAAGTTAAAAATACAAGATTTCTGTCCAAGCCGTCTTCCGAATCGATAAGAAAATCATTTTTATTTTAATGTATGCACAATTTTTTTATTTGTCCCAAAACACTTTTACCGAAAATAGTAAACTAAATGAACCCAGCTGGCTCAAGTATTAGATATGTGTGTTTTGTTTATCGATAAATAGGCAACATCGTCATAACACTGTCAGGGAATACAAAATTAGTATTGACGTTGTGTCAAATTGGTGTTGCCTCAAAATTGCCGACGCGAAATAGAATGGTGAATTTCTTTTTCGACTTCGTGTCTTAAGTCTTTGATGTTCACGTGCATGTGCAAGACTGAAAGACTTAAGACACGAACTCGAATTTGACGCGCATTCACGCATAGTTATAGTTTTTCAGATGGCATCACTGGCTACAATGGAGCATACTTTCAGGAGCAAATAATCTTTTCATCTCGTGTCTTAAGTCTTTTGTATATGTATATCGGCAACATAGGAAGCAATTCAGGCAAATCTCTCTAAAAAGTCTAATAAGTTTCGCTTATTTTACTTACGCTGTTAATTTTCTTAATTGTAAAATAAAACTCGCTTTTTCTTTTTGTTTTCTTTCAGAAAATCAGTGTTTTTCTTCTCTTTATTGATTCAGAAAAAAATTCTTCTGTTTGTTAATATTTCTCAATTCTTTTTCTCTTATTCTTCTTTTTTACATAATACTTTTTGTTCGGATCTATTAATTCTGTTGTTCTGTTGAAAGGACTAAGGTTTTACAATACTACAAATGTAACTTGGTTGAATTATAGAGAATTCATTCTTTATTAAAATCTTTGCAAGTAAGTATTTGTTTTCCAATGTTTGTTTTGGTTGGAAATGATGAATTTATTATTTAGATTTCAGTGTTGTTGGTAGAGACAAGTTACTTTGTTGTCTTTCTTTTGGTGTTAAATTGGATTTCTTGCACACACTACTTATTATTTTAACACTGTAAATGAGTTTTTGTTTTTTATTTTATTTTTCAATTCATGAATTATTTTGTTTAACTAGCAAAAATTAGCACAAAAAAGCTTTGCAATCTTACCTTAACTAATGTTCTTTGTTTTTGGTTTCTTTTGAATTTTCATAAAGATTTTATTTTTTGGTATTAAATTTTTTGCATTTTCAATCGTTGGCTTTTAAGGAGTTTAATTTTAAAATGTTTTTTAAAGAAATTAGTAGAACTCCGTTTTTATAGACAATTTTTTAGAACAATTTGAAAAAGCTGAGTTTTTGTATGCAAAAAAATTAATGTTTTTATGTATATATTTTTAAATATTTAATGATCGAAAATAGTTCCTAAGAGTTCTGTTTCATTTTTTAATAGCTAAAATTAAAAATATAAAATAATCTTTCAAAGATTCTTTTGTTTTCTAGTAAGACTTAAAATTTTAATAAAGAGCAACAAGCGAAATTTACAAGTTTTTATTTCTTAAGCTTAAGAGTTTTGCAGAGAATGCAGTTATTTTTACTTAATTTTATATACGTTTTTTATAAATGTTAATTTTAGTTAATTATTTCCTAAATCATTTTTTTTATATTTTTTCGTTTTTCTTTTTGTGTACTTTAAGCAAGTATTATTATTCTTATGAATAATTTTATTCTTCCATAATGAGCTGTTTGCTTAAATAACACATTCCTATGTTCCTATTTTTGTTTTTCATCAAAAAGTTTCAAAAAAATATATTTATTCCTCATTTTTTTTCTTAATTTAAAAATCAAATGATTCTCCTTAAGGGAGTGACTTTCTTATTGAATGGTGTAATTTAATTATACTTCTAATAAAAATTTGAAGTAAGCAAAATGAGCATAAATAAATTTGGTATCAAATAATTTGTCTTTTACTAGAATGTGGTAAAAATTACTTGACGAGAATTTTTATATAAAATGGCTTTCGTCCTCTAGTACTTCAGAAAAACATATATCAATACATTATTTTTAATTTATACTTATGGTATAAAGTTGTTATAGCAGCTGATTATCCGTAGATTGCAACACATCCATTAATATAGCAAATAGAAGAATAATTTCTACTCCATTCATATTGGTTTTGCTCCTCTGATGGTCAACTCAAGGAGAGCCAATTCAAAAGTTTTTACTTTTTACAAGAAAACGATATACAAAAGGCATATCTACCCAGTGTAAAATATGTTATTTATTCCTCAAAATATACAATTAAATTATATCACTTCTTCTAATAATAATATTTTTATTTCGGGTTGACGTTTTGAATAACAACTTTATCACGTTACATTTGCCGATATAACATTTTTAGTCAAAAATTAAATTTTTTGCATGCTTGATTTACTTTAATTAAATTATAATTTTAGTTATTTTTAATTTTAAGTGTAGAAATAGTAACGATTATCCTTTTTTAAATCTGGAACTTACATGACTGTTACTTAACTAACGAACATCAGATTGGATATATTCATAAGTATCTAAAAAATATTTGCTATAAAGTTTTTAACTTTTTATTCGATGCAAACATTTTTCCATATTATATTAGCGCAGGTTTACTGAATATTTTAAATAGGAAACTATTTTTGCAGACAAACTGCCGAATACTAGTTAATTTTGGAACGATTAATTTGAAATACACAAGCATAATACGTTTATTCCTTTACACGTACATATTTATAAGCTCAATGTTTACAAGCTACAAGTGTATACTCAAACATTTTTCTAATCGGAAAAAATATATGTAAAGACATAATAAAATAATTAGTTTTAAATATATCAGAAAGTCAGTTTTAATTGGAAATATTTAAAATTTTTTATATATGAATGTTATGTATTGATGAAAACTGACAAAACGAAGTCTTTATAATTTTTATAAAAACACTAAATATGTATGCATATCGGTTTTATATATTTAACTAAATGAATACTACTTATACATAACTTGTTTTAAAATATATTCATTCATTTTCAGTTATCAATATCATTTAACGCCATTGAACAAATTTAACTGGGTAAAGAGTTATCCTGTAAAAAATTCGACAAAATTCATTCTGTGTATGTCTCAGCGAATTGTAAAATTTCATAATGTAGTATTGCGTGTGTCTAACGTGGCTGATTATATTTGTTTAGCTATTAAAAGATTTTAAATGTCTTCAAAATTTTGTGCGTTGGTATAACTTTTTTTTTTAAATAAAATTAGGCTTCCGGGCGTGGTGTTCCATATTTGTATGCTGCCAGAATGATCAATTTTACTTTTTAAATATATTACATCCTCCCAAAAGGATATAATGTGATTAATAATATATGGAATATACAATAAAGAAACTGAAAGAAGGTTGTTAAGGTAACAACACTGTTACCCTAACAACCTACAAATACTGTGCAGCGAATAAACCAGCATTTTACATTTAACTACAAAATACGTCATTTTTTTCACTTAAGATTTTAGACATTTATTTTATTAAAAAAAAGAGGAAAAACAAAATTAAACAGTTACTAAAACAAATTGATTACCCTAATAAAATTAAAAAACACATTCTAATTAACTTTATATTTTACATTTACATAAGACTAAAACTATTTTGAAAAAAAAAAAACAAATAAAAATATATATCTTAATTGTTTAACATCTTAAAAAGTTCTTAATAAAAAAGAATAAAACAACAAAGACTAAAAAATTTGCATTTTCTTAAAAAGCAGTTGATTTCTTCATACATACTTATGTATATGTATGTATTTTGAATGAATAATCATATAGTAATAAATTAACTACTTAAAATTATAGCAAGAAGTTCTTAAATTTTAAGTTCATTTTTTCCTTTTACTACGAAAATTCTTAGAATTAAAGTAAAACAAATAATTTTTTTTTCTCAATTTTTAGATTTTTTACTTAAACAACTAAGATTCACTGTCAAGTGAGTTTATCCATTTAATTTTATTTTCATTTCTAAATCGGGTTAGTTTCAATTTTAATACTTTTATTTCCAAAGAATATTTGTTTTTTGCGTTTAACTTTTAAGGAGATTTTTATTTTAAAACAGGCTGCTATAAATTTATGTTTAGGTATTTTCTATTTTTCTTCTTAAGAATTTACTTTTCTGCTTTTTACTTAAATCTATAAAAAAAATATATTGTTGTGTTGTTGGTTTTTCCTAAAATCTAAAGTTGGTTGGTTTTCTTTTAATTATTAGGTTTTTGCTTTAAACTATTAACTTTCTCACTTAACGTTTTCTAAAAACTAAACTATATTTTAATATTTAATGATTCACTTAATATTAATTCACTTTTGTTTCACATAACTTCTTTCAAAAATGATTTTTAAGCGAATAAAAAAAGGAATCAAACAACAACAAATAATGAAACAATAAATTGCAAAAATGGGTCTATAATCAGTTAGGAAATCGGTATTATACTATGAAAACGCCAGAACTACTCAACATGCCGACATTTTAGATAAAAACGAAAGTGAGGCGAAAGGTTTTCATGAAAATGGAAAACTTTCAAAACAGTTAATGGCAGTTGTATGACAATTATTTTTTTTATAAGTATTTTAGCATTGAAATTTCCAAATTAATGCTAGTTTTTTTCTGAATCCCGAATAGTTCTTCCACCTGTCTCGTCCGTTAAAAAAATAAAAAAGTATTTAAGTTTCATTTAATCTTAAAAAATAAATTGTTAATAACTTTTCAATTTAAATTTGTGATTATTTTCTTATGAGTGTTTTCTACTGCAAAGATTAGTTTTGTTCAATTTTGTTTAGAAAATAAATATGAGATTTATTTGTGTTCAAGTGGGAGGAGTTTAAGTGTTTCATCTACAAGTACGATGTTATCATTTGGAATGTGCATTTAATGCATCAAGTAGATGTTTTCCTTTAACGTTTCATTTAAAACAGTTTTTTATGTATCATTAAACTTTTTGCTTTAAGTTTTTGTAAAAGTAATGAATTTCATAATTTTTGTTTGTTTGCTTTAGAATCAGTCTAGTTTTGTGTTATTTTTAAGATTTTATTTAATTTATTATTTTTTAAATAATTATTGTTACATATATTTTTAAGCTTAAAAACTATATAAAAGATGTAAATTTTTATATCTTCTTTTATTATTGTTACTAAATGTTATTTTAAAGAACGTCAAAATTAGGAAGACATTTGGCTTTCTTTTGTTTAATATTTTATATATGTATAATTTTTTATAACAAATAAAAAACCGATTAAATACATTTATGTTACAAATAATATTTAAGAACTTTATTAATGAGCCATATAAAAGAAAATTATAATACAAAATAAATTGCGGGTACGAATACCTTTGAATAAAAACATTGGAAGACAACATGGATTATTGCACATTTACACAAATAGTTTAAGTCGCGAAAGACTTAAAACCTAATTGTTCGCGACGCTAAAAAGTTAAGTCATAGTACAAATTTATTGTGAATTCTCTGTGCCTTTGGCTTGATATGTCAACAGCTGAAGGAACATTTTGTTTAAACATTTTTAAGCAACTTACATAACCACACCACACCTTTTTTGGAGCTCCAATGAAATGTGTATAACTAAGAAGTGATGTGCAAACACATAAATACGTATATATGCAAATATGTATACATGCAACTTTCTATATTTCGAGCTTCGATAATCTGTTTACAATTGGTGTGTGAATCGCGATTGTGCAAGAGAATCGGGAATGTATCTGTCGTGAGTACAGATTTTTAATTTAACATTTTGTAAGTTTTTATTTAGAAGGAGTATTAGTTTGTAATTGTTCATAAATTATATATTTTTATATTGTAAGCCAAATATTATTACGTCTGTAAAATATCAAAGAAGAGTATATAATATATATATATATATATATATATATATATATATATATATTTCTTTTTTTCATAACAATTACTAAACTTTATGTATGTTTTAAGCATTTGCACTATACTACTGTAAAATGTATAGAGTTGGAAAAAATAGAAAATGCATTAAATACTTGGTGGTACTCATAACACTAACATGCGTAAGAATACTAAAACTGTTTCACTTTCGTGTATTTGCACACTTCAAATTATAGTTAAAAACATATTTTAACATACCAAATGACAAATGTATGTACTACATTTTAACAAAAACAAATCATTCAGATGTATAACATTAATTCAAGGTGATTTGAAAAGCCTCTTTTATGAAATAAATAAAATGACTTCCAAGTTTTCCAGCTATAGTAAAGTATATGAATGAACTCTTTGGTATTATATTTTTTGTATCAATTTTAAATAGGAATGTATTATTTTATTTATTTATTATAATTTTGTTTGTTTGTTAAGAAAACCTATTTGAAAATAATCACAAATTTAAATTAATTAAGCAATGACAAAATAAAATGTTAGTGATTTAAATTAAAAATGAATTATAAAAAAAAATATTATTATATTGACATATTTAAGTCCATTTTTACAACTTCATGTTAATTGAAAATCATGACTTTGTTGGACGTATAAAAAGTGCTCATTGATTACGATTTTACTTAGATTTAAAGTGAACTATAAGTTGAAGGCAGGTATATCCTACCTGGTAGGTTAAAAAAATGTAACAACCACAAACTTTATTACGCCCTATGAAATTTTGTTTTTAACTGATATGAAGTTGTAATAATGTTCCTTAACAATATATTTCATAACTTTAGCTTTCACTTAAAATTCGGTATTTTTTCAATTTTATTTATGAAACTTTCCAGCTGTTTTTGTTCCTTTTATTTTATATTTCATATAAAACTACGGTCTTATTACTTATATAAATCGTCATTTTCTTAGAACTACTTTTTAACTTATGTAAACCTAAATGACCACTACTAAACGTTGTTGGGTTCTTTCATTTTTTATAGTTTTAATTTAACAGATCTCAAAAAGTCAAAATAAAATATACCTAGTATTTTTAAATATATTAAATTTTTTTTTTTCAATTTATTTATGCAGGTTTTTTTTATATTACATTTCTTTCTACTTTAAGTTTGCTTTGTGGTTTTTCTTGTAAAAAACTAGTCTTCTCTTTAGTTATTATTCGTAAAGTGTATATTTCATTTTAAAAAATATAGCAATAAAAACATGTGCATCCTTAAGCATAGTAAAAATTCGGCTTTAGCTCAGAATAAGTGATGATATTATGTTGAACCTTTACAAGTTTTGTCATACTATTTAACTTTAAAAGTTACTGTAAAATATAGTCGAAAGCTTTATGACAATACCAATTTGGTTATTTATGACAAAACTTTCCAACCTCATTACTTAAACTAAACTCATGCCAAGTATTCCTTATGCATACAATCGATATTACTTAAAAGCTATAAAATCAATCATATGTGATATAACGTTTAGAATTCGATCACAAATATTTACAGCAAATGGAGTGATATTATTTTGTGATGTCGATAGCAAAAAGCATGGTTTGAATTATATATTTTTCGAAGTTTGTATTTGAATTTCTTTGGAATTTGTGTTATTTCTAGCTTTATGTCTATAACCTCTGTAATATTCGAATATGTATGCATAGATATGGTAGATTTAAAATATTTTCAAAACGATCTTTTGAAATTGGATCTACGAGAAACACAAAATCCAATTTATTAAAATGTAATAAAAAGTTGTTCTAAATGAAACTGTTTTACAAACAAAATTTTCAAGAGCAATTCCTCCAAATGATTTCATAGTTATAAGCATTTATATGATTTTTCTACGCGACATTCGTTCATCTCGTCTAAAAAATACATTGTGGAAATCCATTAAATTTAAAAGAAGATTTTTTAAATATCAATATTTGCACATAAGTTTTGCCTTGCTTAAACGTCCGTATATGACAATAATATATTAACATAGTATTAACCAATATATATGAAAAATCTTATGCATAAGTAAATAAAAATATTTACTCAAAGCAGCTAATTAAAAAATAATTGTTTGACTAAATCTATTTCTTCCTAATTTTTGTCGCAATAAAACTTTCATTAACAAAAAATTTTCACAAACACTTCTTTTAAATTTACCTTATGTGTAGGTTTTTTTTTCAGTAAAATGTCCAACAAAAAATTCCCGTTGTTTTCTAAATGCTCATGTATTTTTATGCAAATCAACTTCATTTCAAAAAACTTTTCTCTATATATACTACATACTTTTTTTCATTTTATTAATTTTTTATTTCTTCTCTAAACTCTATATACTTTTGTTGTCTTCTTTTGTTTTAATAAAAAATCTACTATTTTGTTTATATATTACTTTAAGTTTTTTCTGTTGTCTTATTTAATTTCCCTTGATTTTATTGCATGGTTTTTAATATGTTTCATGATTAGATTTGTTTTTCATTGTTTTCTGTTTCATTTCAAAAATATAACAACTTGTGTGTGTTTTCTCATAACTTGGATTTGTTGAATTTCTTTTTTAATTAAAGCACTCGAATATGTTATAAAAAATGAAATTATTTCTTAGAACATACAAATAAAACGTATATATTATTTAAAATAAGCGCACCTAACAACTAAACATTTTGATTCAGCTAATTGTTTATTGAGTTTTACACATAACTAGAAGACACTGTCTCAGAATACAATATTATTGGAAAAGGATGAACTCAATAAACACTTGTATATGTTAAAAGGACCATATCTTAGGTTCTATGCACTTTACACACGATATTGATTATTTCAATTCTGGAAAAATTAGATTTTTTTGCGAGTTTGCAACTTAGTTGTTTAAAGTTTCTATTGCCCGAGTAGGCAGTTTAACCTACAGAAATGGATTAAAAATAATTATTTGTGTAGACCTACTTACAGTCAAATCAGTTGGAGTACGAAAACACAGGCACTGGATTTTTTTTGTAGAAACATATGTACTTACTATATCACCACCTTTGGCATGTATCAAAGGGAGTTAACTACTCATTATTAATGAAATATCTCCAATGTACGTGCATATGCATGTAGCTTCCAAGTGTTCGAAGTCCGTTTGTCAATGCAATACTTTATTTTCATATGTATATGCAAAAACGCCAAACGTGTTGTTAAAAATATATAATTACCAAAATATGCTAGATAACTTTTTACAGGAAAAAAAATTCTCAGTGACATCTTAAACTTTGCACGCCTGTACAATTTTATTTTCTTTCTTAAACTGGTATTCACTACGAATTAATACTTCATTCACTTGGTTGCCACCTGTTACGTTTTCGTTCTCTCGTTATGATATCGTCACATAAATATATATATATATATATATATATATATATATATGTATATATATATATATATATATATATATATATATATATAAATATGTATATATATATATATATATATATATATATATATGTATATATATATATATATATATATATATATATATATATATATATATGTATATATATATATATGTATATGTATATATATATATATATATATATATATATATATATGTATATATATATATATATATATATATATATATATATATATATGTATATATATATATATATATATATATATATATATGTATATATATATATATATATATATATATATATATATATATATACATATATATATATATATATATATATATATATGTATATATATATATATATATGTATATATATATATATATATATATATATATGTATATATATATATATATATATATATATATGTATATATATATATATATATATATATATATATGTATATATATATATATATATATATATATATATATATATGTATATATATATATATATATATATATATATATGTATGTACGTATATATATATATATATATATATATATATATATATGTATATATATATATATATATATATATATATATGTATATATATATATATATATATATATATATATATATATGTGTATGTACGTATATATATATATATATATATATATATATATATATATAAATATATATAAACAAATTTCCGACTGTAAAATGAGATTGCAAGGTGACGAACCTAACGTTTTCTTTAGTTTGAATTAAAAATTTAGTAAAATAAGAAGTCAACTCTTAATATTGAGATAAGTGTGTGTGAATGAATGTGCTTTTTGAAGTAAAGTCAAAGAATCCAATATTTATAATAAAGTGTCATTTATAAAATGAAAATAAATATATATTGCTGCCAACACTTATATATTAGCGGTGTTTATCGATTTAATCTTTTGCTAAAAAATCGTTAAGCTTATATAATAAGTGAGCACAACTGATGTCATAGTATGCAAAAAGTATATCCTTAAAGTTTCCAAGCAATCAACAGGGGCTAAAGTACCCCATTCGATATCGATCGAAATTTCATTATAATTTATATATGCATAAGTAAATTTCGATCGATAACGAGTATCCTAATTTGCCATCCGATTAAAAAATTAAATATGTATGTATATGTATGCACGTATGCATGTATGGATATAAAAGAAATTATGTGTTATAATTAAGGACATACCCTTGATAATTTAATAATTCAACTTTAGCTTGCTTAGAACCGCAAAAGTTAAATGATTAAAAATTATTTTAACAATTTTTTTATTCTCTTATAATCATGTCCGTTTTAAAGTCATTAACGGGTGTTGCTTGTCATGATTATCAAATTTCGTTTAAGAATAAGTTTTAGTTTATCTGTACTTTTTTCTTTTACATCATTTACTTGTGTAAATATTTTTGTTGCAATTTGTTTTTTTTAATTTCAGTTCATTTTGTGTTAAAATTATTATTTCAATTAATAACAAATTACATATAGTATGTATATTTCACTGTTTAGCAAAATTTCTCATTTGTTTAAGTTTTTTTAAAATATATATTTAAATATTTCGTTCTTTTAGTCTTTGCTTTACTGTTTTGAATTTAATTTTTTCTGTTATTTTGTTGTTGTCAAGATGTTGCTTCTATATTGTTGTTGTTAGCATTACAGTTATATAATTTTTTGTATACAAAAGATTTGTTTTTCTAATTTGTTGTAAAGTTGTTCTTGTAAAGTAAAATGTATTTTTTTAAATATTTATGTTTGTTGTTCTTGTCTTCCATTTGTTGTTGCTGTTCTTCTTGTTTTTTTAATTTCCGTCATTGTTAAACCAGTCAAAATCAGCCCTATTTTTAAAGTGCCATGTGTTGCGGTATTAATAAATTACATCTGAAAAATACATGATTTTTTATATCCTGAGAACGTTTTATATTTTTGTAGATGCTCCTTTTTATTAAAAATACAACTTAAAAATCTGACAGACTGTTTTGATTTAAAATTTGCTAAATAAACAAACATGCAGCAAAATAAAAACCTAATTTTATTAAAATAAGAAAAACAATTTATAAAAGTATGAATGACAACAATGCATGCACAAATTGATAAAGACAGAAGGATATGTTCAGAAGGACCACGAAATGTACCAAATGAAATTTACTGTTAAGCAGAGCCAAAGTCGATTTTTTAGCAAAGAGGTACCCCTTATGAAATTTTCAATTTTCAACTTTTCTTCCATAAATAAAAAAATTGGCTTTTTCCCCCAAGAAAGTTAATTATTTCGGAAACTATTGCCTAAAAGGAGACTTCTCCCAATGTATTAGCCAATTCTAAGAAAATTTTTCAAAAGTCGGTTTTTTTAGCAAAGAGGTACCCCTTATGAAATTTTCAATTTTCAACTTTTCTTCCATAAATTAAAAAATTGGCTTTTTCCCCCAAGAAAGTTAATTATTTCGGAAACTATTGCCTAAAAGGAGACTTCTCCCAATGTATTAGCCAATTCTAAGAAAATTTTTCAAAAGTCGGTTTTTTTAGCAAAGAGGTACCCCTTATGAAATTTTCAATTTTCAACTTTTCTTCCATAAATTAAAAAATTGGTTTTTTCCCCCAAGAAAGTTAATTATTTCGGAAACTATTGCCTAAAAGGAGACTTCTCCCAATGTATTAGCCAATTCTAAGAAAATTTTTCAAAAGTCGGTTTTTTTAGCAAAGAGGTACCCCTTATGAAATTTTCAATTTTCAACTTTTCTTCCATAAATTAAAAAATTGGCTTTTTCCCCCAAGAAAGTTAATTATTTCGGAAACTATTGCCTAAAAGGAGACTTCTCCCAATGTATTAGCCAATTCTAAGAAAATTTTTCAAAAGTCGGTTTTTTTAGCAAAGAGGTACCCCTTATGAAATTTTCAATTTTCAACTTTTCTTCCATAAATTAAAAAATTGGCTTTTTCCCCCAAGAAAGTTAATTATTTCGGAAACTATTGCCTAAAAGGAGACTTCTCCCAATGTATTAGCCAATTCTAAGAAAATTTTTCAAAAGTCGGTTTTTTTAGCAAAGAGGTACCCCTTATGAAATTTTCAATTTTCAACTTTTCTTCCATAAATTAAAAAATTGGCTTTTTCCCCCAAGAAAGTTAATTATTTCGGAAACTATTGCCTAAAAGGAGACTTCTCCCAATGTATTAGCCAATTCTAAGAAAATTTTTCAAAAGTCGGTTTTTTTAGCAAAGAGGTACCCCTTATGAAATTTTCAATTTTCAACTTTTCTTCCATAAATTAAAAAATTGGCTTTTTCCCCCAAGAAAGTTAATTATTTCGGAAACTATTGCCTAAAAGGAGACTTCTCCCAATGTATTAGCCAATTCTAAGAAAATTTTTCAAAAGTCGGTTTTTTTAGCAAAGAGGTACCCCTTATGAAATTTTCAATTTTCAACTTTTCTTCCATAAATTAAAAAATTGGCTTTTTCCCCCAAGAAAGTTAATTATTTCGGAAACTATTGCCTAAAAGGAGACTTCTCCCAATGTATTAGCCAATTCTAAGAAAATTTTTCAAAAGTCGATTTTTTTAGCAAAGAGGTACCCCTTATGAAATTTTCAATTTTCAACTTTTCTTCCATAAATTAAAAAATTGGTTTTTTCCCCCAAGAAAGTTAATTATTTCGGAAACTATTGCCTAAAAGGAGACTTCTCCCAATGTATTAGCCAATTCTAAGAAAATTTTTCAAAAGTCGGTTTTTTTTAGCAAAGAGGTACCCCTTATGAAATTTTCAATTTTCAACTTTTCTTCCATAAATTAAAAAATTGGCTTTTTCCCCCAAGAAAGTTAATTATTTCGGAAACTATTGGCTAAAAGGAGACTTCTCCCAAGGTATTAGCCAATTATAAGAAAATTTTTCAAAAGTCGATTTTTTTTAGCAAAGAGGTACCCCTTATGAAATTTTCAATTTTCAACTTTTCTTCCATAAATTAAAAAATTGGCTTTTTCCCCCAAGAAAGTTAATTATTTCGGAAACTATTGCCTAAAAGGAGACTTCTCCCAATGTATTAGCCAATTCTAAGAAAATTTTTCAAAAGTCGGTTTTTTTAGCAAAGAGGTACCCCTTATGAAATTTTCAATTTTCAACTTTTCTTCCATAAATTAAAAAATTGGCTTTTTCCCCCAAGAAAGTTAATTATTTCGGAAACTATTGCCTAAAAGGAGACTTCTCCCAATGTATTAGCCAATTCTAAGAAAATTTTTCAAAAGTCGGTTTTTTTAGCAAAGAGGTACCCCTTATGAAATTTTCAATTTTCAACTTTTCTTCCATAAATTAAAAAATTGGCTTTTTCCCCCAAGAAAGTTAATTATTTCGGAAACTATTGCCTAAAAGGAGACTTCTCCCAATGTATTAGCCAATTCTAAGAAAATTTTTCAAAAGTCGGTTTTTTTAGCAAAGAGGTACCCCTTATGAAATTTTCAATTTTCAACTTTTCTTCCATAAATTAAAAAATTGGCTTTTTCCCCCAAGAAAGTTAATTATTTCGGAAACTATTGCCTAAAAGGAGACTTCTCCCAATGTATTAGCCAATTCTAAGAAAATTTTTCAAAAGTCGGTTTTTTTTAGCAAAGAGGTACCCCTTATGAAATTTTCAATTTTCAACTTTTCTTCCATAAATTAAAAAATTGGCTTTTTCCCCCAAGAAAGTTAATTATTTCGGAAACTATTGGCTAAAAGGAGACTTCTCCCAAGGTATTAGCCAATTATAAGAAAATTTTTCAAAAGTCGATTTTTTTTAGCAAAGAGGTACCCCTTATGAAATTTTCAATTTTCAACTTTTCTTCCATAAATTAAAAAATTGGCTTTTTCCCCCAAGAAAGTTAATTATTTCGGAAACTATTGCCTAAAAGGAGACTTCTCCCAATGTATTAGCCAATTCTAAGAAAATTTTTCAAAAGTCGGTTTTTTTAGCAAAGAGGTACCCCTTATGAAATTTTCAATTTTCAACTTTTCTTCCATAAATTAAAAAATTGGCTTTTTCCCCCAAGAAAGTTAATTATTTCGGAAACTATTGCCTAAAAGGAGACTTCTCCCAATGTATTAGCCAATTCTAAGAAAATTTTTCAAAAGTCGGTTTTTTTTAGCAAAGAGGTACCCCTTATGAAATTTTCAATTTTCAACTTTTCTTCCATAAATTAAAAAATTGGCTTTTTCCCCCAAGAAAGTTAATTATTTCGGAAACTATTGCCTAAAAGGAGACTTCTCCCAATGTATTAGCCAATTCTAAGAAAATTTTTCAAAAGTCGGTTTTTTTAGCAAAGAGGTACCCCTTATGAAATTTTCAATTTTCAACTTTTCTTCCATAAATTAAAAAATTGGCTTTTTCCCCCAAGAAAGTTAATTATTTCGGAAACTATTGCCTAAAAGGAGACTTCTCCCAATGTATTAGCCAATTCTAAGAAAATTTTTCAAAAGTCGGTTTTTTTTAGCAAAGAGGTACCCCTTATGAAATTTTCAATTTTCAACTTTTCTTCCATAAATTAAAAAATTGGCTTTTTCCCCCAAGAAAGTTAATTATTTCGGAAACTATTGGCTAAAAGGAGACTTCTCCCAAGGTATTAGCCAATTATAAGAAAATTTTTCAAAAGTCGATTTTTTTTAGCAAAGAGGTACCCCTTATGAAATTTTCAATTTTCAACTTTTCTTCCATAAATTAAAAAATTGGCTTTTTCCCCCAAGAAAGTTAATTATTTCGGAAACTATTGCCTAAAAGGAGACTTCTCCCAATGTATTAGCCAATTCTAAGAAAATTTTTCAAAAGTCGGTTTTTTTAGCAAAGAGGTACCCCTTATGAAATTTTCAATTTTCAACTTTTCTTCCATAAATTAAAAAATTGGCTTTTTCCCCCAAGAAAGTTAATTATTTCGGAAACTATTGCCTAAAAGGAGACTTCTCCCAATGTATTAGCCAATTCTAAGAAAATTTTTCAAAAGTCGGTTTTTTTAGCAAAGAGGTACCCCTTATGAAATTTTCAATTTTCAACTTTTCTTCCATAAATTAAAAAATTGGCTTTTTCCCCCAAGAAAGTTAATTATTTCGGAAACTATTGCCTAAAAGGAGACTTCTCCCAATGTATTAGCCAATTCTAAGAAAATTTTTCAAAAGTCGGTTTTTTTTAGCAAAGAGGTACCCCTTATGAAATTTTCAATTTTCAACTTTTCTTCCATAAATTAAAAAATTGGCTTTTTCCCCCAAGAAAGTTAATTATTTCGGAAACTATTGCCTAAAAGGAGACTTCTCCCAATGTATTAGCCAATTCTAAGAAAATTTTTCAAAAGTCGGTTTTTTTAGCAAAGAGGTACCCCTTATGAAATTTTCAATTTTCAACTTTTCTTCCATAAATTAAAAAATTGGCTTTTTCCCCCAAGAAAGTTAATTATTTCGGAAACTATTGCCTAAAAGGAGACTTCTCCCAATGTATTAGCCAATTCTAAGAAAATTTTTCAAAAGTCGGTTTTTTTTAGCAAAGAGGTACCCCTTATGAAATTTTCAATTTTCAACTTTTCTTCCATAAATTAAAAAATTGGCTTTTTCCCCCAAGAAAGTTAATTATTTCGGAAACTATTGGCTAAAAGGAGACTTCTCCCAAGGTATTAGCCAATTATAAGAAAATTTTTCAAAAGTCGATTTTTTTTAGCAAAGAGGTACCCCTTATGAAATTTTCAATTTTCAACTTTTCTTCCATAAATTAAAAAATTGGCTTTTTCCCCCAAGAAAGTTAATTATTTCGGAAACTATTGCCTAAAAGGAGACTTCTCCCAATGTATTAGCCAATTCTAAGAAAATTTTTCAAAAGTCGGTTTTTTTAGCAAAGAGGTACCCCTTATGAAATTTTCAATTTTCAACTTTTCTTCCATAAATTAAAAAATTGGCTTTTTCCCCCAAGAAAGTTAATTATTTCGGAAACTATTGCCTAAAAGGAGACTTCTCCCAATGTATTAGCCAATTCTAAGAAAATTTTTCAAAAGTCGGTTTTTTTAGCAAAGAGGTACCCCTTATGAAATTTTCAATTTTCAACTTTTCTTCCATAAATTAAAAAATTGGCTTTTTCCCCCAAGAAAGTTAATTATTTCGGAAACTATTGCCTAAAAGGAGACTTCTCCCAATGTATTAGCCAATTCTAAGAAAATTTTTCAAAAGTCGGTTTTTTTAGCAAAGAGGTACCCCTTATGAAATTTTCAATTTTCAACTTTTCTTCCATAAATTAAAAAATTGGCTTTTTCCCCCAAGAAAGTTAATTATTTCGGAAACTATTGCCTAAAAGGAGACTTCTCCCAATGTATTAGCCAATTCTAAGAAAATTTTTCAAAAGTCGATTTTTTAGCAAAGAGGTACCCCTTATGAAATTTTCAATTTTCAACTTTTCTTCCATAAATTAAAAAATTGGTTTTTTCCCCCAAGAAAGTTAATTATTTCGGAAACTATTGCCTAAAAGGAGACTTCTCCCAATGTATTAGCCAATTCTAAGAAAATTTTTCAAAAGTCGGTTTTTTTTAGCAAAGAGGTACCCCTTATGAAATTTTCAATTTTCAACTTTTCTTCCATAAATTAAAAAATTGGCTTTTTCCCCCAAGAAAGTTAATTATTTCGGAAACTATTGGCTAAAAGGAGACTTCTCCCAAGGTATTAGCCAATTATAAGAAAATTTTTCAAAAGTCGATTTTTTTTAGCAAAGAGGTACCCCTTATGAAATTTTCAATTTTCAACTTTTCTTCCATAAATTAAAAAATTGGCTTTTTCCCCCAAGAAAGTTAATTATTTCGGAAACTATTGGCTAAAAGGAGACTTCTCCCAAGGTATTAGCCAATTCTAAGAAAATTTTTCAAAAGTCGATTTTTTTAGCAAAGAGGTACCCCTTATGAAATTTTCAATTTTCAACTTTTCTTCCATAAATTAAAAAATTGGCTTTTTCCCCCAAGAAAGTTAATTATTTCGGAAACTATTGGCTAAAAGGAGACTTCTCCCAAGGTATTAGCCAATTCTAAGAAAATTTTTCAAAAGTCGATTTTTTTAGCAAAGAGGTACCCCTTATGAAATTTTCAATTTTCAACTTTTCTTCCATAAATTAAAAAATTGGCTTTTTCCCCCAAGAAAGTTAATTATTTCGGAAACTATTGGCTAAAAGGAGACTTCTCCCAAGGTATTAGCCAATTCTAAGAAAATTTTTCAAAAGTCGATTTTTTTAGCAAAGAGGTACCCCTTATGAAATTTTCAATTTTCAACTTTTCTTCCATAAATTAAAAAATTGGCTTTTTCCCCCAAGAAAGTTAATTATTTCGGAAACTATTGGCTAAAAGGAGACTTCTCCCAAGGTATTAGCCAATTTTAAGAAAATGTTTCAAAAGTCGATTTTTTTAGCAAAGAGGTACCCCTTATGAAATTTTCAATTTTCAACTTTTCTTCCATAAATTAAAAAATTGGCTTTTTCCCCCAAGAAAGTTAATTATTTCGGAAACTATTGGCTAAAAGGAGACTTCTCCCAAGGTATTAGCCAATTCTAAGAAAATTTTTCAAAAGTCGATTTTTTAGCAAAGAGGTACCCCTTATGAAATTTTAAATTTTCAACTTTTCTTCCATAAATTAAAAAATTGGCTTTTTCCCCCAAGAAAGTTAATTATTTCGGAAACTATTGGCTAAAAGGAGACTTCTCCCAAGGTATTAGCCAATTCTAAGAAAATTTTTCAAAAGTCGATTTTTTTAGCAAAGAGGTACCCCTTATGAAATTTTCAATTTTCAACTTTTCTTCCATAAATTAAAAAATTGGCTTTTTCCCCCAAGAAAGTTAATTATTTCGGAAACTATTGGCTAAAAGGAGACTTCTCCCAAGGTATTAGCCAATTCTAAGAAAATTTTTCAAAAGTCGATTTTTTTAGCAAAGAGGTACCCCTTATGAAATTTTCAATTTTCAACTTTTCTTCCATAAATTAAAAAATTGGCTTTTTCCCCCAAGAAAGTTAATTATTTCGGAAACTATTGGCTAAAAGGAGACTTCTCCCAAGGTATTAGCCAATTCTAAGAAAATTTTTCAAAAGTCGATTTTTTAGCAAAGAGGTACCCCTTATGAAATTTTAAATTTTCAACTTTTCTTCCATAAATTAAAAAATTGGCTTTTTCCCCCAAGAAAGTTAATTATTTCGGAAACTATTGGCTAAAAGGAGACTTCTCCCAAGGTATTAGCCAATTATAAGAAAATTTTTCAAAAGTCGATTTTTTTAGCAAAGAGGTACCCCTTATGAAATTTTCAATTTTCAACTTTTCTTCCATAAATTAAAAAATTGGCTTTTTCCCCCAAGAAAGTTAATTATTTCGGAAACTATTGGCTAAAAGGAGACTTCTCCCAAGGTATTAGCCAATTTTAAGAAAATGTTTCAAAAGTCGATTTTTTTAGCAAAGAGGTACCCCTTATGAAATTTTAAATTTTCAACTTTTCTTCCATAAATTAAAAAATTGGCTTTTTCCCCCAAGAAAGTTAATTATTTCGGAAACTATTGGCTAAAAGGAGACTTCTCCCAAGGTATTAGCCAATTATAAGAAAATTTTTCAAAAGTCGATTTTTTTAGCAAAGAGGTACCCCTTATGAAATTTTCAATTTTCAACTTTTCTTCCATAAATTAAAAAATTGGCTTTTTCCCCCAAGAAAGTTAATTATTTCGGAAACTATTGGCTAAAAGGAGACTTCTCCCAAGGTATTAGCCAATTCTAAGAAAATTTTTCAAAAGTCGATTTTTTAGCAAAGAGGTACCCCTTATGAAATTTTAAATTTTCAACTTTTCTTCCATAAATTAAAAAATTGGCTTTTTCCCCCAAGAAAAATAATTATTTCGGAAACTATTGGCTAAAAGGAGACTTCTCCCAAGGTATTAGCCAATTATAAGAAAATTTTTCAAAAGTCGATTTTTTTAGCAAAGAGGTACCCCTTATGAAATTTTAAATTTTCAACTTTTCTTCCATAAATTAAAAAATTGGTTTTTTCCCCCAAGAAAGTTAATTATTTCGGAAACTATTGGCTAAAAGGAGACTTCTCCCAAGGTATTAGCCAATTCTAAGAAAATTTTTCAAAAGTCGATTTTTTTAGCAAAGAGGTACCCCTTATGAAATTTTCAATTTTCAACTTTTCTTCCATAAATTAAAAAATTGGCTTTTTCCCCCAAGAAAGTTAATTATTTCGGAAACTATTGGCTAAAAGGAGACTTCTCCCAAGGTATTAGCCAATTCTAAGAAAATTTTTCAAAAGTCGATTTTTTAGCAAAGAGGTACCCCTTATGAAATTTTCAATTTTCAACTTTTCTTCCATAAATTAAAAAATTGGCTTTTTCCCCCAAGAAAGTTAATTATTTCGGAAACTATTGGCTAAAAGGAGACTTCTCCCAAGGTATTAGCCAATTCTAAGAAAATTTTTCAAAAGTCGATTTTTTAGCAAAGAGGTACCCCTTATGAAATTTTCAATTTTCAACTTTTCTTCCATAAATTAAAAAATTGGCTTTTTCCCCCAAGAAAAATAATTATTTCGGAAACTATTGGCTAAAAGGAGACTTCTCCCAAGGTATTAGCCAATTATAAGAAAATTTTTCAAAAGTCGATTTTTTTAGCAAAGAGGTACCCCTTATGAAATTTTAAATTTTCAACTTTTCTTCCATAAATTAAAAAATTGGTTTTTTCCCCCAAGAAAGTTAATTATTTCGGAAACTATTGGCTAAAAGGAGACTTCTCCCAAGGTATTAGCCAATTCTAAGAAAATTTTTCAAAAGTCGATTTTTTTAGCAAAGAGGTACCCCTTATGAAATTTTCAATTTTCAACTTTTCTTCCATAAATTAAAAAATTGGCTTTTTCCCCCAAGAAAGTTAATTATTTCGGAAACTATTGGCTAAAAGGAGACTTCTCCCAAGGTATTAGCCAATTCTAAGAAAATTTTTCAAAAGTCGATTTTTTTAGCAAAGAGGTACCCCTTATGAAATTTTCAATTTTCAACTTTTCTTCCATAAATTAAAAAATTGGCTTTTTCCCCCAAGAAAGTTAATTATTTCGAAAACTATTGGCTAAAAGGAGACTTCTCCCAAGTAATTAGCCAATTCTAAGAAAATTTTTCAAAAGTCGATTTTTTTAGCAAAGAGGTACCCCTTATGAAATTTTCAATTTTCAACTTTTCTTCCATAAATTAAAAAATTGGCTTTTTCCCCCAAGAAAGTTAATTATTTCGGAAACTATTGGCTAAAAGGAGACTTCTCCCAAGGTATTAGCCAATTCTAAGAAAATTTTTCAAAAGTCGATTTTTTAGCAAAGAGGTACCCCTTATGAAATTTTAAATTTTCAACTTTTCTTCCATAAATTAAAAAATTGGCTTTTTCCCCCAAGAAAGTTAATTATTTCGGAAACTATTGGCTAAAAGGAGACTTCTCCCAAGGTATTAGCCAATTCTAAGAAAATTTTTCAAAAGTCGATTTTTTAGCAAAGAGGTACCCCTTATGAAATTTTAAATTTTCAACTTTTCTTCCATAAATTAAAAAATTGGCTTTTTCCCCCAAGAAAGTTAATTATTTCGGAAACTATTGGCTAAAAGGAGACTTCTCCCAAGGTATTAGCCAATTCTAAGAAAATTTTTCAAAAGTCGATTTTTTTAGCAAAGAGGTACCCCTTATGAAATTTTCAATTTTCAACTTTTCTTCCATAAATTAAAAAATTGGCTTTTTCCCCCAAGAAAGTTAATTATTTCGGAAACTATTGGCTAAAAGGAGACTTCTCCCAAGGTATTAGCCAATTCTAAGAAAATTTTTCAAAAGTCGATTTTTTTAGCAAAGAGGTACCCCTTATGAAATTTTCAATTTTCAACTTTTCTTCCATAAATTAAAAAATTGGCTTTTTCCCCCAAGAAAGTTAATTATTTCGGAAACTATTGGCTAAAAGGAGACTTCTCCCAAGGTATTAGCCAATTTTAAGAAAATGTTTCAAAAGTCGATTTTTTTAGCAAAGAGGTACCCCTTATGAAA
Source organism: Linnaemya vulpina (assembly GCA_963675445.1). Lineage (NCBI taxonomy): Eukaryota > Metazoa > Arthropoda > Insecta > Diptera > Tachinidae > Linnaemya > Linnaemya vulpina. The sequence continues at coordinate 21,239,781 of OY776278.1, forward strand.
TTTTCAATTTTCAACTTTTCTTCCATAAATTAAAAAATTGGCTTTTTCCCCCAAGAAAGTTAATTATTTCGGAAACTATTGGCTAAAAGGAGACTTCTCCCAAGGTATTAGCCAATTCTAAGAAAATTTTTCAAAAGTCGATTTTTTAGCAAAGAGGTACCCCTTATGAAATTTTAAATTTTCAACTTTTCTTCCATAAATTAAAAAATTGGCTTTTTCCCCCAAGAAAGTTAATTATTTCGGAAACTATTGGCTAAAAGAAGACTTCTCCCAAGGTATTAGCCAATTCTAAGAAAATTTTTCAAAAGTCGATTTTTTAGCAAAGAGGTACCCCTTATGAAATTTTCAATTTTCAACTTTTCTTCCATAAATTAAAAAATTGGCTTTTTCCCCCAAGAAAGTTAATTATTTCGGAAACTATTGGCTAAAAGGAGACTTCTCCCAAGGTATTAGCCAATTCTAAGAAAATTTTTCAAAAGTCGATTTTTTAGCAAAGAGGTACCCCTTATGAAATTTTCAATTTTCAACTTTTCTTCGATAAATTAAAAAATTGGCTTTTTCCCCCAAGAAAGTTAATTATTTCGGAAACTATTGGCTAAAAGGAGACTTCTCCCAAGGTATTAGCCAATTCTAAGAAAATTTTTCAAAAGTCGATTTTTTTAGCAAAGAGGTACCCTTTATGAAATTTTCAATTTTCAACTTTTCTTCCATAAATTAAAAAATTGGCTTTTTCCCCCAAGAAAGTTAATTATTTCGGAAACTATTGGCTAAAAGGAGACTTCTCCCAAGTAATTAGCCAATTCTAAGAAAATTTTTCAAAAGTCGATTTTTTTAGCAAAGAGGTACCCCTTATGAAATTTTCAATTTTCAACTTTTCTTCCATAAATTAAAAAATTGGCTTTTTCCCCCAAGAAAGTTAATTATTTCGGAAACTATTGGCTAAAAGGAGACTTCTCCCAAGGTATTAGCCAATTCTAAGAAAATTTTTCAAAAGTCGATTTTTTAGCAAAGAGGTACCCCTTATGAAATTTTAAATTTTCAACTTTTCTTCCATAAATTAAAAAATTGGCTTTTTCCCCCAAGAAAGTTAATTATTTCGGAAACTATTGGCTAAAAGGAGACTTCTCCCAAGGTATTAGCCAATTCTAAGAAAATTTTTCAAAAGTCGATTTTTTTAGCAAAGAGGTACCCCTTATGAAATTTTCAATTTTCAACTTTTCTTCCATAAATTAAAAAATTGGCTTTTTCCCCCAAGAAAGTTAATTATTTCGGAAACTATTGGCTAAAAGGAGACTTCTCCCAAGGTATTAGCCAATTCTAAGAAAATTTTTCAAAAGTCGATTTTTTTAGCAAAGAGGTACCCTTTATGAAATTTTCAATTTTCAACTTTTCTTCCATAAATTAAAAAATTGGCTTTTTCCCCCAAGAAAGTTAATTATTTCGGAAACTATTGGCTAAAAGGAGACTTCTCCCAAGGTATTAGCCAATTCTAAGAAAATTTTTCAAAAGTCGATTTTTTAGCAAAGAGGTACCCCTTATGAAATTTTAAATTTTCAACTTTTCTTCCATAAATTAAAAAATTGGCTTTTTCCCCCAAGAAAGTTAATTATTTCGGAAACTATTGGCTAAAAGGAGACTTCTCCCAAGGTATTAGCCAATTCTAAGAAAATTTTTCAAAAGTCGATTTTTTTAGCAAAGAGGTACCCTTTATGAAATTTTCAATTTTCAACTTTTCTTCCATAAATTAAAAAATTGGCTTTTTCCCCCAAGAAAGTTAATTATTTCGGAAACTATTGGCTAAAAGGAGACTTCTCCCAAGGTATTAGCCAATTCTAAGAAAATTTTTCAAAAGTCGATTTTTTAGCAAAGAGGTACCCCTTATGAAATTTTAAATTTTCAACTTTTCTTCCATAAATTAAAAAATTGGCTTTTTCCCCCAAGAAAGTTAATTATTTCGGAAACTATTGGCTAAAAGGAGACTTCTCCCAAGGTATTAGCCAATTCTAAGAAAATTTTTCAAAAGTCGATTTTTTTAGCAAAGAGGTACCCTTTATGAAATTTTCAATTTTCAACTTTTCTTCCATAAATTAAAAAATTGGCTTTTTCCCCCAAGAAAGTTAATTATTTCGGAAACTATTGGCTAAAAGGAGACTTCTCCCAAGGTATTAGCCAATTCTAAGAAAATTTTTCAAAAGTCGATTTTTTAGCAAAGAGGTACCCCTTATGAAATTTTAAATTTTCAACTTTTCTTCCATAAATTAAAAAATTGGCTTTTTCCCCCAAGAAAGTTAATTATTTCGGAAACTATTGGCTAAAAGGAGACTTCTCCCAAGGTATTAGCCAATTCTAAGAAAATTTTTCAAAAGTCGATTTTTTTAGCAAAGAGGTACCCTTTATGAAATTTTCAATTTTCAACTTTTCTTCCATAAATTAAAAAATTGGCTTTTTCCCCCAAGAAAGTTAATTATTTCGGAAACTATTGGCTAAAAGGAGACTTCTCCCAAGGTATTAGCCAATTCTAAGAAAATTTTTCAAAAGTCGATTTTTTAGCAAAGAGGTACCCCTTATGAAATTTTAAATTTTCAACTTTTCTTCCATAAATTAAAAAATTGGCTTTTTCCCCCAAGAAAGTTAATTATTTCGGAAACTATTGGCTAAAAGGAGACTTCTCCCAAGGTATTAGCCAATTCTAAGAAAATTTTTCAAAAGTCGATTTTTTTAGCAAAGAGGTACCCCTTATGAAATTTTCAATTTTCAACTTTTCTTCCATAAATTAAAAAATTGGCTTTTTCCCCCAAGAAAGTTAATTATTTCGGAAACTATTGGCTAAAAGGAGACTTCTCCCAAGGTATTAGCCAATTCTAAGAAAATTTTTCAAAAGTCGATTTTTTTAGCAAAGAGGTACCCTTTATGAAATTTTCAATTTTCAACTTTTCTTCCATAAATTAAAAAATTGGCTTTTTCCCCCAAGAAAGTTAATTATTTCGGAAACTATTGGCTAAAAGGAGACTTCTCCCAAGGTATTAGCCAATTCTAAGAAAATTTTTCAAAAGTCGATTTTTTAGCAAAGAGGTACCCCTTATGAAATTTTCAATTTTCAACTTTTCTTCCATAAATTAAAAAATTGGCTTTTTCCCCCAAGAAAGTTAATTATTTCGGAAACTATTGGCTAAAAGGAGACTTCTCCCAAGGTATTAGCCAATTCTAAGAAAATTTTTCAAAAGTCGATTTTTTTAGCAAAGAGGTACCCTTTATGAAATTTTCAATTTTCAACTTTTCTTCCATAAATTAAAAAATTGGCTTTTTCCCCCAAGAAAGTTAATTATTTCGGAAACTATTGGCTAAAAGGAGACTTCTCCCAAGGTATTAGCCAATTCTAAGAAAATTTTTCAAAAGTCGATTTTTTAGCAAAGAGGTACCCCTTATGAAATTTTAAATTTTCAACTTTTCTTCCATAAATTAAAAAATTGGCTTTTTCCCCCAAGAAAGTTAATTATTTCGGAAACTATTGGCTAAAAGGAGACTTCTCCCAAGGTATTAGCCAATTCTAAGAAAATTTTTCAAAAGTCGATTTTTTAGCAAAGAGGTACCCCTTATGAAATTTTAAATTTTCAACTTTTCTTCCATAAATTAAAAAATTGGCTTTTTCCCCCAAGAAAGTTAATTATTTCGGAAACTATTGGCTAAAAGGAGACTTCTCCCAAGGTATTAGCCAATTCTAAGAAAATTTTTCAAAAGTCGATTTTTTTAGCAAAGAGGTACCCCTTATGAAATTTTCAATTTTCAACTTTTCTTCCATAAATTAAAAAATTGGCTTTTTCCCCCAAGAAAGTTAATTATTTCGGAAACTATTGGCTAAAAGGAGACTTCTCCCAAGGTATTAGCCAATTTTAAGAAAATGTTTCAAAAGTCGATTTTTTTAGCAAAGAGGTACCCCTTATGAAATTTTCAATTTTCAACTTTTCTTCCATAAATTAAAAAATTGGCTTTTTCCCCCAAGAAAGTTAATTATTTCGGAAACTATTGGCTAAAAGGAGACTTCTCCCAAGGTATTAGCCAATTCTAAGAAAATTTTTCAAAAGTCGATTTTTTTAGCAAAGAGGTACCCCTTATGAAATTTTCAATTTTCAACTTTTCTTCCATAAATTAAAAAATTGGCTTTTTCCCCCAAGAAAGTTAATTATTTCGGAAACTATTGGCTAAAAGGAGACTTCTCCCAAGGTATTAGCCAATTTTAAGAAAATGTTTCAAAAGTCGATTTTTTTAGCAAAGAGGTACCCCTTATGAAATTTTCAATTTTCAACTTTTCTTCCATAAATTAAAAAATTGGCTTTTTCCCCCAAGAAAGTTAATTATTTCGGAAACTATTGGCTAAAAGGAGACTTCTCCCAAGGTATTAGCCAATTTTAAGAAAATGTTTCAAAAGTCGATTTTTTTTAGCAAAGAGGTACCCCTTATGAAATTTTCAATTTTCAACTTTTCTTCCATAAATTAAAAAATTGGCTTTTTCCCCCAAGAAAGTTAATTATTTCGGAAACTATTGGCTAAAAGGAGACTTCTCCCAAGTAATTAGCCAATTCTAAGAAAATTTTTCAAAAGTCGATTTTTTTAGCAAAGAGGTACCCCTTATGAAATTTTCAATTTTCAACTTTTCTTCCATAAATTAAAAAATTGGCTTTTTCCCCCAAGAAAGTTAATTATTTCGGAAACTATTGGCTAAAAGGAGACTTCTCCCAAGTAATTAGCCAATTCTAAGAAAATTTTTCAAAAGTCGATTTTTTTAGCAAAGAGGTACCCCTTATGAAATTTTCAATTTTCAACTTTTCTTCCATAAATTAAAAAATTGGCTTTTTCCCCCAAGAAAGTTAATTATTTCGGAAACTATTGGCTAAAAGGAGACTTCTCCCAAGGTATTAGCCAATTCTAAGAAAATTTTTCAAAAGTCGATTTTTTAGCAAAGAGGTACCCCTTATGAAATTTTCAATTTTCAACTTTTCTTCCATAAATTAAAAAATTGGCTTTTTCCCCCAAGAAAGTTAATTATTTCGGAAACTATTGGCTAAAAGGAGACTTCTCCCAAGGTATTAGCCAATTCTAAGAAAATTTTTCAAAAGTCGATTTTTTTAGCAAAGAGGTACCCCTTATGAAATTTTCAATTTTCAACTTTTCTTCCATAAATTAAAAAATTGGCTTTTTCCCCCAAGAAAGTTAATTATTTCGGAAACTATTGGCTAAAAGGAGACTTCTCCCAAGTAATTAGCCAATTCTAAGAAAATTTTTCAAAAGTCGATTTTTTTAGCAAAGAGGTACCCCTTATGAAATTTTCAATTTTCAACTTTTCTTCCATAAATTAAAAAATTGGCTTTTTCCCCCAAGAAAGTTAATTATTTCGGAAACTATTGGCTAAAAGGAGACTTCTCCCAAGGTATTAGCCAATTTTAAGAAAATGTTTCAAAAGTCGATTTTTTTTAGCAAAGAGGTACCCCTTATGAAATTTTCAATTTTCAACTTTTCTTCCATAAATTAAAAAATTGGCTTTTTCCCCCAAGAAAGTTCATTATTTCGGAAACTATTGGCTAAAAGGAGACTTCTCCCAAGGTATTAGCCAATTCTAAGAAAATGTTTCAAAAGTCGATTTTTTTAGCAAAGAGGTACCCCTTATGAAATTTTCAATTTTCAACTTTTCTTCCATAAATTAAAAAATTGGCTTTTTCCCCCAAGAAAGTTAATTATTTCGGAAACTATTGGCTAAAAGGAGACTTCTCCCAAGTAATTAGCCAATTCTAAGAAAATTTTTCAAAAGTCGATTTTTTTAGCAAAGAGGTACCCCTTATGAAATTTTCAATTTTCAACTTTTCTTCCATAAATTAAAAAATTGGCTTTTTCCCCCAAGAAAGTTCATTATTTCGGAAACTATTGGCTAAAAGGAGACTTCTCCCAAGGTATTAGCCAATTCTAAGAAAATGTTTCAAAAGTCGATTTTTTTAGCAAAGAGGTACCCCTTATGAAATTTTCAATTTTCAACTTTTCTTCCATAAATTAAAAAATTGGCTTTTTCCCCCAAGAAAGTTAATTATTTCGGAAACTATTGGCTAAAAGGAGACTTCTCCCAAGTAATTAGCCAATTCTAAGAAAATTTTTCAAAAGTCGATTTTTTTAGCAAAGAGGTACCCCTTATGAAATTTTCAATTTTCAACTTTTCTTCCATAAATTAAAAAATTGGCTTTTTCCCCCAAGAAAGTTAATTATTTCGGAAACTATTGGCTAAAAGGAGACTTCTCCCAAGGTATTAGCCAATTCTAAGAAAATTTTTCAAAAGTCGATTTTTTAGCAAAGAGGTACCCCTTATGAAATTTTAAATTTTCAACTTTTCTTCCATAAATTAAAAAATTGGCTTTTTCCCCCAAGAAAGTTAATTATTTCGGAAACTATTGGCTAAAAGGAGACTTCTCCCAAGGTATTAGCCAATTCTAAGAAAATTTTTCAAAAGTCGATTTTTTAGCAAAGAGGTACCCCTTATGAAATTTTCAATTTTCAACTTTTCTTCCATAAATTAAAAAATTGGCTTTTTCCCCCAAGAAAGTTAATTATTTCGGAAACTATTGGCTAAAAGGAGACTTCTCCCAAGGTATTAGCCAATTTTAAGAAAATGTTTCAAAAGTCGATTTTTTTTAGCAAAGAGGTACCCCTTATGAAATTTTCAATTTTCAACTTTTCTTCCATAAATTAAAAAATTGGCTTTTTCCCCCAAGAAAGTTCATTATTTCGGAAACTATTGGCTAAAAGGAGACTTCTCCCAAGGTATTAGCCAATTCTAAGAAAATGTTTCAAAAGTCGATTTTTTTAGCAAAGAGGTACCCCTTATGAAATTTTAAATTTTCAACTTTTCTTCCATAAATTAAAAAATTGGCTTTTTCCCCCAAGAAAGTTAATTATTTCGGAAACTATTGGCTAAAAGGAGACTTCTCCCAAGGTATTAGCCAATTCTAAGAAAATGTTTCAAAAGTCGATTTTTTTAGCAAAGAGGTACCCCTTATGAAATTTTGAATTTTCAACTTTTCTTCCATAAATTAAAAAATTGGCTTTTTCCCCCAAGAAAGTTAATTATTTCGGAAACTATTGGCTAAAAGGAGACTTCTCCCAAGTAATTAGCCAATTCTAAGAAAATTTTTCAAAAGTCGATTTTTTTAGCAAAGAGGTACCCCTTATGAAATTTTCAATTTTCAACTTTTCTTCCATAAATTAAAAAATTGGCTTTTTCCCCCAAGAAAGTTAATTATTTCGGAAACTATTGGCTAAAAGGAGACTTCTCCCAAGGTATTAGCCAATTCTAAGAAAATTTTTCAAAAGTCGGTTTTTTTTAGCAAAGAGGTACCCCTTATGAAATTTTCAATTTTCAACTTTTCTTCCATAAATTAAAAAATTGGCTTTTTCCCTCAAGAAAGTTAATTATTTCGGAAACTATTGGCTAAAAGGAGACTTCTCCCAAGGTATTAGCCAATTTTAAGAAAATTTTTCAAAAGTCGGTTTTTTTAGCAAAGAGGTACCCCTTATGAAATTTTCAATTTTCAACTTTTCTTCCATAAATTAAAAAATTGGCTTTTTCCCTCAAGAAAGTTAATTATTTCGGATACTATTGGCTAAAAGGAGACTTCTCCCAAGGTATTAGCCAATTCTAAGAAAATTTTTCAAAAGTCGGTTTTTTTTAGCAAAGAGGTACCCCTTATGAAATTTTCAACTTTTCTTCCATAAATTAAAAAATTGGCTTTTTCCCTCAAGAAAGTTAATTATTTCGGAAACTATTGGCTAAAAGGAGACTTCTCCCAAGGTATTAGCCAATTTTAAGAAAATTTTTCAAAAGTCGGTTTTTTTAGCAAAGAGGTACCCCTTATGAAATTTTCAATTTTCAACTTTTCTTCCATAAATTAAAAAATTGGCTTTTTCCCTCAAGAAAGTTAATTATTTCGGATACTATTGGCTAAAAGGAGACTTCTCCCAAGGTATTAGCCAATTCTAAGAAAATTTTTCAAAAGTCGGTTTTTTTAGCAAAGAGGTACCCCTTATGAAATTTTCAATTTTCAACTTTTCTTCCATAAATTAAAAAATTGGCTTTTTCCCTCAAGAAAGTTAATTATTTCGGATACTATTGGCTAAAAGGAGACTTCTCCCAAGGTATTAGCCAATTCTAAGAAAATTTTTCAAAAGTCGGTTTTTTTAGCAAAGAGGTACCCCTTATGAAATTTTCAACTTTTCTTCCATAAATTAAAAAATTGGCTTTTTCCCTCAAGAAAGTTAATTATTTCGGAAACTATTGGCTAAAAGGAGACTTCTCCCAAGGTATTAGCCAATTCTAAGAAAATTTTTCAAAAGTCGGTTTTTTAGCAAAGAGGTACCCCTTATAAAATTTTCAACTTTTCTTCCATAAATTAAAAAATTGGCTTTTTCCCTCAAGAAAGTTAATTATTTCGGATACTATTGGCTAAAAGGAGACTTCTCCCAAGGTATTAGCCAATTCTAAGAAAATTTTTCAAAAGTCGGTTTTTTTAGCAAAGAGGTACCCCTTATGAAATTTTCAATTTTCAACTTTTCTTCCATAAATTAAAAAATTGGCTTTTTCCCCCAAGAAAGTTAATTATTTCGGAAACTATTGGCTAAAAGGAGACTTCTCCCAAGGTATTAGCCAATTTTAAGAAAATTTTTCAAAAGTCGGTTTTTTTAGCAAAGAGGTACCCCTTATGAAATTTTCAATTTTCAACTTTTCTTCCATAAATTAAAAAATTGGCTTTTTCCCTCAAGAAAGTTAATTATTTCGGATACTATTGGCTAAAAGGAGACTTCTCCCAAGGTATTAGCCAATTCTAAGAAAATTTTTCAAAAGTCGGTTTTTTTAGCAAAGAGGTACCCCTTATGAAATTTTCAACTTTTCTTCCATAAATTAAAAAATTGGCTTTTTCCCTCAAGAAAGTTAATTATTTCGGAAACTATTGGCTAAAAGGAGACTTCTCCCAAGGTATTAGCCAATTCTAAGAAAATTTTTCAAAAGTCGGTTTTTTTAGCAAAGAGGTACCCCTTATGAAATTTTCAATTTTCAACTTTTCTTCCATAAATTAAAAAATTGGCTTTTTCCCTCAAGAAAGTTAATTATTTCGGATACTATTGGCTAAAAGGAGACTTCTCCCAAGGTATTAGCCAATTCTAAGAAAATTTTTCAAAAGTCGGTTTTTTTAGCAAAGAGGTACCCCTTATGAAATTTTCAATTTTCAACTTTTCTTCCATAAATTAAAAAATTGGCTTTTTCCCTCAAGAAAGTTAATTATTTCGGATACTATTGGCTAAAAGGAGACTTCTCCCAAGGTATTAGCCAATTCTAAGAAAATTTTTCAAAAGTCGGTTTTTTTAGCAAAGAGGTACCCCTTATGAAATTTTCAATTTTCAACTTTTCTTCCATAAATTAAAAAATTGGCTTTTTCCCTCAAGAAAGTTAATTATTTCGGATACTATTGGCTAAAAGGAGACTTCTCCCAAGGTATTAGCCAATTCTAAGAAAATTTTTCAAAAGTCGGTTTTTTTAGCAAAGAGGTACCCCTTATGAAATTTTCAACTTTTCTTCCATAAATTAAAAAATTGGCTTTTTCCCTCAAGAAAGTTAATTATTTCGGAAACTATTGGCTAAAAGGAGACTTCTCCCAAGGTATTAGCCAATTCTAAGAAAATTTTTCAAAAGTCGGTTTTTTTAGCAAAGAGGTACCCCTTATGAAATTTTCAATTTTCAACTTTTCTTCCATAAATTAAAAAATTGGCTTTTTCCCTCAAGAAAGTTAATTATTTCGGATACTATTGGCTAAAAGGAGACTTCTCCCAAGGTATTAGCCAATTCTAAGAAAATTTTTCAAAAGTCGGTTTTTTTAGCAAAGAGGTACCCCTTATGAAATTTTCAATTTTCAACTTTTCTTCCATAAATTAAAAAATTGGCTTTTTCCCCCAAGAAAGTTAATTATTTCGGAAACTATTGGCTAAAAGGAGACTTCTCCCAAGGTATTAGCCAATTTTAAGAAAATTTTTCAAAAGTCGGTTTTTTTAGCAAAGAGGTACCCCTTATGAAATTTTCAATTTTCAACTTTTCTTCCATAAATTAAAAAATTGGCTTTTTCCCTCAAGAAAGTTAATTATTTCGGATACTATTGGCTAAAAGGAGACTTCTCCCAAGGTATTAGCCAATTCTAAGAAAATTTTTCAAAAGTCGGTTTTTTTAGCAAAGAGGTACCCCTTATGAAATTTTCAACTTTTCTTCCATAAATTAAAAAATTGGCTTTTTCCCTCAAGAAAGTTAATTATTTCGGAAACTATTGGCTAAAAGGAGACTTCTCCCAAGGTATTAGCCAATTCTAAGAAAATTTTTCAAAAGTCGGTTTTTTTAGCAAAGAGGTACCCCTTAAGAAATTTTCAATTTTCAACTTTTCTTCCATAAATTAAAAAATTGGCTTTTTCCCTCAAGAAAGTTAATTATTTCGGATACTATTGGCTAAAAGGAGACTTCTCCCAAGGTATTAGCCAATTCTAAGAAAATTTTTCAAAAGTCGGTTTTTTTAGCAAAGAGGTACCCCTTATGAAATTTTCAACTTTTCTTCCATAAATTAAAAAATTGGCTTTTTCCCTCAAGAAAGTTAATTATTTCGGAAACTATTGGCTAAAAGGAGACTTCTCCCAAGGTATTAGCCAATTCTAAGAAAATTTTTCAAAAGTCGGTTTTTTTAGCAAAGAGGTACCCCTTATGAAATTTTCAATTTTCAACTTTTCTTCCATAAATTAAAAAATTGGCTTTTTCCCTCAAGAAAGTTAATTATTTCGGATACTATTGGCTAAAAGGAGACTTCTCCCAAGGTATTAGCCAATTCTAAGAAAATTTTTCAAAAGTCGGTTTTTTTTAGCAAAGAGGTACCCCTTATGAAATTTTCAACTTTTCTTCCATAAATTAAAAAATTGGCTTTTTCCCTCAAGAAAGTTAATTATTTCGGAAACTATTGGCTAAAAGGAGACTTCTCCCAAGGTATTAGCCAATTCTAAGAAAATTTTTCAAAAGTCGGTTTTTTTAGCAAAGAGGTACCCCTTATGAAATTTTCAACTTTTCTTCCATAAATTAAAAAATTGGCTTTTTCCCTCAAGAAAGTTAATTATTTCGGATACTATTGGCTAAAAGGAGACTTCTCCCAAGGTATTAGCCAATTCTAAGAAAATTTTTCAAAAGTCGGTTTTTTTAGCAAAGAGGTACCCCTTATGAAATTTTCAATTTTCAACTTTTCTTCCATAAATTAAAAAATTGGCTTTTTCCCTCAAGAAAGTTAATTATTTCGGAAACTATTGGCTAAAAGGAGACTTCTCCCAAGGTATTAGCCAATTTTAAGAAAATTTTTCAAAAGTCGGTTTTTTTAGCAAAGAGGTACCCCTTATGAAATTTTCAATTTTCAACTTTTCTTCCATAAATTAAAAAATTGGCTTTTTCCCTCAAGAAAGTTAATTATTTCGGATACTATTGGCTAAAAGGAGACTTCTCCCAAGGTATTAGCCAATTCTAAGAAAATTTTTCAAAAGTCGGTTTTTTTTAGCAAAGAGGTACCCCTTATGAAATTTTCAATTTTCAACTTTTCTTCCATAAATTAAAAAATTGGCTTTTTCCCTCAAGAAAGTTAATTATTTCGGATACTATTGGCTAAAAGGAGACTTCTCCCAAGGTATTAGCCAATTCTAAGAAAATTTTTCAAAAGTCGGTTTTTTTAGCAAAGAGGTACCCCTTATGAAATTTTCAACTTTTCTTCCATAAATTAAAAAATTGGCTTTTTCCCTCAAGAAAGTTAATTATTTCGGATACTATTGGCTAAAAGGAGACTTCTCCCAAGGTATTAGCCAATTCTAAGAAAATTTTTCAAAAGTCGGTTTTTTTAGCAAAGAGGTACCCCTTATGAAATTTTCAACTTTTCTTCCATAAATTAAAAAATTGGCTTTTTCCCTCAAGAAAGTTAATTATTTCGGATACTATTGGCTAAAAGGAGACTTCTCCCAAGGTATTAGCCAATTCTAAGAAAATTTTTCAAAAGTCGGTTTTTTTAGCAAAGAGGTACCCCTTATGAAATTTTCAATTTTCAACTTTTCTTCCATAAATTAAAAAATTGGCTTTTTCCCCCAAGAAAGTTAATTATTTCGGAAACTATTGGCTAAAAGGAGACTTCTCCCAAGGTATTAGCCAATTCTAAGAAAATTTTTCAAAAGTCGGTTTTTTTAGCAAAGAGGTACCCCTTATGAAATTTTCAACTTTTCTTCCATAAATTAAAAAATTGGCTTTTTCCCTCAAGAAAGTTAATTATTTCGGATACTATTGGCTAAAAGGAGACTTCTCCCAAGGTATTAGCCAATTCTAAGAAAATTTTTCAAAAGTCGGTTTTTTTAGCAAAGAGGTACCCCTTATGAAATTTTCAATTTTCAACTTTTCTTCCATAAATTAAAAAATTGGCTTTTTCCCCCAAGAAAGTTAATTATTTCGGAAACTATTGGCTAAAAGGAGACTTCTCCCAAGGTATTAGCCAATTCTAAGAAAATTTTTCAAAAGTCGGTTTTTTTAGCAAAGAGGTACCCCTTATGAAATTTTCAATTTTCAACTTTTCTTCCATAAATTAAAAAATTGGCTTTTTCCCCCAAGAAAGTTAATTATTTCGGAAATTATTGGCTAAAAGGAGACTTCTCCCAAGGTATTAGCCAATTCTAAGAAAATTTTTCAAAAGTCGGTTTTTTTAGCAAAGAGGTACCCCTTATGAAATTTTCAATTTTCAACTTTTCTTCCATAAATTAAAAAATTGGCTTTTTCCCCCAAGAAAGTTAATTATTTCGGAAACTATTGGCCAAAAGGAGACTTCTCCCAAAGTATTAGCCAATTCTAAGAAAATTTTTCAAAAGTCGGATTTTTTAGCAAAGAGGTACCCCTTATGAAATTTTCAATTTTCAACTTTTCTTCCATAAATTAAAAAATTGGCTTTTTCCCCCAAGAAAGTTAATTATTTCGGAAACTATTGGCTAAAAGGAGACTTCTCCCAAGGTATTAGCCAATTCTAAGAAAATTTTTCAAAAGTCGGTTTTTTTAGCAAAGAGGTACCCCTTATGAAATTTTCAACTTTTCTTCCATAAATTAAAAAATTGGCTTTTTCCCTCAAGAAAGTTAATTATTTCGGATACTATTGGCTAAAAGGAGACTTCTCCCAAGGTATTAGCCAATTCTAAGAAAATTTTTCAAAAGTCGGTTTTTTTAGCAAAGAGGTACCCCTTATGAAATTTTCAATTTTCAACTTTTCTTCCATAAATTAAAAAAATGGCTTTTCCCCCCAAGAAAGTTAATTATTTCGGAAACTATTGGCTAAAAGGAGACTTCTTCCAAAGTATTAGCCAATTCTAAGAAAATTTTTCAAAAGTCGGTTTTTTTAGCAAAGAGGTACCCCTTATGAAATTTTAAATTTTCAACTTTTCTTCCATAAATTAAAAAAATGGCTTTTCCCCCCAAGAAAGTTAATTATTTCGGAAACTATTGGCTAAAAGGAGACTTCTCCCAAAGTTAATTATTTCGGAAACTATTGGCTAAAAGGAGACTTCTCCCAAAGTATTAGCCAATTCTAAGAAAATTTTTCAAAAGTCGATTTTTTTAGCAAAGAGGTACCCCTTATGAAATTTTCAATTTTCAACTTTTCTTCCATAAATTAAAAAATTGGCTTTTCCCCCCAAGAAAGTTAATTATTTCGGAAACTATTGGCTAAAAGGAGACTTCTCCCAAAGTATTAGCCAATTCTAAGAAAATTTTTCAAAAGTCGATTTTTTTAGCAAAGAGGTACCCCTTATGAAATTTTCAATTTTCAACTTTTCTTTCATAAATTAAAAAATTGGCTTTTCCCCCCAAGAAAGTTAATTATTTCGGAAACTATTGGCTAAAAGGAGACTTCTCCCAAAGTATTAGCCAATTCTAAGAAAATTTTTCAAAAGTCGATTTTTTTAGCAAAGAGGTACCCCTTATGAAATTTTCAGTTTTCAACTTTTCTTCCATAAATTAAAAAATTGGCTTTTCCCCCCAAGAAAGTTAATTATTTCGGAAACTATTGGCTAAAAGGAGACTTCTCCCAAAGTATTAGCCAATTCTAAGAAAATTTTTCAAAAGTCGATTTTTTTTAGCAAAGAGGTACCCCTTATGAAATTTTCAATTTTCAACTTTTCTTCCATAAGTTAAAAAATTGGCTTTTCCCCCCCAACTATTGGCTAAAAGGAGACTTCTCCCAAAGTATTAGCCAATTCTAAGAACATTTTTCAAAAGTCGATTTTTTTAGCAAAGAGGTACCCCTTATGAAATTTTCAATTTTCAACTTTTCTTCCATAAATTAAAAAATTGGCTTTTCCCCCCAAGAAAGTTAATTATTTCGGAAACTATTGGCTAAAAGGAGACTTCTCCCAAAGTATTAGCCAATTCTAAGAAAATTTTTCAAAAGTCGATTTTTTTAGCAAAGAGGTACCCCTTATGAAATTTTCAATTTTCAACTTTTCTTTCATAAATTAAAAAATTGGCTTTTCCCCCCAAGAAAGTTAATTATTTCGGAAACTATTGGCTAAAAGGAGACTTCTCCCAAAGTATTAGCCAATTCTAAGAAAATTTTTCAAAAGTCGATTTTTTTAGCAAAGAGGTACCCCTTATGAAATTTTCAGTTTTCAACTTTTCTTCCATAAATTAAAAAATTGGCTTTTCCCCCCAAGAAAGTTAATTATTTCGGAAACTATTGGCTAAAAGGAGACTTCTCCCAAAGTATTAGCCAATTCTAAGAAAATTTTTCAAAAGTCGATTTTTTTTAGCAAAGAGGTACCCCTTATGAAATTTTCAATTTTCAACTTTTCTTCCATAAGTTAAAAAATTGGCTTTTCCCCCCCAACTATTGGCTAAAAGGAGACTTCTCCCAAAGTATTAGCCAATTCTAAGAACATTTTTCAAAAGTCGATTTTTTTTAGCAAAGAGGTACCCCTTATGAAATTTTCAATTTTCAACTTTTCTTCCATAAATTAAAAAATTGGCTTTTCCCCCCAAGAAAGTTAATTATTTCGGAAACTATTGGCTAAAAGGAGACTTCTCCCAAAGTATTAGCCAATTCTAAGAAAATTTTTCAAAAGTCGATTTTTTTAGCAAAGAGGTACCCCTTATGAAATTTTCAATTTTCAACTTTTCTTCCATAAATTAAAAAATTGGCTTTTCCCCCCAAGAAAGTTAATTATTTCGGAAACTATTGGCTAAAAGGAGACTTCTCCCAAAGTATTAGCCAATTCTAAGAAAATTTTTCAAAAGTCGATTTTTTTAGCAAAGAGGTACCCCTTATGAAATTTTCAATTTTCAACTTTTCTTCCATAAATTAAAAAATTGGCTTTTCCCCCCAAGAAAGTTAATTATTTCGGAAACTATTGGCTAAAAGGAGACTTCTCCCAAAGTATTAGCCAATTCTAAGAAAATTTTTCAAAAGTCGATTTTTTTTAGCAAAGAGGTACCCCTTATGAAATTTTCAATTTTCAACTTTTCTTCCATAAGTTAAAAAATTGGCTTTTCCCCCCCAACTATTGGCTAAAAGGAGACTTCTCCCAAAGTATTAGCCAGTTCTAAGAAAATTTTTCAAAAGTCGATTTTTTTAGCAAAGAGGTACCCCTTATGAAATTTTCAGTTTTCAACTTTTCTTCCATAAATTAAAAAATTGGCTTTTCCCCCCAAGAAAGTTAATTATTTCGGAAACTATTGGCTAAAAGGAGACTTCTCCCAAAGTATTAGCCAATTCTAAGAAAATTTTTCAAAAGTCGATTTTTTTTAGCAAAGAGGTACCCCTTATGAAATTTTCAATTTTCAACTTTTCTTCCATAAGTTAAAAAATTGGCTTTTCCCCCCCAACTATTGGCTAAAAGGAGACTTCTCCCAAAGTATTAGCCAGTTCTAAGAAAATTTTTCAAAAGTCGATTTTTTTAGCAAAGAGGTACCCCTTATGAAATTTTCAGTTTTCAACTTTTCTTCCATAAATTAAAAAATTGGCTTTTCCCCCCAAGAAAGTTAATTATTTCGGAAACTATTGGCTAAAAGGAGACTTCTCCCAAAGTATTAGCCAATTCTAAGAACATTTTTCAAAAGTCGATTTTTTTAGCAAAGAGGTACCCCTTATGAAATTTTCAGTTTTCAACTTTTCTTCCATAAATTAAAAAATTGGCTTTTCCCCCCAAGAAAGTTAATTATTTCGGAAACTATTGGCTAAAAGGAGACTTCTCCCAAAGTATTAGCCAGTTCTAAGAAAATTTTTCAAAAGTCGATTTTTTTAGCAAAGAGGTACCCCTTATGAAATTTTCAGTTTTCAACTTTTCTTCCATAAATTAAAAAATTGGCTTTTCCCCCCAAGAAAGTTAATTATTTCGGAAACTATTGGCTAAAAGGAGACTTCTCCCAAAGTATTAGCCAATTCTAAGAAAATTTTTCAAAAGTCGATTTTTTTAGCAAAGAGGTACCCCTTATGAAATTTTCAATTTTCAACTTTTCTTCCATAAATTAAAAAATTGGCTTTTCCCCCCAAGAAAGTTAATTATTTCGGAAACTATTGGCTAAAAGGAGACTTCTCCCAAAGTATTAGCCAATTCTAAGAAAATTTTTCAAAAGTCGATTTTTTTTAGCAAAGAGGTACCCCTTATGAAATTTTCAATTTTCAACTTTTCTTCCATAAGTTAAAAAATTGGCTTTTCCCCCCCAACTATTGGCTAAAAGGAGACTTCTCCCAAAGTATTAGCCAGTTCTAAGAAAATTTTTCAAAAGTCGATTTTTTTAGCAAAGAGGTACCCCTTATGAAATTTTCAGTTTTCAACTTTTCTTCCATAAATTAAAAAATTGGCTTTTCCCCCCAAGAAAGTTAATTATTTCGGAAACTATTGGCTAAAAGGAGACTTCTCCCAAAGTATTAGCCAATTCTAAGAACATTTTTCAAAAGTCGATTTTTTTAGCAAAGAGGTACCCCTTATGAAATTTTCAATTTTCAACTTTTCTTCCATAAATTAAAAAATTGGCTTTTCCCCCCAAGAAAGTTAATTATTTCGGAAACTATTGGCTAAAAGGAGACTTCTCCCAAAGTATTAGCCAATTCTAAGAAAATTTTTCAAAAGTCGATTTTTTTAGCAAAGAGGTACCCCTTATGAAATTTTCAATTTTCAACTTTTCTTCCATAAATTAAAAAATTGGCTTTTCCCCCCAAGAAAGTTAATTATTTCGGAAACTATTGGCTAAAAGGAGACTTCTCCCAAAGTATTAGCCAATTCTAAGAAAATTTTTCAAAAGTCGATTTTTTTAGCAAAGACGTACCCCTTATGAAATTTTCAATTTTCAACTTTTCTTCCATAAATTAAAAAATTGGCTTTTCCCCCCAAGAAAGTTAATTATTTCGGAAACTATTGGCTAAAAGGAGACTTCTCCCAAAGTATTAGCCAATTCTAAGAAAATTTTTCAAAAGTCGATTTTTTTAGCAAAGAGGTACCCCTTATGAAATTTTCAATCAACAAACAAAGAGTTTGCAAACAAATTTTTACTTAATTACTATAAAAACAATTTTAAATAAAATACGTTTTAGTTTTTTAAAAAGGGGAAGAGATAATAAATAAAAACAATAAAGTTCGTACATTTTGGCACGAGTAAAATCATTATGAAGGGATTTATGGAAACGCTACATCATTTGATTATTTTATTAGTTTTTGTGAGATGAACAGATTTCAAGCAAACAGGCAAGCAAAGCAGGCAGACAAGCAGCACAAAAAATTAAGATGGCACGAGAGTTAAAATAGAAGTTAAATGAAAAAGCAGAGATGCATAATGACGAAAAATTCTTTAAAATAATATAACAAAAAATCTAAGTGAAGATAAAAATGAACAACTATTTAAAACTGCATGATAATTAAAGCTTTAGGAAACGAAATAACAGGTTGTGAAGACTGGCACCAAAGTTTGAATGATATTTAAGGATATGAAAAGGAGTATTCCGTATAAGACTTTATTTTAAAAATTGTTTTTTTTTTAATTGTTAATTGATTAGAAACGTTTTGAAAAGGTACGTACACTTTTTTCAAATATATTTTTTTTAGCCTGTATTTTGAACTCGATTTCAAGGTCCTTTTTAGTTCAGTTTTTTTTAAACTCAATATCGTTTAATTTTTTATTCTAAAGGATACTGTTTGGAAAGCTGGGTTATATTCTTAAGAGGTTTCATTTTAAAAAACATTTTTAAGTTGCTTTTTAAAAGCGTTTTATTTTCAAGGTACTTTTTTTAAACATGGAACTTTTTTTATAGCTTTTTATGAACATCTACTTTTCTAAAATACTACCCTCTTCAAAAGTAGTTATAAGTACATAAAATATTATTTTAAATTCTACATATTTAAAACCGGCAGTTCCAGTTGGTACTTGCTCAATGTACACTTTTGTAAAAGAAGCCTTTTTGGTAGTATTTTTTAAAAAGCTACTAGTGACAACATATTTTGTAAATGAAACATTTCTTCATGTTCTTAATGGTACTTTTTTGGACTTTTAGCAACTTAAAGGCTAATGTTTTAAGGGGGAATTTTGGGATAATTTTATAGGATATTATTTTAAAGGGCGTATTTTTAAAAGGCTATTTTTTGATAGTTACTTTTCCAATATATATCTTTTAAGATATACTCTTTCGATATGAACTTTTTAAAAGGTTGCATTTAAATTGAAAATTTCACAAGGGGAATTTGACAGGGTTGCTATTTTTAAACAGGTTTTCTTTTTTGTCTTTGCATTTTGCACATCATTAACTTTTGGTACCAGCCACAATTTTTTAAAAAACAAATGAAAAAAGGACATGCATGAAACTCAAAATAGCACCGTTTTCTACTTTGCCCTCTACAAAAAAAAAAAGAAAGAAAGTCAGCCAACAGACTGCATTGATTTCGATTTCAACTAAAACGATTCCGATTTTTGATTAATTTGAAAAAAAAAAAATATTGAAATATATATTGAATGGAATTTGGTAAAATCAAAATTATAATGAATAGAGAGACACACTCACGCACTCACCTCGCGAAAACCTATTTGGGAGCGGCTGGATGTGGATACTGCGTATATGCCTCATCGGGTGATGCAGCTGTGCTAGCCTGCTCAGAATCTGTCATTGGCATTGTTGGTATAATTGTAGGTGGTGCATAATATGGATAAGTTGGACTAATATACTGTAATGATGGAGAGAAATTCTAAAAAAAAAACAAAAAGAAAAACAAAATCAAATCAAATGAAAATACAACAACGAAAACACAAACAAAACGGAGTACATGAACAGGATATAAAATTCAATATTAAATATTATAATTAAAAATGTATTCGAAAACTGTACTACGTTTAATGGTTAATTATGAGGGGTTTAATTTTTAATAAATTTTGTGTGGAAATCAACAAACGAAATACATGGAAGGGAACACAGCAGTGCTTTACATTTAAGATATTTCAAGTGTTCTTTTTTTTTGAGTTCATTATGTGGGAATATTTCTGTTTGTTGGTTATAAAATGTTATATTTTGTTAATAATAATAAACAAGTCAACGGTTAATTTCTTTTTTTTGTTATTTACTTTGGGTGTTAGTGAGGTTGCTTGTGATAAATAATTCGAATGTAAAAGAATAAACTAAATCGAATAAAATTGTTTGAAATCCATTTCCTTTCAACTTACCGAATTACCAATTTGCAACGTTGCCAACTGTGGCATCATTGTACCGTATGGTACACCTGTTTCGCCGCTAACCATCATTGATATACCACGTGGTTGCACCTGATTGACAGCATCTGGTTTGTAGGAGGCAACACTCAACTGTGGTGCAGCAGCCATTTGCATATACTGCAAATATATGTAACAAAAATTTGTATATAAACGTAAAATAAACATCAATAAAATATTAAAGGAATTCACATTCGAAAAAAAAAATAAAGAAATAAAAATGGAAATTTTGTCAACTTCAACTGACGTTTAAATAACTGAACTGAATGCAAGTACTGACTTTATTTAAATGCATGCACATCTCCATCTGCACAAAAATATATCCACATATTTTATTCATCAGAGTTGTGCACATGAAAGAGGATATGAGCAGCTTAAGCTTATATTCGAGTTGAGTTCATCTCTTTAAAGTTTCAATTTGTGGCATAACGCAACTAAATTTGAATGGAAATATCGTTACTAATTGAAATTGCCATAGTGGTTTTTCTCTAACATATTCTTTCGTAAAGACGAAAAAGTTAGAAATAAATAAATAAATAAATTCATAAAAATATTATTATAATAATAAAAAAGAATTTTCAGTTTTTATTCTTCCGTCTAAAATAACACTAATTTTTTTTTAATTTTAAATATTTTTTAATACTAACCAATTATGCAATTGCAACCGGAGATCACCAAATTACCGTGCGTTGCACCTCGATTTATATAAAGTGAGTTTATAGTTTCTGTTAAGAAAAACAAAACTCCTTAGAAGGGTTTTAAAAACTCTTAAACTCTTTTCTTGAGGGTTTCATTCGACCGTTTATTTAAACGTTGGAATATAACTGTTTTCAATGAATATTTGGAGTCACAAAATATTTGTTATGAGTATATTTTTTTTGATATCACTTAAAACCGTTACAATAACTGGCAACTTCTCCCCACATGTCATGCACGAAATTGTCATTGAAAATAAAATTATTTATGCCTACAAAAGTATGTATTTAAAAAGATAGTGAAATATCGGCGGAGTATATCGCCGATATCGATATATCGGCAAACGAAAGAAGCGTCGCCGATATATCGGTTAAATGTCTAATTATAACATTCTTTCAAGTGAATGGCTTTCAATTTCTATAAGGTGTTTTTAATAGAGTGATACAACTTTGAGTTGGCACCACCACCCATTTAACAGCTGATAGTTGCTTTTTGTTTAGTTTGCATTATGGATCGACTTACACCAGAGCATTGGGTGCAAATTGTGGAAATTTTTAATCAAAATAATGGTTCTGTTCGTCAAACTTATCGAGCACTTCGTCCATTCAAAATTTTATTTTCCAATGAAGCCCATTTTTGGTTGAATGGGTACGTAAATAAACAGAATCTTCGTATTTGGAGTGAGGAGAATCCACAAGCTTTTGTCGTACATCCACAGGAAATTACTGTTTGGTGCGCTTTATGGGCTGTCGCACTCATTGGCCCATATGTCAATTGTCAGAATGTTACTGTTTGTGAAAATTTGTGTGCCAGATTGCGCCTTGTACGCGCCAGTCGTGGCGGCCACATGGCCGAAATCATACCTAAACATTCATGTCATAAAATTTTCTATCCAATACTTTTAATTTCATTGATATTAAAAGTATGTTTCTATGTTTTATTGTGATTTAAACTTGTATCAGTCTATAAAAAACGCCCTATATTACTTAGATTTTATGTCACGCCGTATGAGTCATATTTCAGAGAGATTAAAACCAAATATTGCTCATACGCTGCTGTTTCAACAAAATGATGCCTACAACTGTTAAGCCGAAATATTATTGAACAAATTAGGCACAACATTTTCCACTCACCTGATCATCTACCTGAGTGATCGGTTGTGTCATCATATAGCCAGGAATCCATTGTGAACCAGCCATTGGATAACCGCCCACCTGAGGAGCACTAAAGCGTGAATATGGCACACCAATGGGAGTGCCAACATTAACACTGACACCATTCTGTTGCATAGCCGATGGATCATAAGTAACTGGTATACCCTCGGCAGAGACGTCACGCCACGTTCTGGCACCTTGATCGGGAGCCTTAAAGAGATTCTTCTTCTTGGGCCCACCATCGGCAAATTTCACTAGCAGAGCATCTTTGGCACCCGGTATGGTTGTGCCATTAAACACGGCAATAATGTGTTCACATTTTTCGCGGCTCTCCATGCGAGCAAAACCAACACCTAAATAATAAATAATAATTAAATTTCATTTGAAAATTAGTTAATTAGCTTTTTAATATTTAATAACCTTTTGAGTTCATTTGGGGGTCACGTAGAATTCTGGTGGACACGACTTGTCCATATTTGGATAGCATCGCTTCCAGATCGGTTTCTTTGAAATTTGCTGGCAAATTTGCAATATACAAGTTTGTGGGATCCTGTTCTTGTTGCTGTTGTTTTATAGTTATTGTTGTTGTTGTAGTTGTTGTTGAAAATGTAGTAGTTGTTGTAAATGGGTATTAAAAATTGTGTTATGTTTGTTGTAATTTAGTTAAATTTTTTTCGGCCGCACATATAATTTTAATAGTTTTACACAACAACACAAAAGGATTGAATTGTTTTTTCGATAATTTAATTATTTATTTTGATGTTACAACAATAAAAGCAAAATGCAAGTGTGTGTGTGTGTATGTATGTGTATTTAGAAGATGCAGGTGTTTATTTATTTTTTTATTTGTTTATCATAGCGGTGGTGTTGTTCGTTCAGGTGTATGTATTTGTGGCAAATATTTGTTTGTGGTAGTTTGTGGTGGCAGTAGTGGTGGTAGTAGAAGTTCAGTGTGTTGTTAGCGGTGTTTTTAAAAAGAGACATATACAAATAGACGATGCCAAAATTTTAACAGTTTCATTATGTTTTATTACATTTTATTGGTTTATATTTAGTTTTTATATTCACAGAAAGAGAAAGAAAAGGAAGAAACAGAGAGAGAGAGAAAAAAAAGAGATGTAGTTGAATTTCAGTTAATTTCGTTTGTTTTCCGTTTCATTATTTTATATTCACACAATTTAATGTTTTTAAGCGTGTTAGTTGTTTGTGTATTAATTCCTTCGTTTGCAGATACAAATACATAAATGCTTGTTTGCATAATGAAGTACAGTAGTGGTCAAAACAATTTAAACTGCCACGTTTTTTTTTTAATTTTAATAATTTCAATTACATATTTGCCATTTATTTTATTGTTACCACTGTTAAATACATAAAAAGCAGATATAGAAAAAGCGTTCGAAAATGTTTCCTTTTAACTTTTGCAAAAATATCAACTAGAGTAAAATTTTTAGTGCGTAAATACAATCACTGAATTTTGTATTAACCCGAATTTTGTATTAACTCGCAGTGAAAATAAATGGAATAAGAACGCAAGAAAATTAAAAAGACAAGGTGATCAGTGAGTTCTTGTTGTGACTTTGACGTTTGGTTTTAAGCTTCTCATTTATTAATATGGAAGTTTTAAATAAATATCTCTAGTTATTCTAAAAAATGTTGGGTTAAGATTCCCTGATAATCTGCATTAGCCCCAGTGAAATGCGCATTGGAACCAGAGAACGAAATTGTGTACAATAAGATTTAATGTACACCCTCAATACATTGAAGACATTGCCTTTCTTTCGTTGTGTACACTTTTTTTATGTACTCCTTCGGCCTGTACTTGTGTACATCTCCGTGTATATGGACATGCCATATTTTACAGTGGCAAGCCTGTATAGTGATGGAAATAAAAATAGTACCTTTTGAAATTCGTTTTCCTGGCAATTTTATAAGGATCGTTTTATTTATGAAAGTATACTTACCTTTTTCACATTTAATTTCATTTGCAAAATATGCAAAATGCAGCAAATTCTTGGAAAATAGCCGCGTTTCTGTTGGTTTGTGTTATTGCTTGCCCGAAAAATTTATATATTTTATTTGACCCTTTTTATTATGAGTATATTTGTTTTTTGTGGTGTTGTTGTTATGTGTGTGTCTATTTAAAAACTCTTGGCGCCTCATAGTCCGATACATTAATCTTATAAGGGTACAAAAACAAATATAATGTTATCATCACCGCAAATGTGTATACGGACATAAAGTTAATTCAATGTCTGCAATGGCTTCAATGTCTTGAATGCACAGTCCTGTGCAATCAACATGTATTTGTGTGTAAAGTGTGGCATGTATACATTTTTCAATGTCTTTTTTTTTCGATGTCGTTGATGTAAACTTGTGTACACAAAGGCTAAAAACGCACACTATTTCGTTCTCTGATAGGAACTTGCTGAAACCCCTCAATTGATCACTTTGAATTTTAAAGCAACTTTTGGGGGAAAAAAAAAATCAACACGAAAATAAAAATTGAAAAGACAATATTTTAAATTAAATGCAATTAACATTTAAATTCTACTCAAATGTTTATATAAACGCTTAAGCATTTGACTTCAATTGAACAATTAAAAAGAAAAAAAATATTTCAGCTCATGTTATGACCACCACTGTAAATGACTGTGTGGTAGGTGTGTTATAAATTAGTAGTTTGTGTAAACTTGTATGAGATAATGAGCACATGTTGGTAGTAAATTTTAATACCTAAAAAACTTATCACTATTTTCCTTTTCATAGAAAATTCGTATTTTGTATTTGTATGCGTAATTTGTAAGTGCTTTTTAATTAGTGAAAATATACTTAAACTGTAGTTAAAGTGCATAAAAACAAAATACATAAATTTTAAGTACCCATTAACTAACTGTCTGTCTGTCTGTTATTTTATGATTTCGTATTTTAAATATGACGTTTGCCTTCCAAAATTTTGTTGGTTTTCTTTTTTGTTTTTGCAAAAAGCAAATTGTAAATGAGTGTTTGCTGGCGCTATTCATAACTTTGCGTTTATTTTTAATTAGTTTCAAAAGTACTTGGAACTTGAGTTGTTTTTATGCACTTGGAAACGTATGTAACTGTAGGCTGTACTTATGTTTAGTGACATTAACATCTGCTTATGATAACTAGAAATTATTATTATTATTATTATTATTTCATCACAATTTCACTGGCTGATCAAGAATTTTAATATTTCTTAAAGGAGATTTTTGTACAAGAGTTGAACGAAAAATGGTAGACATTTTTTTACCAACAATTATTTAAGCGACACCAATTTTATTAAATTTTTATCAATTTCATGAGGAGTGTTTGAGTTACAACGTCTTTCATCTCAGATAACTTTAACAAAAAACTAGTTTGCATTATAATCCTTTAAAAAATTCTTGTTCCTTTTATTACTAGGATCGTCTGGTGATCTATATTCGACCACAAGATAAACCTGAAACTTAGGAAAACATTTTAAGAGAATAAACATTTTACAAAATGTATAAAATTAAATAGACAGATTTTAGTACTTTTCAAACCAAATATTTTACAAGCTGTATATCAAGAATTAGAGAAAACTATTTATATTATGAGTACCTACACAAAAAGGCCTTTGAAATCATATATGTTTTATTTATATTGGTTGAATATAAAGTACTCAAACAAGTACCACAAAAGTGTATATGTATGGCGTATTTATGAAGTTAGAATAAAGTTCGTACATTATATTCTTCTTATATCCAATACTTTATAAAAAGGTTATTCGCTATTATTGCTAAATAGTGCGATTCCTGAGATGCAAAACGGGGAGAAAATATGCGCCGAAAAACCTTAACCATTTTCTGTTGGCAAAAAAAAAAGAAAAAAAAAACATCAAAAACTCCGATAATTTAGTTTTTATTGCGACTAAATAAAATGTTATTTTTAAGGATTCAATTTATTTACATGACAAATAATATTTAAAGCAAAAGAACAAATTCAAAAATTTAGTTTTTATATTTAAAGTTATTTGTTTGAACGAGTGGTATATGAATTGAATATTAATTACCAGTTATTTCAGATCAGCCAATGAACTCGTCATATAAACTTTATAAAAATATATATAAAAAACTCTAATCATATTTTTTTTAATGCGCTGTGAATGGTTTGATTTCCAGACATTAAGTATAAATAAGTGTTTTCGTTTTAATAACTTTACAAATAATTAGTTAACATTAAAATTATTGTAATTAAGTGTATAAGAATTATTAAGTTATTGTTAAAAACATATAAAATTATTGAACAGTATTTGTATGTATTAAGGCCGGCTCAATAGTAGCGTTAAGAGAGAATATATAGAGAAACATGATTATTGTTATATATTTCGCTTTAAATGATTATATGTAGCAAAAGGTTTGAATGTATTGAATATATAGTCTACCTTGAAGTTTCATCCAACGGGAAAATACAAATATAAAACATAAACCTCGAAGGTTTCAAAATAGAAAAAAAACATTAGGGATATACACAGAACGACTTTACGGCGCTAAAATTATATATCTATTATATAAATACTCGCTTCTATATATAAATTAACTAAATATTGGAACGAATTGTGAATACAACATTTTGCGACTCATTTACGAATATTTTGCTACTTTCTATTTTGGTCCTATTCCTCTACAATGAAATACGAGTGTGTATGTACATGTTTATTAAATATAAACAATTTAATTTTTTTTGCGGGGCAATTCACTCATTCATGTACTGGTAAAATCTAATTGGCTATAACTATTTTCAAATATTAATAACGGTTTTAATTACCATGAGTATTAACTAAAAAAACTATTTATCAATAATTTATAGAAGATAGTTTTTTCAAAATAAATAAAAAACCGATAATTATTTCGTGATATGGTGTTTGCTATTGATTAAGAGGAATACACATGAAATATTCAAATTAAATATATAATTAACTCAATAAACTATGGCCTAAATAGTTGGTAAATATAAAGTTAAGCACATAAAAGGAAATAAATATATAACATAAGTAAACTACAGTGTTTTTTAAATGTGTTCATTAAAAAGTATTATTCTCTTGTTTCTGTTGAAAGGATATACGAGTACAAACGGCTCAACTGCCTACCAAAAATAGAAGAGTTCAGGCAAACTAAATTCTATGTACAGGAATGGTTAACACGTGAAACTAAAACTGATTTCTTTTCTACAAAAGAATGCAACATTTGTTACACTTTTTCATAGAAAATGGGCGAATTCTGTCATTTTGAAATAAGAAATTTATTGGAAATTAATCCAAGATCCCTCACGGAAAATAATTTCTATATTAAAACTCTTCGGAACTGACAGTTTTTAGTAAATAAGCGGAAAAATGTTGGATTTATTCTAGAAAAGAAAACGCCATAAGATATTGTCATCATGGCCTCCTTTTGTTATTTTAAGTAATTTGTAATTATTTTCCAATAAATGAATATAATAAAAATAATTATTAATTTCTCTTATCGAATAAGAGACATCTTCGCACTGTACATATTATTTTTAATGTATTTAAAAGATAAAACGTTAAATATCTTTTCAAACAAACGGGGTCATATTTCAATAAGATCATAACATTATTATTATTATTATTATTATTATTATTATTATTATTATTATTATTATTATTATTATTATTATTTACTTTTAAGTGATAAAGACAAGACTACTTGTCCAAGTGCGCTGTTCATAATATAGAGTGTTTTTTATAGAGTGATACAACTTTGAGTTGGCATCACTGCTTTATTTGTCCACCCATTCAACAGCTAATAACTGGATTTTGTTTAGTTTGCTTCGACATTTCATTATAGATCGACTTACACTAGAGCAACGCGTGCAAATTGTGGAAATTTTTTATCGAAATAATAGTTCTGTTTGTCAAACTTATCGTGCGCTTCGTCCATTCAAAATGAAGCCCATTTTTGGTTGAGTAGGTACGTTATTAAACAGAATTGTCGCATTTGGAGTGAGGAGAATCCACGAGCTTTTGTCAAAACTCCATTACATCCACAGTTCCATAGAAAATTACTGTTTGGTGCGCTTTATGGGCTGGCGGAGTCATTGGCCCACATGTCTTCAAAAACGATGATTGTCAGAATGTTACTGTTTGTGAAAATTTGTATTCCAGATTACGTCTTGTACGCGCCAGCCGTGGCGGCCACATGGCCGAAATTATATTTAAACATTAATGTCATAAAATTTTCTATCCAATATATACCGTTTCATTGATATCAAAAATATATTACTATGTCTTATTATGATTTAAACTTGTACCACTCTATAAAAAGCACCCTATAGAATTATTTAATTTTGTAATTTATAAAAACCAAAATAAATGAAGATTATGAAATTGGCCACATTTGGTTAGCGTTTTTAATTTTCAAACACTCGTATATTCGTAGGTTCTCAACTATTTGAGAATTTTAGTTATTTGTGAGAGTCACATAAGTTAGAAGGATCAGAAATGGAATTAACCAGTAATTGAAATGTTGACAGTGACATACAGTCAGTACAGGTATTTGAAAAAAGGCCGAGAAAGTGTGACCTTCGTCCTGGACGCCTTAATCATGCCACGGTCATCGTACTCAGTGTAGGACCCTACACTGAAAAAAAATCCTTGAAGAAGCGGCTTCTTGTGGCAATTGAGGAGGAGGTAGAAAACGAATCACTGAGAGACTTCAAGGAAGGACAAACAAAAATGCTTTTATATCTGTAGGTACGGACTACTTTGAAGCAGACAAAAGCGGAAATCGTTAAATAAATAAACAGCTTTTGAGCAAAATAAAAATAAATTGTTTTTATATTAAAACAATTATTAGTTGTTGTTGTTTCTCTTACAACTGCAATTAGAGTCGGTAAAAAGCCAACCAATTGTAGAACAAAAATGTAATAAAAAAGAAAAAGTTCTTGTTATGACTTTGATGTTAGTTTTTAAGCTTCTCACTTATTAATATGAAAGATTGAAATGAATATCTTTAGTTATTCTGAAAAATATTGCGTACAGGTTCCCTTATGATCTGCTTTAGCCCCAGTGAAATGCGCATAGAAACTAGTTAAAACTCTTCAATCGATCACTTTGAATTTTTTAGCAAGATTTTGGGAAAAAAGAATCAGCATATAAATAAAATTAAAGAGGCTGAAAAAACGACAATTCCCCAAACTAAGTACTAATTAAAGGTAGCTTTATTATTTTAACAGACTTCGTATATGTGTAATAGAGTGCCAATAGTTCTTTTAGTTATAACAAACCGACTTTTATTAGTAAAACTTTTTATTTATGACGAATGGTACCAGACTGGTAACAAAAGAAAAAAGAGAGGATATTTGCCCTGCCAAAGGGAATAAAATAAATTATTAAAACTTTTCCTTCATAAATAAAAATGATTAACCAGTACCCACACCTGAAAGTTTAATATTTAATTGTTGAATTTACAAACTTTTCTATACCGTTTAATTATACAGCATTTTATTTTTGTTGTTGATAGTTATCGAGTAAAAGTTTGCTGCATTTATGCGCTTTAAAAATTGTTGCATTGTGACCAATTGTGATTTGTAAAAAGTTTTTGTATGCGAGTATTTGTTAAATAACGATAGAAAATAATTTCTTCTCAATGAATTTATATTTGATTTAATATTGATTTCATTTCAATTCGATTAATTTCATTTTGATATTCGCATCAAAATGAAATTCCTGCATCTGGTGGAACTGACATTTACGATTTCGCTCATTTACAAATACGATGATATAACTTGTGTAAGCAAATCATTTTTATTATTACGCAGGATACATTCTTAGCTCTTAATAGTTAAAGGTTACTATCGCACTTATCAAAACGCAGGTATCAAAAGGTTTTACAATAGACAAAATTACTTTGTTACCTACTGTTATTTAAGATATTTAAAAAACTGAAATACTTACTAAGTTATAAATATACATAAATTACGTAATAAAAATTATCTATATTTTATATTTGTAATACAATTAAAAATACTTTTAAACTACACAATAATGAAAATAAAGAAGATGAAGTTTAATTATTTTGCAAAAGGGAATTTATACACGTTCTATTTATAAATATTTCTTTACTGATAATAAAAAAAAAAGAAATTATATTATTAAATAAATACGAGTAAGTAAATATTTTTGTACACACACTACAGTTGTTGTTGTTGTTATATACGATATTTGTATTTTAAATAACCGAATTTCGTTTCAACCATAATTCCAGTATTTAATAATAAAAAAGTGTTGAATTATGACTGAAACAAAATACTGTCATACGCACAGGGAATGTTATTTCGTTTTTATTAATTTTAATCGCTCGACTTTTTTATAAATATTGTTGCCAAGTTATCGTGTAATTCTAAATATTTCAATTTTGGGTGTATATCATGAAATTAAAGACGTTGAATGCATTAAAAGACGTTCGTTTTATTAAAAATTTTGTTAAAAATTATTGAACGTCAATTCTTGGCTTTGATTGTTAGTATGATGAACTCTTAATAAGCCCTTTATAAAGAACTTTAAATCAAAGTAGACGTAGTTTTATATTTACTAACTTTTTTTGATTATATTTTAATGCTGCGATAGGTGTTGATATACGAAAGGGGTTCCCCCTTTTTTTTATTAATAAAAAGATATATAATTTTTTATCTAAAACTTTTTGTAAGGCTTATGACAATGTAATAAGTTTGGCCCTTTGCTACACATCCAAGTCGATCTGTTGCAAAGCCGGCTTCCCGCCGACGCAGTTTTACTGTTTACTAAAGACAACTCGCCGGCTGCTGTGCCAGCTGACATCAGCTGCTATTCAGCCGACGAGAAATGTTCTCGCTGACATTGTGTTTTACTTTCTATTAATTAAATATATATTTGTGAATACGGGGATAATAATGGCGCAATAGTTGGTTATTAAAAAAAGGCTCCTGAACAAGATTGTTCAATTGCTGCCGCATATATTAATGAAAATAGAAGAGTGCTTAGCCCAACTAGCGAGTCCTTTATATCTGATGATACGAAAATTTTTTAATCCTTTTTTAGCTTTTAAGTAAGAGTTTTTAAATGTCTAATATTTGTACAACACACAACAGTATTTCAGTTTTCATAATGTATCGGCTTAGTCGCCGCCGAAGAATTTTTGCCATCGACTTGGATCTCCTCTCATTAATTTTTGAACGCAAACAATCCCCTCGCATTTTATATGATAATATCCTACACCAATTTTGTTATATTTCTCAAAATTTTTTGGAATTATTTTACATGGAATAGGAATTGAATTACCCTTTAAATGGTGTAGAAATAAGAGTTGTTATTCTATGAAATCATTTCATAATTTTTTTCTGCTAAAACTTCTTACTGTTTTTATGAATAAGATGGAATTGAATAAAAATCTTTCATGTACCACTTTTCATATCGTTACCCAAAACACACTATGCAACAAACAACTTTAAATCGAGTTTATTTCATCAAAATAATCACTATAGAGGGATAACAAATTTGCCCAAACGAAACTAGTGATTTGATTTAATAAGAATGATAATTACAAGAGGAATAGTTTTCACTTTAACAAGTTGTTAACATCTTCCGTAAAATTTCAAAATGTTTGATAGAGCCTTGCACGTTTCAGGTAATGACATGCTGAGAATTTCAATTTCTCGTTTTCATTAACATATAACAAGTGTAGCATAAACTATATATAAACATATAATAATAATGCTAAAATGTGAAAAAGTACGTGTTATTACAACCGACTTTGAAACATCACACTCACATCATATTTTACAGATGATAATAAATTTTGATGTTAGAGAAACTAACGCACATGACCTTTCCACCAGGCGGTGAAGGCTGCATTGAATTGTAAAAAAAGCACACAATCATCCGATTGACTTCATATCTATTGAGTAAATAATTTATAGCTCAGAGGGAGTCATGATGAGCACAGTGCTTGTGATGCTTCAAGTCAAGTGTATTACCAAGTCCTGATGCTACTGGTATCTAAATTACATAAATATCAGAGACTATATTCTAATATAATGACTTCAATATCGTGGTAAATGTTGTTTGTTAAAATAGAGATAAAAATAAAAACTTTTCTAAAGATTTATATTCTACAATTCACAAGTACCAGGACGGATGGGGAAAACATTTAAAAAGGTAAAACAAACGAGATAAGACTTTGAATGTGATAAAATATAATGAAAAATAATAACTTAAATAAAAAATACAAAAAAATAAATGCAACTGCAAACAGAAATAATAATAAAATATGATAATAAACATGTGAAACACTATGGATAAATAGAGGAGTTTATAATAGAGAAAAAAAAAATAATATTAAATTATTGAGAGAAAGGAAAGAATAAAAATATTAAAAATTCTTATTTGGAAATGCACACAAGCGTTCCGGAATCTCATGCACTCGTCGTACGCACACATGAACATACATACATATTTATGTGTGCGTGTGTGTGTGTGTAGCAGTGGCCGTGCTACCACTTCTAACGTTCGCTAAGTTTTAGTGAGAGTTTACATTTTTTTGCTTCCTTTGCACTTCAGGGTATTCAGAAAATAACTCCGGTCTTTGAGGTGAATATATTTATTTGTAATTACTTTTTTTTCATGCACTTCTTTGGAATATTTGCTGTCTATATCCTCATGCATGCCGTCAGCACCATGTGGTCACTTTTATTATAAATGTTGCTTAATTAATCTTATAAGCAATGGCATTATAATTAATTTTATTATTTCTTGTGTTCTGTAATATCAAAGACTACAGATTTATAATTATATGTTTGTTTGGGACAAATCTGAATTAATTATCCTAAATACTTTTTGTGTTTTCTTGTAAATATTATAGTTTTCTATAAAAAAAAAATATATATATATGTATATATATATATATATATATATATATATATATATACATATGAAAAACGATTTACTGGTTTGTAAATAATGACAACAGATGCTCCCTTATTTATAGTATTAGGAGTGCAGCTGTCAATCAAAAGTACAGTGCTAACGAGTCAATTCGCCAGAGACTGACATTTATTACCGCTCGCCTGACGGAATTTTTCAAGTCAAAGCGAACAGTAAGACTAACATTTGGCAATTTAATAACAAGATAATAGATTTCGAATGATTTCTAATTTTTTAAAAAGTTATTTACTACCCGGTTTTGTTTTATTTTTTTTTTCTGGAATACCCTATTGATGGAATAAATGTGTAGTTTGAATAATATATTTTCAGTTGTTTATTTTATTTTTTATTCTATTTTTTTCTGAGCAGAATAAACCATCAGCTTGAAAAAGCAAACGAAACCATGAAAAAGAAACACACTCTGCACTACAATCATTTTAATGATACCAGAAATAAAATGAAGAAATATGAAAATAAGTGAAAAATTATTAAGATTCAAAAGGACTTGGTTGGTTAACAAGTCAAGTGTTCCGTTTGAAAAGTATAAAATCAAGAAAGTCAAGGTTTAATTTCAGATAAAAATAATAAAGAAACACATGATTTCTTTAGTCATTTTATCGCTTCTTCTTACGCCAAATTATCGGAAGACTTTATTCCAAGTGATTCCAAAATGATACATAAATTTATAAAAAAAATAATTTTCAGAAAACTGCTATAACTTAGATGCTGGTATTTAAAGACTGAAAGAATAATTAAAAAAAAAATATATATATATATGAAAATCGAAAGAAATTTATATGCCCGTGTGTCTTTTCAATAATTGAAGATCTATATTTTGTATGCGGAGTGAGTAGTATTTGAATGGCGTTGTTGAGTATATGTAAACAAAATATAAAGAAAAAGTAACATATTTTGATTAAAAATAATCAATTTGGCAACACTGGCAGCATGAGCAGCTTTTTGTATGGAAAAAGTGAGCCAGAAACGCCATAAAAATACTACTCACTCTGCATATAAAATAGAGATCTTCAATTATTGAAAAGACAAACGGGAATCCAAATAAATGTGTGTTCATTAAAAATTATTATTCTCTTGTTCATGAAGAATATACGAGAACAAACGGCTCACCTGCCTACTAAAAATTAAATAGGTGGGGCAAAATAAATTCTATATACAGGAATGGTTAACACACGTGAAACTAAAACTGATTTCTTTTCTACAAAAGAATGCAACATTTGTTACACTTTTTTACAGAAAATGGTCGAATTCTGTCATTTGGAAATAAGACATTTATTGGAAATTAATCCAAGAAAATAATTTCTATATTAAAAATCTTCGGAACTGCCAGTTTTTACTAAAAAAGTGAAAAAATGTGGCATGTGCTCTACGAAAGAGAACGCCATAAGATATTGTCATCATGGCCTCCTTTTGATATTTTAAGTAATTTGTAATTATTTGCCAATAAATAAATATAATAAAAATAACTATAAATTTTTCTAAGTTATCGAATAAGAGAGATCTTCGCAGTGTACATATTATTTTTAATGTATTAAATATCTAAAACCTTATATATATTTTCAAACAAACAGGGCCATATTTCAATAAAATCGCAACATTATAACATATATACTACTAGAGAGTTTCAACGAGATGAGTTTATTACAAAAGCTTGAGCCAGAATGGTTCAGTCATCGGCAAGACTAATTCCTAATATTCCATCAATGAAATCAGTTTCAGTTTTCTATAAATATTTTTACACTGTTTGAGAAAAAAAATTTTTGTTTCGAACAAATTCAGCAAACAACTGGTGTGGCTCTTTCCTGCAAACGAAACCCATTTTAGCCACAATTCAAGTTTGAAGTGACTTGTGATTTGTCGTGTAACCACTTATTTTTCTACGAAAACTTTTGCATATTTAAAGAAAAAAATTCCAGTTAAGAAAATCAAAACTAACTTGGATAGTATTTAAGTGGCAATAAAGTTGTTTAACTACTCTACATCAAGATTTTGCAATTACACACTCCCAGACATAAGAACTTCCCGGAAGTAGTTGCCCACACACACACACACACACTCAAACTAAAAGATGTTGCAAAAAGTTTTGCTAGCAGTTACGCAAAAGGAAAAAATAAATAAACATTATACTAGAATGAGAATCAAATAAATGTAATTAAAAAATTAATTGCCATTTTCTTTGTGCATTTCCAGTAGAAAATAAATTAAAAAAATAATTATATTATAACAATCCGCACGACAAAACTATGGTTGGTTTGCTATGAAACTTGTAATTATGGCAATTCAATTAAAGGACATTATCAAATGAAACCAAAATACAAGAAACCTAATAAATCGTTATTACAAACTTAAATGAAAGAAATTTATTTTAAGAACTGGAATGTTAATGTTCTGGCAAATTAAATCAACTAACCTAAGGAAAATGCTTATTATGGAAATAAAAATTCCAAAAAAAAAATATTGTTAGTAACCACAACCAAAATTAAAAAAAGGGGAAATATTAAGAAATACATAAATAAAAAGGGGGAAGGGGGTGGTGAGGGTGGGGGTGGGGGTGAGTATTACTTGCATGCAAACAAACGTACAATGGCCGGCCTATGTAGTACCCAAACACCCACTTTGGCCATTTGAGCTTGAACGCCCTTTGCCTGTAGTCCTTTAACAGCTCCTTCGGCATATGCAGGACATTCAAAGTCCACAAAACCATAACCTAAAATGTTTATATAAAAAAAAAAGAGAAGAGCAAGAAAGAGAGATGAAAAAAAGAGAAAGTGAAAAATACAATAAAGATTTGAATATTATTAAATTAATTATTCGTTTTCAACAAACAATTTTAAACATTTTTCATAACAGCACATGCACAATAATATTAGCAACTCTATATAAAACTTCTTAACTACAAGCGTGTTAATTTACTCCAACAAAAAGTATTACATACACATATACTATTACGAGTAAAGAGAGGCAAGAAGTTCACAACTTCAAAAATATTAATGCTAATTAACTTAATTGTACAACTCCATCCCCGAAAGCCTGTCGGGTTACTCATTTCAAATTGTAAAAAACTCTTATGGGTTTTGGGATTGTAACAACTGCTATTGACAGTTATTGAAAATAATTTCTCTGAATCTCAGAAAGTTTAGGAGATGTGAAAAGTTTAATATTAAAGTTAATGCAAATGAAGTGCGTGGCCACAAACGGTAGGGCCAGTCACGAAAATTGTATTTGACAATTAGTTACAGAATAAAGGAGATTGTCTAACTCATACTACGGCATATATGAATATAAAATTTGTCTAACCGGCCTTATTCATAAAAGAAAAACATTTTATGTTTATTAAAAGTTTTTTTTTTTGCCAATTTTGTATAGACATTTTTCACATAAACAGTTTATAAACATAAAATATTTTGTGTACAAGTTATGACGTGTAAAAGATTTTCGTTTCTCAAAATGATCGACTTTGGTAACTCAACGTGGCTTAAAATTGGATGATCAATGAATTAATTTTTGAAAATGTGCCCACTACTTTCATTCTTATCGTTAATCTGAAGAAACCAATTATTTTCTCTGTTCGGCAAAGAAAATAATAGGTCATTTCGTTCATTAGTTTTAAATATACTATAAAACTGGCACACCGGCAGACGGACAATGACTTTAATATATCAATGGGGGAACATATCCTTGCAATTAAAAACATTCTTGAAATTTTGTTTATAAAAAAAAAACAAAATACTGGGGAAGGAATGAACACAATGACAAGCAGGAGTTGTTATACATGAATATCGTCTATAAAATGGGACAGTCCTTTGCTGTCGAACATCGTAGACAATATAATAAAATATATAAACAACTCTAAGATAAAAAGATATATTCGCTTAACATGCATTCTATTTCTAAGGTCTTGTTCATACAATCCATACGAATAACTTGCATTTAAACTTTTATGTAAAACAATTATATTTTAAAGTTGTTTAAAAGAGCCGACTGTTTGGATTGTGTAAACAGGATTTCAAGCAATTTCTTAATAGATGTGATACAACTTAGCAATACTGTGTCTTAAAAATACAACAAAAGATAAACTGAAAATTTATTAAACACTTTGCCAATGTAAAATTATCGAGTTCACACTATATAATCGAGTGAAACGCACAATTTGAATTCGAACAACTTTTTATAAGGCCAGCGTTATAAATAAAACTACAGTTTTTTGTGTGCTTGAAACTGTCAAACTCCACATGAATTATGAGAATCAGACATAAAAACTAAAGAAGTCATTTCGGCATGTGTGAGCACTTAAAATGAAACAGATTGCTGGGCGTGTGTATACGAGATCTGTTAAAAAAAGTATGAACTTTAAGATTTCGCTGGTTACGTCTACACTCGTGTTTACAGTTTCAGCTATTCTGCCTTTTCCGTTTTTTTTTTTTGTGAGAGTATTCAAAATGGAAAATTTAGAAACTTACGTCCTTATTCACAAACGATTGTTAAAGTTAATGTATACTTTAAGGGATCTTTAGCCATACAAAACCCATACTTTAAAGCAACCTTGATTGTAATAATCGTTTATGAATAACAGCGTTAGAATGGAGTTGCAGCTTTTTAGCATTCTTAGTTTGTTTATGAGTGTCATAGAAGTTAGAAATGGATCAACGAATTTGCTTAAAGCAACCATTTTCAAATTGAATTAATTATATTCTCCAATCGAGAAACGAAAAAAGATTTACTTTCATATTTTATGTGAAAGCTTTTACCACACGATGTGTGAACACATACAAACAATTACTGGTTATACCTTTCAAATGGTTTTGGCATATAAAAAATAAATAAAAAAAATCTTAATCTATCGATTATGCATACATACATACATACACATGTGCTAAATGTGACCATAGTTTTGGAATGCATAGAATAAAAAACTATTTTCAACAAGTGCAATTCATGATTTATGTATGATTAAATCAAATTAATAGAATTAAATAAAAAATGTTGAGTACAAAATTAAGTATGTAAATAACCAACACAATAGAAAACTATACCTACACATCGATATTATTTTCATTTTAGCAACAAACAAAAAAAAAAAGAGAGTCTAATTAAAATTTTATAAAAAATAACTGCCAATAATGGCGGAAAAAATACTAAATTAATTACACATATTAAATAAAATAATTAATTAATAAAAATTCGTTGTGATTTTTTATGTAGAAAATGAAAAATGAAAAAAAAAATTTAACAAAAAGGAAAACACACAGAGATAAAAATAAAATAGTTAAAAGTACACAAATACACACGCGCACAATTACACGCACACACACACCAACATATACAGAATTAGAAATTAGTATAAAAATACAATAAAAGGAAAAGTATATAAAACTAAAATTGATGAAAAAATGGTGAAAAGCAAAAAATACCTTTACATTTATTTGTTGTTTTATCTAAAATAGCCTTCGTGGATATAATAGTTCCGTATCTGTGTGAGGGGATAAATTTGGAAAAAAAGATTTAAAAAAGAGAAATGGAAACAGAATGACAAATAAATTTTAATTACACACAAATATTTCGTAATTTTTTTATTTTAAAACAAAGTGATTATTGTTGTACACAATTTTTTCAATGTTGTAATAGAGTTGTTTTGTTCGAATGCATGTAACATTTAATTGCACACAAATTGATTTTATTCGTCGCTGTATTATAAAACAGTGTTGTTCGATATAAAGTTATATAGAGTTTTTAGTTTCTGAAACAGTTACGTTTTCTAAACTATCAAAATTCCTCATATTTGGTGTTTTTTATAGAGTGATACAACTTCGAGTTGGCATCACTGCTTTATTTGACCACCTATTTAACAAGTGACAGTTGCCTTTTGTTTAGTTTGCTTTGAAATTTCATTATGATTCGACTTACACTAGAGCAACGCGTGCAAATTGTGGAAATTTTTAATCAAAATAATAGTTCTGTTCGTCAAAATTATCGTGCACTTCGTCCATTAAAAATTTTATTTTCGATTGAAGCCCATTTTCGGTTGAATGGGTACGTAAATAAACAGAATCGTCGCATTTGGAGTGAGTAGCATTCACAAGCTTTTGTCGAAACTCCATTTTATTCACAGAAAATTACTGTTTGGTGCGCTTCATTGGCATTTCAGATAGCGCTTTGTACGCGCCAGCCGCGGCGGCCACATAGCCGAAATCATATTTCAACATTAATGTCATAAAATTTTCTATCTAACAAAGACCGTTTTATTGATATCAAATATATATTACTATGTTTTATTATGATTTTAACTTGTATCACTCTATAAAAACACACTTTATTAGCCTAAATTTCATGCATTGCGATTTAACGGGGGAATCCTTAAATAATCAAGAGACGATTTTGAAAATGTTAATTGTATTTTTTCCATAGACAATTTACAAGTTGTTCATGGTACTTCGGGCCAGACCGTCCTACATTCACGATGA
This sequence comes from Linnaemya vulpina, assembly GCA_963675445.1. NCBI lineage: Eukaryota > Metazoa > Arthropoda > Insecta > Diptera > Tachinidae > Linnaemya > Linnaemya vulpina. The sequence goes on from OY776278.1 coordinate 21,278,877, forward strand.
AGTAGCGTTAACTACTCAAGATTCTATAAAATGTTAAATACGCTGGCGAAAATTAGTTCTCATTCCAATGAAAAATAAATGCTATTTCTTTTTGTTGGAGTTTGTTTTCAAAAACAATTTTACAAAATATAGTACATGTTTCTCAAGCCGTTTAACGCTGCCTAAATAAGGACATCTTGTGAGCAGTGCGAAACTGATTGCCCAGGATGCTCCTGCAATTCCTTTAAACAGATCTACTCGTTGACGTTCGATTGTAAATCTATCATTTAATAAACCAGTAGACTCAAATTTATCCATCTCTGTAAAACTATGATGGTGACCGCCAAATGGGTGTGGCACATGTTGTAGAATTTTTGTTCATTCATTTAAGTATAGCAAAAAGATGTCCTTGAAGGTAGCGTATGTAAAGGCAGTGGGTTGTGGAAATATTAGTCCTAAAAGAATCCTTCTGATTTACCGCGAGTAATAGACTACAGTGAACGGCAAAAGTTGACTAACGTATTCATGTAAATAATTGACAAGATAGGAGATACATCAGCATCCATTAAATTAGCCAGATTTATGGATCAATTGCTTGTAAAACAATTCAATATCACGCTTTTGATCTCGATGCGAATTGTACAAGTCTTAACCATGATGCAACACCATCACTGTCAGGCTTCAATCCAAGCATCAAATAGTCTTTAGTCAGTCTTTGTAGTCCAGCTTGCTTTCGCTCAAACACTGTATGCATTAAGAATTGTAAAGCAAAATTAACAGCAATAAAAATCAGCAAAAATGGATACACAAACAATCAAACAGTCGTCTTGATGAAACACTGTTTACATGGCAGGACAGGAACAAAAGATGCCACAAACAACGGACATCAAGCGACTCTGAGAACTTCATACATAAACTGTGGGACACAACAAAGAAAATATCTGTAGGGTGTGTAGCAAAAAAAAAAAAACAAGGAATTAACACTATCATTGGCTGTTGCTCCGATATACCCAAACAACAGAGAGATCAATATTTCTAATTAAACAGGATGTGTGACCCTCCGCTAATCAAGCTGAAGTGTTCCATCAGAAACTGCAAAAAGAGCACGATTAATTATTACTATTCCCATTGGGGTGTTCGCTATTTACCCAATTGGCATTTTTGTCATGTTGTTCACCTCAATTGTTTGCTTCTGGCCTGACAATAATTTTAGATATAATAAAAGCCTTTAATGGCAGTTATGGGATCAATAATTAAATGGAAGAAGGAAATTATTGCAGCAAATTTGTTAGGACTTGCCAAAAACTTTCAGCTTGCAAAAAAAAAAAACAACGCTGTTTCATAATACAACCAGCAAATATATTTCTAACAATGGAATTAATTAAAAAATAATATAAAGATTTTAATGATTCTTGTTTCCATATATATAAAATTATATGAAGAAAAAGGAAAGTGAAAGTGGACTTACTGTGCACACATAGTAACTAAATCTTTGTCGGTTGTGCCTTGTTGTAGACCTCTTATATATAAATTTGTTTTTGACAATTGTTCGCCTTGATGATTTTGTGTTGTACAATTATTAGGACCCATTGTTGTATTTGTATTGGTATTACTTAGACTAGTACTTAGTGTTCCACTTTGGGATCCAGTATTCGAAGAGCTGCTTGAATTTGTATTACTTGGCGACGTTGCAGTTGGAACACGCTGACCGTACTAAAAGAAAAGGAAAAGAAAAAGAAACATAGTAAAACTTTTCTTTAACAAAGGAATTCATTGGCAAAGACAGAAAAATATTTTCCCCTAATAATTTTAAGTTCTAAGCTTTGTAAATAAAATAATAGATTTCAAAATAAGTTTCAATCAACTTTTTTAATCTTAAAACTCTTTTCGTAATTGTCAAACTTAAATTATTGTAATTGAATATTTAATTGACATCATAAAAAACATAACAACAACAACATTAAGTCTATATGAGCACATCCACAGTGTACCACATATATCGGGTGTTTCTTTTTACAGAGTGATACAACTTTAAGTTGGCGTCACTGCTTTATTTGACCACCCATTTAACAGTTGATAGTTGCTTTTTGTTTAGTTTTTTTTGACATTTTATTATGAATTGACTTACAGCAGAGCAACGCGTGCAAATTGTGGAAACTTTTAATCAAAATAATTGTTATATTCCTCAAACTCACCCATTCAAAATCTTACTTTCCGATGAAGCCCGTTTCTGGTTGAATAGTTGCATGAATAAGCAGAATTAGCGTATTTGAAGTGATCAGAATCCACAAGCTTTTGTCCCATCCACAGAAAATTACAGTTAGACGCGCTGTAGAGGCTTTCGGAGTCATTGGCCCATATGTCTTCAAAAACGATGATGGTCAGAATGTTACTGTCAATGGTGAATGGTACAGGAACATGATTCGAGGTTTTTTCGTATCTCAATTAGCTGGCATTAATCTTGCGGATATGTGGTTCCAACAGAACGGAGCCACATGTCGCACAGCGGGCGCTACAATTGATTTACCCAAGGAAACTTTGGACGAAAAAATTATTTCACAAAATGACCCAATTAAATGGTCCCCAAGATCGTGTGATTTTACCTCATTGAATTATTTTCTTTGCGGTTATGTAAAGTCACTTGTGTATGTCGATAAACCAGAAACAATGGAGCATCTAGAAATGAACATTCGAAGAGTTATCGCGAGATACGGCCGCAAATGCTGCGAAAAGTTTGTGAAAATTGGTGTTCCAGGTTGCGTCTTGTACGCGCCAGCCGTGGCGGCCGTGTGGCCAAAGTCAATTTTAAATATTATTGCCATAAAATTTTCTATTCCATAAAGACTGCTTCATTGATATCAAAAATATATTACTATGTTTTATTATGATTTAAACTTGTATCACTCTATAAAAAACATCCGATAGTTATTGCCCCTGAGCAGTGAAACTTAACAAATCGTTTTTAGTTTTTCTATGCTTTTATGGAACGCAAGTAAGTTTCCATTTAGTATAAGAGAAAAACGTTTAATTGCAGTGACAGAATATGATAAAAATAAAACTTTGCTGTGGAAATCCCCATATGCAATTGTTCTGTATGCAAGAACACACTTTACAAAATTTAACAATTCAAACCAAATTGTGCAATTTAATTGTTTAAATGTTTTTTATCTCATCCAGCACCTGGCCAACGTTAGCGAAAAAAGAATGTATGAAAAAATAAATCTTTTTGTTGAAATTTTTTTTTTTATTGAATTTTTATAAATCATGTAACACTTACAAACAGGCAGATAGAAGTCCATAATTTACTTTTTGCTTCAGGGGTTTCATGATATTTTCGATGCAAAAGTTACCAAAAAAAAAAAGGATGTTAAATTAAACAGGTACAAAAAGTGTGACTACGTTCCAAAGAGTGCTTTGAAAGTGCTACAAATTGCCTTCAAATGCATGTGTAGTAGTTGCAGATGTGCTGTGGCACGAACGCTGGCTGACATCATGTTGCAAGCGGCAGCAGCTTATGAACTTTTAAATATCATGTGTTTCCACTTGCAGATCTTTCTTTTTCTATGCTTGTATTCGTATTAATTTAATATTTCTTTCTTCTAGTTTTGCCCTTTGAACTGTTTTTTTTCTTGTGCAGTCGCAAAAGAGGCTGCACTTGCAGATAAAATATATCAAGTAGATTAAATTTATTGATAAAAATAATTTATAGAAAAAGAACTATTTGAAAGAGATTATGGATTATGTAGGAAAAACTTTTAGTCTCTTAAAGTTTTTTATTTAAGATTTATATAACTTTTAATTTTAATTGGAAATGTGCTCGGAGATAATGGGGATATAATATAAGTTAACCCAACACGCCAACGTTAACGTATACGCCAGCGTACAAACGCACATTAAAGGCCCTATTAAAAAAAATATTTTGTGCTTATAAGCTGCTTATAAGGCAAATTTCGTATAACAAACTAGTTAACCTCAATTCACAAACGATTGTTAAAGTTAATGAATGTTTTAAGAGATCTTTAACAATACGAAATCCAGATTTTAAAGCCACTTTAATTTTAAAAATCGCTTATGAATTAGGAGGTTAGTCTTTAGTGTTGCACAGTGGGTTAAAGTAAAATATGTTCACAATTACAGGACAGCCTCTGCTTTGCGGGTTGCTTTATTTGCTCAAATTCGATATTATGAGAACTCTTATTTAACAACCTGTTGTTTGATACACGCACTTTTTTATGAGTAGGACCAGCACTCAGTGGATGACTCCTACACATGCTATGCATTATGCTGGAACTGGAAATGGAGGGAATAGTGTCAAGAGAACGGATGAAGACAAATTAAAGGAAAGAAAATTTCGTTGCTAAAGTTTTGTTAGCAACCTCTTTTTTATAAATAGTTTTCAAAATAAGACATTTTAAAAAGAAGAGAAGATTATTTTGGAATTTATAAAAAAAGAAATACTTAAAAAACCAGACTTTAAAAAATGTCTAAGAAAAGGCTAAATTTTTGTTTGTAACCGCCTTTTTTAAGAAGTTTTCGAAATAAGTCAATTAAAAAGAAGAGAATCTTATTTATTAATTTATAAAAAAAGTAAAAGTAGAGTATTAAAAAATATCTTTTTTAAAAAAGGCCAAAGTTTTTGTAGCGCCAATATACATATATAATTTTTAAGACTAGAGAATCATTTTTCAATCTATCAAGAATCAAAAAAAACTACAAAAAAAACCTTTTTTAAAAAGTTTTTAGAAAAACAAAATTTTTGGTTGCACCCTCTTCTTTGCAAGGAGTTTCCAAAATAAGTCATTAAAAAGAGAATCTTATTTATCAATTTATAAAAAAAGAAATACTTAAAAAAATAGTTTTCAAAAAGTTAAAAATAAGTCATTTTAAAAAGAAGAAAAAATTATTTATCAATTTATAAAAGAAGTCAGAGCTGAATATTAAAAAATTTTCTATATTAAAAAAGCTTAATTTTTTTAACCCCTGTTTTTCCAAAAATGTCAAATATATAGAGAAGGTTATTCTTTAATTTATAAAAAAAATACTTAAAAAACAGTCTTTAAAAAGTTTGTACGAGAAGGATGAATTTTTGTTTGCGCCCTCCTCTTTGCAAACAGTTTCCGAAATGAGTCATTTTAAAAAGAAGAAAATCTTATTTATTATTTTATAAAAAAAAGAAGTACTTAAAAAAACAGTTTTTAAAAAGTTAAAAATAAGTCATTTTAAAAAGAAGAGAATCTTATTTTAAGATTTGAATATTAAAAAATATCGTTTTTAAAAATTGCAACACTTTTGTAACATCCTCTTTTGGCAAATATTTCCAATATAAGAATTTCCAATATATCGTACTTATATAATTTTAAAAAGTTGAGAAACTTATTTTTCAATCTATCAAAAAAAAACCTTTTTTAAATAGTTTTTTAGAAAAAGCAAAATTTTTCTTTGCATCCTCTTCTTTGCAAGGAGTTATCGAAATAAGTTATTGAAAAAAAAGAGAAGCTTATTTTTCAATTTATAAAATAAGAGAGATTAAAAAAGAGACAAATTTTTTGTTGACACCCTCTTTTTTTTGCCAATATTTTTTCAAATTATATCATTTTGAAGACTAGAGATGCTTATTTTTCAATTAATAAAGAAAAAAGTTAATTTTAAAAATAGATCGCCTTTTTAATAATAGTCTTGTCTATTTAAGTATGTATTTCGGCTACAGCTGAAAAGCAACAAATTGATTTCAGCAAACGCAAATAATTTCTTGAACAAATTAAAAATTCCCATCATCGTTTGACATAAAAAAAATTATTCAATTTCTATTCCAAAATGTGTACTTCTCTCTGACATGCATAAATGGTAGCATGACATACATCAAGTTGGTGCCTTTTTATCTCTGCGTTACTTGTGTTTTAAGATATTTTGCAAAAATATTCAAATTATATCCGCAGTATGCGTTTAATGCTAAAAACATGTCACTCAATTCCCAACACATCCTCATCGTCATCGTCAACAACAACAAACAACATTTAGGCAATTTGCAGAAGATCGCAAAAAATTTTTAATGGAAAAATGGGTGGATAAAAGGACTTGGAAAAGAATTTTATAAAAGAATTTAAATAGAGAAAAACCACTGTGAAATGGCATATCAAAATTGAGTGTTTGTCTGCGCTCTTATTGTGACAATGAATTTTCAAAATGGATTATTATGTCAAGCGAACAAAAGAAAAATGTTTAGAAGTGTGTGGGTTTGTGGAGATGACTTTACAGGGACTTTAAAAATGCTTGTATGAATTGCGAGGGTGCACTAAAAATTTCCTTGAAACAAAGACCGTATGTAACAGGTGTCAAAATATTTTAAACTCAAAAGTTCTTCCTAATAAAATCAAAGGAAATCCAAATTATCGTACACCAGCAGACACGTACTGACCTGCTCTTTCAGAATCTCTGGCGATTTAAAAAAATGCTCTGAAATCCACATTTAAGAGTTGCTTTTAAAGATATTATACAAGATCAGATGAGATTAACATAAAGTGAGTTTTTATTTTTATATTTTTCCGTTAAAACAATACTCTCCTAATACTCTTTCATTTCCCTAAAAGAGAGTATTATTTTCATGAGGACATTTATTTTTCCGTCTAAAATCGTATCCATTCTTTTGTTAGTTTTCTTTTTTTTTTACAACAAAGAATTATTTTGCTCAGGCTCTTTAATTTTTTAATAGAAATAAAAAGAGTTTTTAATTATGTTCTCAGTCCTTTTATGAAACAGGAGAGAGAGAGAGAGAGATTAATGCGAACTTGTCAATATTTTCGGTGGAAAATTCCCACTGGGGTGAATAATAATGCAGCCAGTGTAGTTGAAGGAATAATAATAAATAATTGAGGTCCCTACATTTCCCAAGGAATGTTTTAAACGTTCCAAAATCTACTTATTTCGGCATTTTCAGCAATTGATTAACTCTCAAAATAGTTAATCAATTGAGACACAAAAAATAGAGATTATATTTTAGTTAAACATGTTTTAATATAAAAGCGGAAACTTAGAAGTTTAGAAACCGGGAGTGATAGAAAAATATGTCCGCTAAAATTTGTTAAGTCAGATTAGAACAACCGGTTTGGAATTTTCATTAACTTGAGATCGCCAATCTGGGAGTCTTGTGGAAATATACCACATCCCTACCACAAACTTGAAAACAGTATGCAATTTTCTTACAACTGGACCACAAAATCGTGAAATATTTTTAAGACACATACAATTGGGAAATTTGTTTTTGTTTGAAATGGAAATTGTATATTGGCCTGTTTAACCCTGAATGGTTACCCCTCATTTTTGTGCATTAAAGTTAATCTACGTTAAATCGACGAACAAATTTTCACAATAATTCTAACAGAATACATTTTAAAAATAAATAAAAAATATTTTTATAAAAAAATTAATAATAAAATTAATAGTGAAAAAAACTAAAAATAGTATTAAAAGTATAATAAAAAAATAAATATAACAACAACCATTTTTCTCACTTGAAATTATATTTTATGAATTTCATCCTGTTGAAAGAGAATTATTTGATAAAGATTAAATATGTAAGTTTCGATTCCACGAACAGTAACCATCCAGGGTTAATAATTTCACGCGCGTAAATGTAAGTTTCGATTCCACGAACAGTAACAGTAAGGGTTAATTATGTCGCAAGCTATTGTTCGATCACACCGAAATTATTTGAAACTGTAACAGATTTTCAAAATATTTTAAATGGTATTTGCGATATCGTTGAACAGCCAGTTAATTTTTTTAAAGTATTTTTAAAAATTTTTTAAATATAAATTTTCTCTTAAGTAATTTTATGAAAAAAAAAATATATATTTATTTTCATTGAAATTTCCCAAGATAATACAACGAACAAGTTTGAAAAAAAAGCTGTCATAGAACTGCTGGGTACCAAGTTCTTCTTGGCTTTTCGTATTGCCCTCCTTCTAAACAAATCACGTATTCTTTATGAATCCGTACATTCATTGTATTGGACATCACAAGAAATTTGCATATATATATCTTTCATGTGTGTGTGAGATTACAGGTTTACATAGACCCTGTGCTTAGAGTGTAAACCAGCCAAGTCCACTTTTTACATTTATATTGTAACATTAACATTATTCGAAGGCGCAAGAAACGAAATGAAATGAAAGTATTTACTTTAAGTTGAGTCTTCATAATTTCAAAATATTAATTTGCTGTTTATCTCTCTTGCCATATTTGCTGGAAATGAGTTAGCGGGTTTACACTCTGAGCCGACGAGATGTGTATGTATGTATTTTACAAGCCAATTTTAAAGGAAGGAACTCTAGATGACGATGACGATGACGATGATGATGATGTTGTAGACATGCAGATGTGGTTGTTGTTGGTTCTGATGTTCTTGTTGATAACTTAAAAATTCAAAACATGTCACATACAAACGCACACACACACTGTACTTTTAGGTTTTTTGCTCTCACATGCAAAAAAGTAGAAAATGGAAAATACTTAAATAGTCTTACGTTTTAAGTTTTAATTTTTTATACTTGAAACTTTTTCCATGCCACATGGGCACACATGCACAGACATGCACATACATGCACACACATGCACATACATGCAAATACATGCATACTATTCACTTGAGACTAACACAAGCAATGGGAAATTGTAAGTGTGTTGGGTATTTTGATTGCATATATGTATGTGTGTGTGTGTGTGTACAAACTACATAATATATAGAAAACAGTACTTAAAATAACCGCTGTATTTTTTATTAAGCACACAGTCGTACACACACACACTCGTACAAATACAGTCGCAGAAGCACTCATTATAAAATTATACACATGCAAATGACATACAAATAAATATCAGACGTTTAAAGTTTTGATTTCTTGTTTAATAATTCGATATGAAATCGAACGTTTGAATACAGTTCTGAGCAGATAAACTCAAATATTTTTGAATTCTGTATTGAAGAAGGCAATTTAAGAAATAACTTTTTTAGGTTAACAAACAAAATGAGACTTATAATATATTTGCGCTGACGTGGTTTTAACGTTAAAGCCAATTAGCCAAAGCTGTTTTCACCATACAATAGAGTTTGAAACTTTATTTTAAAAACTTAAAAAAACATATAATTAAATAAATATATTAAACGCATTCGAAAAGTTCTTAAGCCAATTTTATAAACGAATTTAGTTGAAGCTTATTTTTGATTAAATTGCAAGTCAATGAGCAAAATTTCCGTATTAAAAGAGAATAATAAAAACCCTCAAACCGTCAACGAATCACCTTTAAATCAATTAAATTGGCTGTTTGGTGCAGTTGACATACTGTCGGCATCATCGGTCCTTAACTTTTTCGAAACAAGCAAGTACTTGCGTTACGCTAAATGGCGAACGCTATCGAGGTATGCTGACTAAATTCTTGGTTCCAAGAATTAATCGTCGGCGATATAACAACGACGTTCAATTTCAAAAACTGCCTTACAGCACGCTTAATAAACGATTTATTACAGTATTAAATTAGTGACGGCTTTACTTCTAGGATTGGCATTGTCCGCTGGCTCTCTTGTTTGTGTGCCTTAACGGCTCTGGGTTGGTTTCTAAGGGGCTTTAGTAAACTCTTCCTTAATGTCTCTTCGAGTTTCATAATCGTTTGAATATAATTTCATTATTTTTCTCTTCTTCCAACAGCGGAATAATTTTAAAATGTTATTCGAATATTGCAACGATTAAGCATTTCAAAACTTCATTCATATAACTTTGAAAATATCAAACAAATAACGGGAATATTTAATAATTTAACACATCGTTTAATAATCCGAATTCTAAGACTTCTGATTACTTCTGTAGAAAAGCAATTATTATTTTTGTATCTTTATATTTTTATAAACAGCATTTGATATAGATTACTCTAATACAAAAATATTTGTAAAAAATTATCCATTAATTTTCGTTCGAAATTTAAAATTTTTTTCTTCGAATATACAAAATTTTTCGAATATTAAAATTTTTATTCAATTGACAACACTAACTGGAAGCGATTGTATTCGAAAATTTCAAAAGTCTTGATCGGATAATTTCTTTATTTATCGTATTAAAAATATGAAATTTATTTGTTGGGTGGTAAAGCAATGTCTATATGCATTTCATAGGCGCTTTTTACCAAATCGTCAGTAGACTTTAACCACAGTTTTGAAAAGTTTCAAACTTCTCAACTTATTAAGAGACCTCTATAAACCATCTGAGAATTCTGTTAATAAATTAACTATAAAAACTCACAAATGATTTCAAAAAATCACATTATAATAAGTGTAGTAGGCTATGAAACTATACAAACGAAAACCCAACAAACAACTTTTATTCGATATCAATCTATTTTATTTTTCTAAACATTTATAGAATTACATAAATCCTTCGGATAACAATGAAAGTATTTATAAGACAAAATTAAAAATGCATATATGTTTCTTCTTTGTCAGGCTCAAGGTCATAATACATTTAAATAAAACTCTTATTTTGTTTTATTAAATTTTGTCAATTGTTGTATTTTATTATTTTCAATATTTCGAGCCGCTTCGGTGCTCATCTTCAGGAAATATGTTAGAGTAAGGTCGTCGGTTGTCCGCTTTCTTAAAAAGCTAAACGCTTACTCTTACGCTTTAAGAAAGCGGACAACCGACGACCTTACTCTAACATATTTCCTGAAGATGAGCACCGAAGGGGCTCGAAATATTGAAAATAATAAAATACAACAATTGACAAAATTTAATAAAACAAAATAAGAGTTTTATTTAAATGTATTATGACCTTGAGCCTGACAAAGAAGAAACATATATACATAAATTTCTAAGGTCGAATAAAATATACAACTATACGTATAAAATTAAAAATAAAATCTCAATTTAATTGTTAATAAATTAACTATTTGACATTGTACTGTTATAATATGAAATTTATTATAATGCGATTTTTAAAAATCATTTGTGAATTTTTATAGTTAATTTATTAACAGAACTCTCAGATGGTTTATAGAAGTCTTTTAATAAGTTGAGAAGTTTGAGACTTTACAAAACTGTGGTCTACTGACAATTTGGTATAAAGCGCCAATGAAATGCATATAGACATTGCTTTACCACCCAACAAATAAATTTCATATTATAATAGTACAATGACAGTATGTCAAATAGTTAATATATTAACTATCATATTAAAAATTTATTTTGAAATTTTTTATGAATATTGAACTTTTTTATATAAAATAACGATAATGTTTTTTATTTATCAATATTTCGCTATCCTCTCTCTCTCTTCTTTATATTTTAAATTCAAACATTTATTTTAAAATTTTTTCCTTTTGAAAAAATTTACTCGAGACAATGAGGAAATTATGATAATAACTCAATTTTGGAAAAATTATTCATACTTATAAAATATAATTATAAAATATTCAAAATTATAAAAAAGCTCAAGGTCGAAAAATTAGAGACTGAATTATATCAAAAGTCTCGGCAATATCTCGATTAAATTAGATAACTACCTTTCAAAAGCCAGATGTTTTTAAAATAATAAGGAGAGTTTTTGAAAGAGCAAAACAAATAAATTATCAGTGCCCGCTCAAGCAAACACAACAGTGTGTACTAGTGGCAACATTTGCCATAAAACGACAGCATAAAATGAAAACAAATCAAAAGCCTAATAATTATATACCTATTGTTACAAGATTTAGTTCCTTCAAGTTTCTGCAGCAAAAACACAATTAAACAACCCATAACGCTTAAACACACAATAGAAAGCAACTCAAAAGCGAAATACTCATACGACATTTAAATATTATGATGACTTTTTTTCCCATTCATTAATTTTTTTTTCTTTAACTCTTGTGTCATTAGAAGCAAATGAATTTACTTCCATTCAAAGATGAGTTAATTTTATTTAAAGTTCAGACATTTTTACGCATTTTAGAAAACTTTCTTGAATACTAATTTCATGGCAAAAAGCAGAGAAAGGAATTATAATAATAAAAAAAACTGCAAGATACTGAGAAGGAAGTACAAAGTAAATAGAAATTAGATAAGAGATGAAAAACTTTTACTTGAGTGTTAACCACAGAGTACGATAATGGAGACGATGTTTTGAAAGAAATTCGTAAAGTTCAATTTTATCTTATTTAACAAGTGCGCCATGTTTGACGTCATAACACGAATATTTCCCCAAAGATTTCTAATAAAAATTTCACAAAATTCAATCTCAACTGGTTTTCGAAAAATAAACGATCGATAACACAATTAAACTTTAACAATTTTTTCAGAAGATTTGTCTGCATGTGTGACGGAGTAAAAGTAAATATTTACTTTAATATGCCAACAACAAAATTGTTAATTAAGACGATTCGTTTTTAATTCTATTCTCAACAAAAAGCTTAAGAGTCACTGCGTTGCTCAGAGAACAAAAGAGCTCATGTTATTTGCTACTAAACTAGTGGCCAACACTTTCATACATCCGCTTGCTTTAGACGAAACCTTATGATCAAACCGCGGGAATTTCCCAAAAGCAGACCGTGTGTATTTATGAAACCAATTGTAAAGTATTTTCGCTCAACTTTTAGTGGTGATCACAATTATATTTGAATATTTATATAATAAATTTTGTGATCCTCTCTGAAATACTTTTCTTAAGGGGAAGAATACCCAAGCATATTCACTGTCCTATACATCTCTTTATATATGCGGTACTTCCAATTTATTTCATCACGCCATGACTTTGAAATTAATGACTGAATTTAGAAAAGGTTGACTATCTGATTAGTAACTGCTCGAGATAACTGTTATGAGTCACTACGCACAAATAATCGCATGTTTGTGTTGGCTCCACAATGGAATTAATATATTGACTAGCATAAAGTAATTATGAGCTTATAAAGCATTTACTGACACGTTTTAACTATTTTATTAATTTTTCAGGCAGATAAAAACGTTATTTTTACTGCTTTCTTTTATTTTTTTATCATTCTGTTGCTTTCATGTTTCACACCAGTACTTTGATTTCGATTCAAAACAGATTTACCGATTTCGGTAATAGTTTTATTTAATAAAAAAATCTTCAATTGCAATTTTATATAGAAACTTTAGTTTATAGGATTTAATTCAATAGAGTTTTCACACTTTTTATATAAATTGCGAAATGCAACCTTGTTTTTTGCTGCGGCAAGTTGAGTGCTGCCAAGTTATAAAGGGTGTTTTTTATAAAGTGATACAAGGCATAGTAATATATTTTTGATATTAATGAAACGATCCTTATTGGATAGAAAATTTTATGACATTAATGTTTAAATATGATTTCGGCCATGTGGCCGCCACGGCTGGTGCGTACAAGGCGCAATCTGGAACACCAATTTTCACAAACAGTAACATTCTGATCATCATCGTTTTTGAAGACATATGGCCAATGACTCCGCCAGTCCATAAAGCGCACCCAACAGTAATTTTCTGTGGATATAATGTTATTTCGAGAAAAGCTTGTGGATTATCCTCTCACTCCAAATGCGACGATTCTGTTTATTTACGTACCCATCCAACCGAAAATGGGCTTCATCGGAAAATAAAATTTTGAATGGACGAAGTGCCCGATAAGTTTGACGAATAGAACCATTATTTTAAATTAAAAATTTCCATAATTTACACGCGTTGCTCTGGTGTAAGTCAATCCATAATGAAATGTCAACAAAAAGGAACTATCAGCTGTTAAATGGGTGGTCAAATGAAGCAGTGATGCCAACTCAAAGTTGTATCACTCTATAAAAAACACCCTATAGTTCTTTTTTAAATACAACTTTTCATAAATCATTTTTCAGATGTTAATAAAATCCCAGTAAAACGTCTATTAAAGTTTTCGAATATTCGCGATCATATTTGCGAATATTCTTCTTGATATTCGTATTCATGAATATCACAAATTGACATTCGCCACATCACTAATCCATACATATGTGATGTGTGAGTGTGTATGTTATATACAAATGAAATACGAGTACCCACATTTATGGAAGTATCTAACGTATGGACGTACTATTAGATTTGATTACAAAAATTCGTTTATAAAAATACAAACAACATACGAACGAGTGTTTGAATATGTGCATTCGAAGAAAAACACTGTCATGCCAATGAACTGCTGATAATGAAATTATATCATTGACGTCTGATTTCATTTTGTGCCAATTAAGGCCACAAACTTACTAACATGCCCAGTCACTAGTTCATACTAGAAATTATCCGCTCTCCGCGAGTGAATGGGGGTACAAAAAAATATGGAGAGTAAAAGTTGAGGCGATTAAGAGTTCAGCGTGTAGCAGTATAATTCTTTTTAGTTTGTTCGCGTTGGTCTTCCCTGGTCAAACAAAAGAATCAAGTAAATTTTCTTCCAGAAATTAGTGATCGATTTCAAATAGAACAAAGCGAAATACACGATCGCACAGCATACGAGTTTTGGACTGGGAAATACTATTTTTTAACAAAGTCCGAGCGGCGATTTCCTTCTCTGTCCACAACATCCAACATCTCCGGCGGGAAGTGAGCCAAACCTTCAGTTGAAAAATTTATTTGTAAATCCCATAATTTGAATCATCTTTATTACGCAGACTTTAAATTGGTGTTATCCCGGACTTTATTACTCGTTTTCTTTGAGATTATCAACTTCAAATTCCATTCCATTCCAACATAAAACGTATTTAAATGCACATCATAATTTCATAAGTAAAACGAAATCGTTCGAAATTCAAAAGAAAATTTTTTTCCTTAGAAAATAAATCCTCCCCTCCACTAAAAAGTATTTCAAAAAATTAACACAATAAACATCAATTTTATTTGCTAAAATGTCCGTCCCTGTAGAGAATAGAAATTTTGACATTTTGTCACGTAATTTAAGCATAATTTCAGCTGCACACACACACACACACACTCACACAACCGAATTAGACCCACAAAAATTTGCACAAATAATCTCATAAATAAATGGCAGCTTTCCAAGCTCAAAGCGGAGTGGCAGAAGGATATTTTAATGCATTAATACATTTTTTTTTCTGTTTATACAACAGTCACGTGAGAGTTGTACTTCGTTTTTAACGGAATTAATTTATTTCTTTTGCATTCTTATCGGTATTGAAGTTTGGCAGCATGTTCGATGATATTAAATTTCGGTTAAAAGAAAAATAATGCGTTAAAATTAATATGGAAGACGGCAGGCAATCCTCCCTGACATTTGCCTTATTGAAGCTCAATGACTATTATTACGATACACACGCTACATATTGACGGGCATCCAACAGATGAGCCAGCCAGCCAGCCATTCCACACTTGGCAATTCGCAGGAGCAATCAGATAGCGAAATATTTCGAATATTTCGTGAAAATAAGTTTTCAAGTGTGATATGAACGAACATCGAATTAACATGATTGTGCGTGTCTCAAAATGACAACGAAACACAGAAGGGGGAAATTGAGAGGACGTTCTGTTCAGCTGCAAAGAATTTTTAGCACTCTGCTTTATATTTTAAATTAAAAATATGACGGAATTGCGAGGACAAGAAGGTATTATGATTGCTTTTTTGCCTTTTCATGTTTATTTTAACAATTCATTGTTTTTGAAAGAGACTTTTGAAAGAAATTTGTGTTTCAGATGATTGTAATTTGATCAACAACAAGATGATCGGATTAGTATTGATGTAGGGTGGTCAAATTTGAGGTTAGTTATGAAATTAGCTGCCAAATAAGGAAATTTCATGAATTGAGCTGCCATCCTTTAACATTTATTTAGTAAAAGGTTGGGAAATTTTAACCCTGGAATACTGCACTCTTAAATAAAGAATTTTTATTATGAAAATCTACAATCAAGTAAAACGACTATTTCAAAAACTTAATGACAACATTGAATTTTTCAACAAAATCATCTTAAGTGATGCGAGCCAATGGAAATTGGTCGCCTCGTTCTTGTGATTTCATGCCGTTCTCTGGGGTCATTTGAAAGACCGAATTTAAGTTAACATGCAGCAATTAACGAACACATTGACGAAATAAGCGAAACTTTGTGGCAAAATGAGGTGAAACATTTTACGAAAAGAGCTGATGGCTGCCGACGTACCAGAGGTGAACACTTACTCGACGTCATATTTCAGAATTAGTTCCCATACTACTACTTTATAATGGCATCAATATAAAACTGAATTTAATAAAAAGAAGTGAGTTTTTAAGCCGATTTATTTCCTAACCTCAAATTTTCCAACCCAGCAACTGCCGTCACAGCTGCGATATTCCTGACAGAACGATTACACTCTACATGATATTTGGTGGCTTGAATCTGTTCGAGTCAAGCACTCGAATTCACGCCGGTCCTGCAGCACCAACCGATTATTCGTAAAAATCTATCTCCGTTATTCATAAAAATTATGGGAGTCTAAGAACAGCGTCATAACACAAAATTCTATATGAAATTTGCTTTAATAAGAATGTTCTTTGAGAAATACAATTTTATCGTATTATATTATAGAGAAATTTTATATAAAATCACCACATGCGATTTTGTGGTACAGTTATGAATATTTTAACTATCATAAAATATTGAAAATTATATATCATTTGAAAGTTATTTTTGTGTAGACAAACAAAATATATCGGGTGTTGTTTTAGCTGCATAAAAACTATCGATTTTGACAACTATAATCGCACGGCTGAGTATGACATTTTTCTTCAGTAACGTTTGGCAAGCCCTCATGAATTGTATAACAGCAGAGCAACGCTTCCAAATTAAGAAAACTTATTTGAAAAATAAATATCTGTTTAGGAGTACTATGAAGCACTTCGTTCATTACGCGATCAACACAAGAGCCCCTAGAGGGGAGGGGCGGTTTCACATTAATTTTTTTTTCTTCGCCATTCAAAATCATAAACAAGTCATATAAAAACAAGGGAAACAATTTTGTTAGAAAACTTACATGATAGAATTTCCAATTTTGCGATTTGAAACATACGAAACAACAAACTAAACACACCCAACATCAGTTTTGTAGTGCCCCCAAAACACGCACGAATACAAAATGGAAAGTTCCCAAAAAAAGAAAAAAAGCTTTTTATAAATAATGAACTTAAAATTACACCAGAATTGCTTGCAAGTGAATACGCTTTCAGTGCTCAAATTTTATTTATCGAATCGATTTAGATCTCTCTCATGTGGGGCCTGTTTAAGGATTTAAATTTGTGATTTGGAAAATAAACGGTATTTTGCAACGGTTATTGAACAATTTATGAACATCTAGTGTTACGTGTTTTTCTTTTCTTTGTAAATGACAACAGTTCAATTTAACTAGACGTTGTTTATCAGCATTAACTTTTGGGTGGAAGGAGGAGAAGGAATTCGGCTTTTGTTTTTACCAAAATTTATTTATTTTATGGTACGAAGAGATTAAATACATAAACTTTTCGTAAATTTTAAACGATTTGGCAGACTTTCATTAAAGACTGCTACGCATTGCTCATGGCTGTTATTTTCCTAATGGCGAGCATGACCTTTTTTGGGGTCAGATATATAAAAATTTGTTGTGGCGGTGGCATTTGATTAATTGTTTAGCTGTTGAACTTTATAAATTGCCTACTTCCTATTGGACGTGTGTGATTTTATTTCATTATCTAAAAATAATAACATTGAAAAAAAAAAAATGTTTCAAGAGTTGGGGGATTTTTGCTTGACCTACATTTTTCAGTTCAAATGTTAAGTTCTAAATTTTTGTTTGAGGACGAAATTGCTTAAGGAAAATTGAGTTAAGATACAGGGTGATGCGTTATCGGAGGATTTTTAATTTTAAAAATGGCTTCAGCAGTTTGTAATGGAGTCCAATACTCCACAAGGGCGGGAAATAAATGTATACTGCCTTATTCATAAAAATTATGAGAGGCTTACAAGAGTGTAATAGAACAAATTTCATATGGAATTTTGTTTTATTACGCTGTTATGAGGCTCTCATAATTTTTATGAATAAGGGGGATAGATTTTTACCAATAATCGATTGGTGCTGTAGAAGCATCGTGAATTCGGATGCTCGACGCGAAAAATTATGTAAAGTGTGATCGAGATCGAATTTATCGTTCTGTCGGGAATATCGCAGCTGTGTCGGTAGCCGGTGAAGAAGAACAAACATAAGCCTGCAAAGAGGTACGTCCTACAAAATTTTCAACTTAAACGTTTTTTATTAAAAATTATAAGCAGCTTTTCCATTTTCAAGAATCTTTTATTTTGGAAACTGATGGCAAAGAGGAGGGTGCCCTTTTTTATAAAATTTTCAAAAAGTCGATTTTTTTATAAAGGGAAACCCCTCATGAAATTTCCAATATTTAAATTTTTCTTTATAAATTTAAAAATATGATTATTTACTTATTTTAAAAAGAACGGTGGCAAAAAACTTGTGAAGTTTTTTTGAGAGTAGATATTTTTGCAAAAACATTTTGAATTTTTGCTTTTTTCTTTCTTCTTTTAAAAATTGATTATTTTGGAAATTATTGGTAGAAAGAGGGTGCCAACAAAAATTTTGCATTTTCTAAAAAATAATATTTTCTGTGTAATTTTCAGCTTCTACTTTTTTATTTATAAGTTAAAAATTACAAAAAAATTATTATTTTGGAAATTATTTCAAAAAAGATGGTGCTAACATATACTTTACCATTAAAAAAAAAAATTTTTTAAAGTAGATTTAAAAAAAAAATTTGAATTTTTACTTTTTACTTTATATATTTAAAAAATAAGCTTCTCTTCTTTTAAAAAATCATTTATTTTGGAAATTATTGCAAAAAGAAGGGTGCCAACAAAAATTTTGCTTTTTAAAGAAACTTTTGGAAGAGTAAATTTTTTTTGTAAAGGGAAACCCGTCATGGAGTTTTTCAATATTTAATTTATTCTTTATAAAATAAAATATATGATTTTTTACTTTTAAAAAAGGATTTATTTGTGAAACTGTTGGCAAAAAGGAGGGTGCTATCGCGTGCAAGTTAATCTGGAGACATTCTCAATTTTCACAACGAAGAGTACGATTTTGACTGGAAACTTCTCATGAGCGATGAGAAGCATTTCCTTCCAAGCGTTTTCGCTAATAAACAAAATCTTCAAAGAAATAATTTCATATTAACGAGAGCACCGGAGAAATAATTTCATATTAACGATGGGCCCAAAGCATGAATTATTTTCAATTTACCGATTATTTTTTTTGAAGGAAAACAATTTAATTTATTGCGGCATTCCAATTAAAGAGGTTTAAAAATTCGTCTGTTTCTTGATGTTTGTTCAAATGAAAGAAAATTTGTCAAATAGTTAGAAAATAATTTGTAAGTAGAGCGAAATGAAGTAAAAAAAATGAGTTTATTTTTAGTTCTTTTGTCTTCTACGTGAGCAAACTGATGCCAATAATAGTAAATAGAATTACAACAACTACAACAGAAAATAAAACCGTAAATGTCAACTAATCGTTTTGACACATGGCAAATGGGTTAGACATGAGAGAGAGAGAGAGAGAGAGAGAGAGAGATTTACTTTAAAACACCAGCCAACAATGGAGGAAAAATTAAGATTAAATTTCAAATTTAGTTTCTTTATCGTCCTGCATCTTCAGAAAATATCAAAGACGAAACCAAAATTTAAAAATTGTTAAGAATTTGATTTGATTTTATTTTAATGAAAATTTGAAAGATTTGAAAACTTTTAAAAATTTGCTTTGCTTTGCAAATTTATTTCGCGTTGGTATAAAAATTTTGTTTCATACTTTTAAAAATTCTCATTTGATAACATTTTCGTTTCTCAGCTCCACTTGCAGCTGACAATAGAATCGAATCTTTGAAAGCAATTTTTCCTCAATTCCAATTCATCCGATTACACTGTTCAGCGGCAAAATCATACTTTAAATAAAACTATTTGGACTATATGGATTTTGATGCGCTAAACTCAAATCCGTTTTCGGTTTTTTTTCCATCAGGTCGGTTTTTTTATAGGCGTGGCAAATTTTTTCCCTTAAATTAGTCAGATACGCAGACATATTTCACTCTAACTCGAGAACGTCTCATTCGATTTTAAAAAGTAAAGCACCAGAAGATATGTAAAAAAATTGAAATTATTTTAGTTGAATATATTTTTTCTCTATATCTTATCGTGTTGTAATTATTCAGAAATTAATAAGGAAACAATTTTTTTTCGTGCGGAATTCGTAATTTTTTTCAGTTTGAAACTGGAATTAAAAAATATCAAGCGTTTGTAAGCAGCGTTCATAAGCAGAAAATTTCAGAGGAGTGCCGGATCTAAGAGTAGCATTTTTCCCCCATCTATTTCTACAACTAATCAGCTGTTTTAGATATAAAATACATTCTAAAGATATTGTGGCTGCAATGATTCAAAATATTTCAAATCAATTTTTTCGATCTCATCTTTTACTTCTCTGTGACAATTTTGGCGAATATTTCATTCTTAAAGGTCTCTCCCAAATGTTTGTTGGGCTATATCGTGATGTCTACGTGTCCCTGCCTGTCTGTCTATATGTGGCAATTAAACTTAAAGCCGCATGTACACGGGTATGTGTGAGAGTGTAAAAGCTGTCGTAAAACTTTTATCCAAACTAACGATACATTCAAACAACTGCAAAAACATGCAACTAAACATGAAGTATGTGACATCATCAACCAACCAAATGCCAACAACAAAGTAAAAAGCGCTTTTGCCACAATGGGATTGTTTTGTTGTAACCACAAAGAAGTAGATACACACAATAGAGGTACAACAACAACAACAACAACAACAACAACAAATACCTAAACTTGCAAAAGGTGTGAGAAGTTTATTATTCTAGACGAGTTGTTCGCTTGTTACGACGGTACAAACAACCAACTAACGCAGCTGATAAGGAAAGTATCCCAAATTACCTGAGCAAAATTGTAATGACACAAGTTAATAATCATAAAAATAAATTACAAAAAAAAAACAAAAACAAAAACTTTAGCAACCGTGAAGTTGACAATAATTATATTCAGATTGCTGTGATTTTAATCTCAAGTCTATGATGGGATGGATGGTGGTTGCAAATTCAATATCTCTTTTCAAAAAGCTTTTTTTTTTAATTTTATTTCTTAGCCATCATTTATTTTACTAAACTCTGGTTAATAGAGCAGTTAATTAAATTCAAAGTACAAGGAAAGATTTTTCGGTTGGTGTCATATTTTGTTTGAAGAGACTCATTAATTTGTTTTCCATTAAACTTTCGTAAAATGATTATAACTGCGTTATAGAAGGGGACTCTTCCCCCCATTTGTGTGCTTAATTACGCTTATCCTTTAGAGATCTGCACCATTTTGATTTAATGTCTGCTATTTTGTGCTGAATAAAGGAGGGGAGAGAGAGTCCATGAAACTTTAAGGAATTATTTAACATTTTAAAACCGCGGCTGGTTTTTGTAAGTATGAAATAACTTCAGTTTGGGAAGTTCTATTGAAACAATAATAAAAATATTTTTAATCTATTTTTTAGGGATTTCAGTTTAAAATCCCAAAACGTTTTTACTATTATTAGCGGCATTTAATGTTATTTATATTTCTGTCTATTGAACGTTACGGTTTATGGTTTATTTTCATATATTCAACATACACAATAGAGCGGAACAGGTGTTTTGAAAAGCCGCTGGACTTTCATTGTCAGTACTCATGTGCATTTTTATTTAATATCACTTATTCGGTGGCATGTTAAAACAGTTTCCATTTATAAAAACTTTATTATGAAAACGGATACGACAGCTGTATCAAAACGATGGTAACACTCTTTCCTGTGTTGCCGTTTGATAATTTTTCTTCGTGTCCCTTTTTTCTCCTCATTTCTAATTTTATTTTAAGCAACTGTTTTGTTTAAAATAGTTTGTGTTTCTGTTTCGCCGAATAAATAACATCTAAAACAAAAAAAAATTTTTTATTGTCAGAAAAATGTTTGCAAAGTGTCTAGCAATCGTGTGAACTAATAATTTTTGCCTTCCAAGGTTGTTAGGAAAAATCGTGTCAGCACATTGTAAGACTTCTGACAATCGTGTGAGCACTCGTTTTTGCCATTGTCACATAAATTAATAGATCTGACAATGGCAACATTGTCGGAGAAATAGTTCCATGAGAAAATATATTTAAAACACAAACAGAAGTTTTTTTAGAAAAGGATTTTTACTTTAAACTGAAACAACTAAATAAATAAAAATTTTAATATAGGGTGTTTTTATAGAGTGATACAACTTTGAGTTGGCATCACTGCTTTGTTTGACCAGCCATTTAACAGCTGATAGTTGCTTTTTGTTTAGTTTGCATTATGGATCGACTTACACCAGAGCAACGCGTGCAAATTTTTTAAATTTTGAATCAAAATAATGGTTCTGTTCGTCAAACTTATCGTGCACTTCATCCATTCAAAATTTTATCTTCCGACGAAGCCTATTTCCGGTTGAATGGAAAAGTAAATAAGCAGAATTATCGCATTTGAGGTCATGATGATTGACAAGCTTTTGTCGAAACTCCATTTAACCCAAAGAAAATTACTGGTTGGTGCGCTTTATGGGCTGGCGGAGTCATTGGCCCATATGTCTTCAAAAACGATGATGATCCGAATGTTACTGGCAATGGTGAACGGTACAGGAACATGATTCGAAGTTTTTTCGTACCTCAATGAGCTGGCATTAATCTTGCGGATATGTGGTTCCAACAGGACGGAGCCACATGCCACACAGCGGGCGCTACAATTGATTTACCCAAGGAAACTTTGGAGGAAAAAATTATTTCACAAAATGACCCAATTAAATGGTCCCCAAGATCGTGTGATTTAACCTCATTGAATTATTTTCTTTGCGGTTATGTAAAGTCACTTGTGTATGTCGATAAACCAGAAACAATTGAACACCTGGAAATGAACATTCGAAGAGATACGGCCGCAAATGCTGCGAAAAGTTTGTGGAAATTGGTGCTTCAGATTGCGCCTTGTACGCGCCAGCCGTTGCGGTCACATGGCCGAAATCATATTTAAATATTAATGTCATAAAAGGCCGTTTCATTGATATCAAAAATATATTACCATGTTTTATTATGGTTTAAACATGTATCACTCTATAAAAAACACCCTTTATAAAAAAATTGATAACGACATGTCAATTAATGAAACCTGAGTGACAACAGTGTGGACTGAAAATTTTTATTTGCGGAAATATTTAATGGCTGACATTAGCCTGGTAATGAAATTGAACGGATTTCTTACAATTATCTGAACTGCCAATTTTTTTCTGCCAACAATTTCTGACCGTCAGCACATTGTGAGCAGTTCGCCTGGTCTTACAACGTTAAAAGATCTGAAAAATCTTATATATAACGAAGTGGATAACTTCTCTCCAATTTTAATACAATAATTTTGCTTTATAAATTGATTTTTTTCGTTAATAAAACTTTGCGGTTGTTTGGTTTTTATAACCCATTTCGCAATTAACACGTTCGCTGTAAGTGACTGATGAATTGTTACGGTGTTTTAAAAATTTTACTGCTCATTTGAAGTTAAAAACAAGTTTGTGGGGAGCATGAGTTGAGCAGATGACCAACGAAATGTGTACGTATAATGAGGATGACAAAAACAAAATTATTATTTGTTTTAAGAAGAAGTTAAGATAACAATTTCTAGGAAAAATATTTGAATATGATCAATAGAAAAATATTAATTCGCTTTAGAAGCAACAAATTTTATAAAACTGCAATTACAATGATATATTTATTAATTTGTTTATCAAATTCAAAAAAAATATCTTTAAAAAAGTGTTATAAAAATAAGATACGACGATAAACAAGTGTTGCACGTTCTATTGCGGTATTTCCCACATGAAAAATTCAGAGAGAATATAATAAAAAACAATATATATTAATTGCAGTCTATAAATAATAAATACAAACTGTAGATGTCAGGTCTAGAACAAAAATAAATTTATTATGACTTAAACACTGGACAGCAAAATTATTGTTTCATTTGCATCTGCATTAAAGTTACGCCCTACCACTACAATTAAATTCAGTTACTTAAAAAACCACTGTGAATAGGTCCGAAATTAAACTTCCATAAATTTTTCAGTTGTTTTTTATTTTGGGCCTTCTAGTGGAATTTTGAGTTGTCACGAATTCAGACACAAATATTTTCATTAGCCTTTTCATTTCTATATATCGTCATTAGAGGACAGCTTTTTTTACAGCGGGATGGCAGAAACAAATGAAAGGCTTTAATGCTGCTTATAGTGTTTTACATAAAATTATGAATTATTTTGTATGCTTAAAAGTTAACCCTGGGGGCTTTTAGGGACCCATTTTAAGGAAATATATTCAAGAATAATTTCTTTATAATTTTGTATTCTTTGAAAACTTTTATTATCGATAATAAAAGAAAAACAATCTGAATTTTTTATACTCAGCGCTTTCAAAACGGAATTGAAGGGGAATACCTCACCCTACATGAGCTTTTTTATGCAAATATATTTATAATAACAGTTATTTTGTATTTTATATTTTTTTATTACAAAAAATATTTTTCATATATTATTGAAGTATAATTTCTTCTTAATTTTGTATTTTTCCAAATTTTTTATTATCAATAATAAAAAAAAAATTATTTGAATTTTTTATACTCAGCGTTTTCATAAAGGAATTGAAGGGGAATACCCAACCTCACATGACCTTTTTTTTGTAAATATATTTACAACAACAGTTATTTTTTATTTTTTATTTTTACTACAAAAAGTGGTTTTTCTTAAATCTTTAAAATGCAGTCAGTAGTTGTTGGTAGCAATATTAAATCATATAGACCGATTTAAGTGCACAATAACTTTTATTTCGTACTGTAACATGGCGTTCAGAAACCACTTTTAGAGTAAATTTTTAAGAAAATTATTTTGATTAGTACTAAAAAGGCTCTTAGAATTATAAAAACACAGAAAAATCGTACATATTCAAAGTCAAATACAAAATAAAAAGGTACCAGAAGGGTTAACAAATGCCACACTAATTTGACGATTTTAAAACGCCTATACAAATTCTCTCTACCAAAAAAATTATTTAAAATTCTTTTAAATTTGCTTCCATGTTATCAGGCGTTATTATTGGCTAAAATATCTAGGAGTCCAACAGTAACTTATGCCGATTTCTTTTCTATAAAAGAATGCAACATTTTTTACACTTTTTAATTGAAAATTTTATCATTTTGTTATTTGAAAATTAAAATTTTTTAGGAATTCAATAAAAATTCTCCACTAAAAATAATTTGTTTTTTAAAGCTTCTCCAAACTGCAACTTTTTAAAAAACAAGTAAAAAAATGTTGCCTGTTTTCAGGAAAAGAAAACGCTATTAGAGATTTAGTTTCTGTTAACAGCATTTAATTACTGGTGATAAGAAGAAGAAAAAAAGAGAATAATTAAATTGCTGCTGGTTTTGCGTTGGAATATTTATCATGTCCTTCTGACAAATGGACTTAAGCTTAAATTAGACGTGACACCGTAACCATAATGCCATAACCTAAAACCCAAATGCACTTTATTTCTATGGTTACGCTTAAGCCAAATACAATTGAGTACAGTGTAGTCCATAGGATTAGTTGAAACTGCATTATCATTTATTATTACAGTCACGGTCGTCGCTGACCTTTCAAATATGAATATTATTTGGAAGAAATTAAAATCTGTGTACTTGTTAATTTGCTTGAAAAAACATAATCGCCAGTATTATGAATGACGACGTCGATGTCACATCAACACGAAAGGAAAAAGTTGTCACTTGTCTGGTCTTTGCCGACAGAAATTTACTTCTGCAAACATGTTTCATTAACATTATACGCCTTAGAGAATACCGAAAGCTTGTTAATAATAAATAATTATTGTCGACAATTAAAAGACAAGTGACGTCGACGTCGTCATACATAATATGACAGAATATTTTAAATCTATACAATAATAGAACGTGCATAATTGCCAAAGACAAAATATAAAAAAATATCAGCCTTTTGTTAGTTCATAATAAAAATTAAGAGAAGCAAAAATATATTCTCAATATTCAAATCTAGTACAAAGAACATCATTTATAAAATAAATGTAAATGTATTGCGTTTGAAGCTAAAGAATTTTTAATAAAATTACTGTACCGTAACATGTGCTAATTACTTCGCCATGAGTGTGTTCCACGAGTAAATAATACTTGAAATTGTTGATGACAAATTTCACCACTCAATTGACATTAAGTGACATTAAGTAACCGGTTACTGTACAGATACCAAGACAAACCAGTGGATAAAGCGCCACAAGTAATTGATTTTTTTTTTTGGTTTTACGTTTTGTTACGTCGACTAGTGTAAAATTATTCAACCACTTAAATGCTATAGAACACAAGAATGCCTTCAGTTGTTTTAAACTTTTAAAGATACAGAGAAAATCGCACGTTGTCTTTGCAAGAATTCTAATCTTTCTGTTTTTACTGGTCGCACTTGTTGAATTGTATTTAGACTGCAAAAATATTTTCTATTAAATTTAATAGGAAAAGTTTTTACAGAAAATAAAATTAAAATTTGTTGGAAAAAATACACAAAATGTTTAAATGCGAATTGTGGCTTTCGATGCCGCTTGTTGTGAGGACCGACAGACTATTGTCACAACAAGTGCTACAGACAAGTAAAACGAACTGTCATGCTCGCAAGCGAAAACTCAATTTGTATCCAACGAATATAAAATTTACAAAAACGAATTGAAAGAGATAGATAACATATTATGATAATTTAAATGCAAATTAAAATAATTTATTAAATTGTTGTTTGAGTTTGAATTTGTTTATTATTTGCAAGTTTATTTTTATTTCAATTTGTTTGTTTGTTTCGAAATAGAATTTACAACTAAATTTATTTTGACGAGTGTCATCGCAGAAAGCGCATTTATCAGCGTAAATGATGAGGATGATGATAAAGTGTCAGCCTTTTGTAAATGTTAAGCTTTTTGAAAAAATTTAATTTCATTTCATTAATCTTATTTGTGCAAACTTTTTTTCTTGTTTTTTTTTTTTTATAAATACTTTTTTAGGTTTTTAAAATAAGCAATTCTAATTTGTTATTTTTAGTGTGTGAGGAATGAACGAAACGAATTTCCTTTATTTGAAAATTAATACAAAAAAATGTTTAGCTGAATATAAACGGCACGAAATAGAGACCGTCTTAAGTTATAATTCGCATTATATATTAATTGTGTGAACGAGGGCAAACTGAATTCTGTGATTAATAACAATTATGCGAGTGAAGCTAATTAATTTCGCAAGAAGTAGAGCAGAGCTGAACAAATTCATATTATCAAGGGCCGCAAAACCTGGTCAGTGCTATTGTTCAGTCTGTTTTCCTCAGTCCTAATTAACCGATTTATTTGATATTAAAAAACAGAAAAATACTTATTTATATTTACACGAGTTGACAGTTAAAATAAATCTTTATAAAAACAGTGTTTTTTCAAATAAGGGCGACTGTTCCTATTTTCGAATACTTGTAACACAACAACATCAACAAAAACCATTTGTTTTCTTTGTAAGATTTAATTTAAAAAACAGTTGCACAGAAACTTGTAAACACATGCGCACTGTTGTGTTTGCAAGTACTGAGCCAAAACGAATAAAAGCGTATTTGTTTGTTACTTTTTAGCTTAAATTTTCTATCCCTTTTTATAACTTTTAAACTAAGACATTCAAAAAGAAATTGATACAGTGCATATCTACTTTGAAATACCTATTAAACACTAAATATTTCATTAATATTGTTAAACGTTAACATGCCTTAAAGTGTACCACAAAAAATATATATGACTTTAGGTCTAAAAAAACCGGTCATTATGGGATTTCTTGACAAACACTCTGTGCTTTCTTATACCTACAGCAAACCTTATGGTATTTCTTGTTATTTTGCACTTGGTTTAAAGTTTTAATTCTAAATTAATTGTGTCTTTATCATTAAATAGTGGACGGACATGCAGGAATTAACAAGCCTGTACCACCTGCCTCCGCAAATATTTATGAAAAAAGATCTTAATTATTTAATATCAAGGTCAATTCAGTAACACTCAATTAATTTCTAGTTAATTTTTTTAGGTAGCAATTAATTATCTGAGTAATTTTTTATACTTTTTATAAATTTATTAACGAAAAACAAGAACAGTAATTAGATTTTACGATTCTTATGATATCAAAAACTTGGCATGAGTCCAATGAAATTGATCTGAAATATTATCAATATGAAAAAATCTACAGAATTCTAAATAAATTCCAGCCGGGTTATTTATAGTTACAGAATATTTTTGCAACGTTCCAATACATTTATTTTCCTATTTAATGAAATTTCAATCTCTCTTATCACTTTCGATTTCAGCACATTTAAATCTGTTTCTATTTTTCTATTTGTCTATTGTATTATTTATATTCTATATAAAATCAATTTTAAGTTTCGTAGAAATAATATTGCTGATTGGAATTTTATTTTTATTATTAATAATAAAACACATGTTTGTTGCTTTTTATACTGCGAGAATAATTTCAGAAAGTCGCTGGCAAAGTAAACACATTTCAAATTCTTTGAAGTTCTCTGTATGTAAAAAGTTTTTTTTTGCTGCCTGAATGCTGCATCCAGCAGTAATTCTGACAGTTTTATAGACACATAAAGCAACAACATGTTAAGTAGAAAACAGAAAAAGAAGAGGAGGGAAAAAACCCCAACAAATGGACAGTTTTCCCAGTCAATAAGTCAATAGTGTCATGACAACGTTGTGTGTGCCTTGTGCATATCGTCAACTGGAATGTTGAGTGGTGAAACTAATTTGTGTCATGTGTAATGGTTTTAATAAAAGTTGCACTACTTTCTAGATTCAAAAACCCAGCGGACTTTAATAATTTATTTAATGAGGTTTCAAAATAAGAAAATAATAATAATTATTATTAATTTTATATGCCACTGCACTTTCATCAGCTGTACTCGTATGAGTTTTCGTTTATCACCACCAACGGGGTCAATTAATAACAACAACACAAAGTTGAATCATTCTAATAGAAGTGATGTATTGCCACACAATATTTTATATACCTTTTATAAATCTTTTATAAGTGGTTTATAGATATAATCATGTTATAAATATTTTACATATATATTTTACAAATACTTATTCCATTAATATTTTATTTATGTTTTTAAATATTTAATAAATGTCTTGTAAGTATTTTATTAATATTTTATATTAATAAAATTTTTATAATCCATTTATAATATATATATATATATATATATATATATATATATATCACATTTATAATATTTATAATACATTTATAATATTTATAATACATTTATAATATTTATAAAACGTTAATATACTTATAAAATGTTTATAAAACATTTATAAAACATTTATAATATTTATAAAACATATATAAAATACTAATTTATGTTTTATAAATGTTTTATATGTATTTTATAAATGTTTTATAAACGTTTTATACTTGAAATTTAATGTATATTTTACATATATATAATAAATAATTATTTTATAAAAGATTTATAAAACATATATAAAATATTAATTTTATATATGTTCTATAAATGTTTTATAAGCATTTTATGAATATTTTGTAGATATTTTATAAATGTTTTATAAACGTTTAATTTTATAAATGTTTGGCGTAATCATGGCTCTGCCAACGCATTCACCAGTGCCTCGTTTCTGTAGCTGATGTGAAAACATCTCGTAATGAAAGAATTAAAAATTATTATTGTCATGCTGTTTATTGTGGAGTGATCCATGTTGGTTTTTTATAAAAATCTAATAGAAATAAAAAAAATATATGCTGACTCATCCTGTGGTTCAAAGAATGACGAAAATGTTTTCGATGTGAGAAGTTTTCACATCAGTTAGAGAAACCAGATACAGATCTGGCGTCAAGAATGAAGATGCCCCTGAAAGTACATAATTTTATAAGGATTAATAAAATAGAAACCGAATCGCTGAGAGATTTGAAAGAAACGCATATCAAACTGGTTGAAGGATTAAAGCGGTATCACTTTAAATCTCACAAAATTAATCAATATATAGAAAATAATATTCCCCTAAATGTTTTATATATATTTTATAAATATTTTACAAGTATTTAGATACAAAATATGTTACTGAGAATGAACTCAATTTTATTTCTTAAAATGGTGTTAATTGTATAACAAGTTTGCAGTTCAGATGACGATAAGTAGTTCCACACCACACATGTAAAAATGTTTTGATATTTTATACACTCACATGAGTGCGTTTGTGTCTGTGTGTGTGTGCGTGTGTGTTTGCCAATTCAGTTATACATCATAATACCCATGTAGTCATTCTCAAATATCTGGGCCGGCTTTTTTCCCCCAACATGTTGATGCCGTTTTGCCGTTTCATAATGAGTAATTTTTGTTATTTTGCTAAACAAAATTTCTTTTTTATATTTCGTGTTCATTCTTTTTATTGGCAAATAAAAAAATAGTTTATCATTTCGAATAGTTTGTTGCTAAAAAACAAAATCTGTTTGTGTGTGTGTTTGAGAGTACAAAAGTAATAAAAAAAATTTTAAATAAACCGACTCACGCACAGATACACACACACATACACTTGCAGGCAATATTGTTTATAAAGAATTTTATTAAATATAGATTTCATTTCTATTGTATGTCAGTATTTTATTTACTTATAAGAATTTAAAAAAACTTTTTTTTTGCTTCAATATATATTATATATATATTTATGGTGTAGAGTTTCAAAGAAGAATTTTATGAGATTTTTGCAGCAGCATCAATTTTGCAAATTACAAAAATAAAAACGTTGATTGATTTTCATTGTGGTCGCAGTGTATAAATAATGCATTTCATCATATAAACGAGCAACTATGCAATTAATATTTTTGTTGTTGTTGTCCAGCAATTACAACGGAAATTCGTAAGATTAGCATTTTGTAGTTTAAGTCGCTATTTAATATGACTTTTAGCTGTTTTGCAGACAATAATTTTTTAAGAACAGAATTTTGTAAAGCTTTTCATAAATTCAATTAATAATAATATTTTTTTTTGTTTTGGATTGTGTGTATGTGTTTGCAGGCTTAATAACATATTTGCTCTGCAAGTAATTTAAGAAATAAATCTTTTTCAAAAAAATATTTTCATATTTTGCATGTCTACACCAAAATGCCTTTTCAACTATGTAGGATGCCGCAAGATTGGCGGACGATAAGATACGAAAAGTGTACCACAACAATATGTGTGCAGCATTTGTGTACAAAAATTTGATTTAAATTTATTTCGCTGATATGAATACTTATATTATTATTGGATTTTTAAGTATTAGTTATTACACTGAAAATAATTATTTATGCTCAAATTTAAGTATTCGAATTTAAGAATAATTTTTAATTCCTATTAAATTCGTGGTTTCATGAAAAGTTGTATCTTTCATTATGATCTGATCACTAGTAGAGCGGATTTAGAGAACGTTAAGAAATATAATTCTTAGCTTAATAATAATTCAAAAGTGAATTTTGTGTTTTAAAAAAGATATTCAGGCGTTTTAAATTGGAACATTTTCTTCTCCGTGTCTTAAGTTGGGAAAATCCCTCTGTATTAAAGTCTTGTGACTTTTATTGAAAAGTTCTTTTTTGTCTAAATTGGAACATTTTCTCTTCAGTGTCTTACGTGGGGAAAGTCCCAACTTTGTAACTTTTATTGAAAAGTATGCAATTCAAAACTTATAGCCTAATTCATAAAACGTACTTAAAGTTTATAAACTGTTTAGTTGACAACTACTGTAAAAAAAAATTTTATAAACAAATTTTATTAAAAGCACTCCTCTAGTCTATATTATTTTTTATGAATACGTCAGTTGAACACAAATTCCTATTGTTAAGCACCAAAATTGTTTTTTTAATAGAGATAAATCGTTACGGGTGAAGTACTAAAATTTTGATAAAAACCTGTGGAATATGTTGGTAACAATCGTCCAAGTTTCTTACCTGAAAAGAAAAAGAAATTATTTTATTAAAACAACAGCTTAAGAAAAATTAAAATTTATATAGAAAAAAGATTGCATTTGTATTGGTTGAAAATTCGGGACGGTGCACTTTAGTTTCATGGTTAATTTGTTGAAAATCGATTATAGAAAATATGCCAAGAGAAGTTGTACTTAATTTGCCTTTTGCTGATTTATGCTGAATTCATATTTTAGTAGAGAGTCTTAATTAAATTTGCTAGTTTGCCCATAAAAATGATCAGCTAATATTTTGACTATTTAAAATTATATATTATTTTAATAAAAAAGCAAACTGGGAGTTAATATCACTTGTATGCAATTTAATTTCAAAGAAGTATGAATCCCAATTACGATTCATTATATGGGGGTTATAGTTAATAATAAAAATTATGTTAGATGATGACAAATTTCACCACTCAATTGATATTAAATGACATTGTGGGGACGGCACTGTAAAGAAAAATTCCCAATGAAATTAATAATAGAGGGGAAACATTGTGACTTGAAATAATTCCATAATTATTTCAAATAGTTCACTTTGAAAAAATGAATTTGATTTCGAATGGTACGAAATGATTTTCTCAATTATTTAAATTTGCTTTTATAAAATATTAACAATTATTCCGTCCACTTTAAGCCAAAGACTTAATAGCCAGGCTAATCGTACGATTATGTTGGAAAGAAGTTACCAAGAATTCTATTTGAGTTTAAGAAACGCCACACTGACATTCAAGAGAGCTGCAACATAAAAAATGCAACTCGATTTTCCTAATAGTGTTAAAATCTGGAGCACATATTTTCACACTTTCAGCTCCTGGCAATTTCTATTTTGTTTCTAAGTATTACTCATTTATTGCAATACTGCCATAACTCGAAAAAATTCATATTTGGAATTAAAAAATCAAAGTCTTTTTACACATCGTTGTTGTTATTGTCTCAACATTTTATTTAAATATCTCATAAGTTTCATTCCTGAGAGAAATGTTAATTATTAGATTTCCATTAAGTTGTTAATAAATTTAAATAATTAAAGACATTTTCTGCTAAAGTAATTCTCTTGAGTTATGACGCTTTTGAAGCAAATGAGCGCTATGACATTTGTCATATTGCATTTGTGCAGTCATTTTTAGAATGTTTAGTTTGGAAGGCTATAGAACAACATACATAAAAATTACAAACGTTGCCACTAGTACACACTAACGCATTTGCGCGCAATGAGTGACCTCAGCCGGAGAAGTGTTTTTCATGTTTCAGGATTGGAAAGAAATTTCATTAAATTTTAAGTAAAACAAAATTTAATTGAGTTCTAAAATGCTTTGGTCATATTTACAGTGTCATGTGGTGGTTCGATTTTGAGCCAGCAAAATGTCTAGAATTGACAAGTTTCTTAAAGAAATTCGGAGAATGAGGACGCTTATCCCACAAGCGCCACCAAAACAATCAATAACTAATAGAAATATCTGGAACTGCCACTTCATCAATAACTCATGGAAGTATTGAAAAAATTAAGACAACCACTGATCTACTATTTGCCAGGTTTTCATGTGCCACAAGGTTCGTTCCAAAAATGCGGAGTTTTGGCCCTAAAACCCCTTAATTTTTTTTTGTTGCAAAAAAGCGGTACTATTAAATGTTCCAGGTACCGTATTTATCAAATTTGGCTTCTTGCATTTTTTCCAGTTCCCAAGATTAAAAAGGTCAATGAAAGAACGTCGTTTTGCTACAATTGAAGTGATGAACACCGAATTGCGGAGGGAGATCAAGAACATTTAAAAATTGCATATCGAAACTGCTTCGAGAATTGAGAAGAGACATCTGATATCCATTTATTTGATGCGATTAAAATAGATATTAATGAGGCAACAAATACTTTTTGAGAAAAATTTTCGTTTATGGTACTTTTTCAACAGACCTCCTACATAATGCAGGGTGTTTTTTATAGAGTGATACAACTTTGAGTTGGCATCACTGCTTTATTTGACCACCCATTTAACAGCTGATAGTTGCTTTTTGTTTAGTTTGCTTTGAAATTTTATTATGAATTGACTTACAGCAGAGCAACGCGTGCAAATTGTGGAAACTTTGAATCAAAATAATTGTTATATTCCTCAAACTCACCCCTTCAAAATCTTACTTTCCGATGAAGCCCGTTTCTGGTTGAATAGTTGCGTGAATAAGCAGAATTATCGTATTTTAAGTGATCAGAATCCACAAGCTTTTGTCCCATCCACAGAAAATTACAGTTAGACGCGCTTTATAGGCTTTCGGAGTCATTGGCCCATATGTCTTCAAAAACGATGATGGTCAGAATATTAATGTTTGTGAAAATTAGTGTTTCAGATTGCGCCTTGTACGCAATCATATTTAAACATTAATGTCATAAAATTTTCTATCCAATAAAGACCGTTTCATTGATATCAAAAATATATTACTATGTTTTATTATGATTTAAACTTGTATCATACTATAAAAAAACACCCTACACTAAAGCTCTATTCATATTATTAATAATAATAATATGAAAATATCTTTATTTCTACGCCATTTTATTGTTCAAACTCAACCGCAATCCACATTTTATACTGAACAAAAACAAATTTATAATAATAATTTTGATGAAAAATGTGTTATAAAGGAAATCGTTTGTAGTTGCAGGGAATGCAGTGATTGAAAGTCGTGATAAATTTGAAACAACAAACAAAAACGTACACATTTTTGCATTAAACTTGTGCATGAAATTAGATTACACGCTCGATTAATCGAGCTTTTTTTTTTGCTATTATTTGATTGGAGAGCGAAAATAGAGGGCTTTTTTTCGACGAATAATATTGAAAAGTTCAACGATTAATTGAGTTAAATTACTTTTTGTAAATCCCAATTTTTATATAAAAATTAATTTTATTTTGAATTTCTAATTTTCTTTAGATTTAAGTGTATGCTGGGGAAATCCGTCCCCCGACTAACGCATGTTGCTAATTGTAAGACAAAAAATATTAGAAACAGTTCACCCAGCTAATTTTAACTTGGTGTTTGCTTTTGAGCACTGCATGTTAAAAAACTATTATTTTAATTTGCCAATCAGCTGATTGGTGTAGTTTTCGATTATTAAAAGATTAACGAAAACTCTAACTGTTCAGATATATAGTTTCGGAGTTTTCACTTTTTCAAATTTTTTCGTTCACGATATCTCACAAACCGATTTACCGATTTTGACCTGGTTTGCGGAGTTAGGCCATTTAAAAATTATAAAAAAAACACGTTGAAAAAGTTTTTTAAGAATTTGTTGAAATCTACTCGTTCGAATAAGGAAATAAATCTAAGTACAAAAATGGTTAAGACATTTAAAAGTTATAATGGGGACACATACTTACACACAGGCACACACACACACACACATATACACACAATCATGCACACGAAATATTGATGGCCTCTCAGAATAAGTCAGGGAAGTTTTATAGGACTCCAAAACGCGCAGACCTGATGAGAATTAAATTTTTTTAATGGGGTAAAACCAACAACTGCCTGATTTTGTAGAATTTTCAAGTTAAAATACGAGTGAAATCGTATGCTGGCGGTTCGGAAAAGTTTTAAAACAGAAATAGCAAAATCTTGCCATTTTCTGTTAAAAAGTGTGAAAATGTTGCATTATTTTCTAGAAAAGAAATCGACATAAGACAAAAATTATTATTAAGACTTAAGTTCGAGTTCGCGAGTTTGAAATTACTTTTAAGTTTCAAATCTAAAATTAATATTAAATTCGAATTTGACTAGTGTTACTGTGAGAAGAGGAAAATTTATTAAAGAACGCTGACGAGATGGCGTAGCGGCCTCAAAGTCAGTACTGATCCGTTCTGCTGGTGTGATGATTTTAATGAATATTTTCAATACTCTACTTTCAATAAAACTGGAATGCCATAACAACTAACAAATTATTTGAGTTTGAGTCCGAACAGCAATTCTTGTTTTAGTATTGAAAAGACTTATATAAAATATTAAAGCCCTAATTGTGTAAATCACTTTGCTTTGGTGATATTTATGTTTGGCATCACTGATGGCTTAAATATTGGCTTCCAATACTTCCAGAGTTGCTGGTCGCTTGAAAATTAACCTCAATTCATTAATTTATCGCTTGGAAATAAAGTTTTTACCAAATAAATTTTGAAATAAAATTGTTAAACGAATTGTATGTCCAGTTTCCCTGTCTTGTTTCATGCAAATGTTGTTGATGTTTAGCAAATTGATATCTGGAAATTCAGTCATCGTGACTCGATCGATAAGCCTTCGCCATTCACCGCAACAGCAGCTTCTTTGACATTTCGAAGAAGTTTTCTTTTCGGCACGCTGACTTCCTATACTGCCAGTTTTTGTAAATAAAATAAAAGCTTTCGTTTACGATTTTTTTCAGTTACATTATATTGAGCATAAAATGAAGAAATTGTATTATAAGCTTCGTACATAATTTTTATTTAGTTTAAGTAAATTTTCACAATTTGTAGGTGTTGTTCTGGTGTTTCCAATTCTTGATTAGTTGCTAAGCGTTACTAAATATTAAATTTCAAAACAATTTGACAATCTC
This sequence comes from Linnaemya vulpina, assembly GCA_963675445.1. NCBI lineage: Eukaryota > Metazoa > Arthropoda > Insecta > Diptera > Tachinidae > Linnaemya > Linnaemya vulpina. Next base: position 21,315,562 of record OY776278.1, read on the forward strand.
TGCTGTTCCATTATCGATATTGATAAATCTTTCGTAGAACAAAAAAACCAACACACGTTTAATGTGATTGTTTTTGAAGCACTTGTTCTGCTGAACTTTTTTCCCATTTCAGTCATTTTTTAATGTTGTTGCCTTAATCAATTGATGAAAATAGAAATCAAGCGTATCGTGTAAAAATATATATTTGAAAAATTATTAGAAACACGAACCCCTGCTATGAAAGTCAAGATCATGTGATATTGTATTTTGAGGAAACAATTTAACTACGTGAGTATTTATTTGATATTCTGAACACTTCGATAAGATAACTGCCATTGAGATATCGGTGACTAACGATTCGTAACCTTTCTATTTAACACTAGAAGCGAAGTTATAGTAAAATTTACTATCACATAAATAACGAAAGTTGCTACAAAAGTAATGAAACTGATATGGGTCAATCTCTTCTTGTTATACAATTCCATTAGCTGCTCTACCGGCTCAACAATCCAATTTTTATTTCACTTTATTTTTGAAAAAAGAGTTATTTGCCTGCAAATAAGTCTGCCAATTGATATTAAATAAATAATTGATATCAGCAAACAAAAGTAATTAATAATTTCATAAATGAAAAAATTATAATTATTCAATACGCCCCACAAGCAAAAAATACAAATTCCGATTAAGGGCTAAACATGAAATGGATATAGAAGAAACTAAAAAAATTACAGGGGAAAAACACGTCATTCGATATTGACACAAAATTCAATAAAACAAACAGCAACTGAAGCTGAAAGTAACAAAACAGATTCGTTGTTTATTTTCCCTGTAATTGGAAAAAGAAAAAACAAAGAGAAATTAATGACCGCAAAATTGAGAAAAGAAAATATTATGAAGAAAAATTTGTTGCATTAATAATTTGAAGTAAATTAATTATGAGAATTGTTTGTTATTGATAACCCTGCACAACACAAAAAATAGCATGATTCAAGGGAATTATTCTTCACATTTTCCATTTGTAATCTTATTTTTCTTTTTTTTGTCTTGGAGCGGAGCACTCAAGGGATGACCCCCACATATGCGATGTATTGTGCCAGAGCTAGAAAACTTGGTTATAAGAAGGTGAACAGATTTCATGGATGTGCAATTTAAATCTCTTTGAGTTAAAAGTAGAAGGCAAGACTTTTTAGGAACTTCATTTCACATAAAAACCTTTCAATCTAAGAATGAATTCTTTCTGTATGTCGTACTGCAGTTCACTATCAAGGCGACCTTGTGTAAGAGCAACAGTGCGTCTAGTTAGAGTTAAAGGCAAATCTGTCCACGCTCCTCCCCCATTCGGAGAGTGATTCATTGTAAATTAATTTACAAAGTATGGGAGCACAGAAGCCGACTCGTTACTATGACCATTGCGGTGAAGTTGTTAATCCGCTACTGTGATATAAGAAGTGGCAACGTAATTAACCACAGAAAACTCCTTAGAAGAACCGTAATCAAACGATCAGTGATCTGACTGCACTTAAAAAACAAATTCCAGCGGTCCTTGATGTAGACTGATTTAAAGATGCTGGGCAACTGGAGACTGTAGAACAAATAAGTCCATTCATAGAAGAAAATATCAGACAATCGAATCAACTCGTTTAATGCTTCGTACGCAATTTAGAGATCCACTGACGATATCAAGCCCATCTGGCAACGCTTGGAATTATAACATTTACTAAGCAATTTGATTACAAAAATATAACAAATAAATCCAACAACGTTTTAGTCTAAAACACATTTCCGAAATTTCATTTCATTACAAAAATTAAAATAATTTATTGCATTTGGCAATCGAAAGCACTAAATGAAATTGTCATCTAATAAATCATGTACAATTGAAAATCAATTACATCGAACTGGTCGGCAACTCGTCATATACTTGACTTTTGAATCAAATAATGCAATTAGTCACCCGGCTTGAAGACATGCTGCTGTTGGTTATTTTTGTTCTCTGGTATTTAAAATAAATTGCAAATTATAGAAAAAAAAGAAATACGGATAAAGCATTAAAAGTCTACACTTTATACAACAACAATATAAAAAAAATGAAATAAAAAACAAAGAGAAATTGTCAACAAAATACCATCATCATCATCATCATGATTATCGGCATCAGCAGCACAATGAAACCTGTGCAGTGATGACATATAAATGATATATAAAATTGATAGCAAAAGTACATTGTGAACATTGTATTTATATACACGCACATACCCACAGACAAACCCATGTATATATCAGATCGATTGAGGCATATGAAAATGTTTTGTTTCATGAATATGAATAAAATACACGATGTAAGTCCGTACAAACAAAACTCCCCCTGGTAAATCGTCAAGAGACACAAATTCACTCACACTAATGCATCCCACTCATCACAGTATGCATAAATACATGCATAAATATGCATACATTAAATATCAAATAGGCATTAGTAATTATAAAAACAGAGAAACAACACATACACACAACAATAACACCGTGCAACAAATTTTTTTTAAATTTCAAATATGACTGTGAGTTTGTTAGAAAGTACTAAATATGTAAATATGGGTACGGTTTATTTTTACAGTTCTGCACATGTTTATAATTGGGGGATTCACACAGTAGTCGTAAAGTCATAAGTCATAAAATAATAGTACCAAAAATATGACAACCTATCATAACTAAGTATGCTATTTAAAATATCGATCAGCTGATAAGACAACAACACATTTGATATGAGCTGAATACATTTTTTTTTGCGGCGGTATACGGAAAAACCATCATTACGTAGCTGCCAGCTACGTAAGTTAAACGAGAAAAAAATTTCACTTATAAATATTAAATTTTTGCGTTTTAGTTCTCTTTGTAGGTTTTTTTTTAAGTTTTAAGAATGTGATTTAATGTTTTAGCGGTTTTTTTAGTCGTGAATCATATAAGTAACGGCTTAAATCTCGCTTAAAGATTTCAGCCATTCGACTCAGATCTCTAGAGCTATTTTATGACAAAACAAAAACATACCTGAAAGAGTGCTATTATATTATAACTCTTTTGTTTGCAGCACAACAACTTATTTAAACTGGTCTAAGATATTATGACCAAATAGCACACAGTGTGAATATCCCAAGTATTTTTTTTAGTTTATAGCCATGCCACTAGAACATTTAGTAGAACATCCAGTTGATGACAACTTTTTCCGAATAAAAAGCTTTATAAAAAGAAAACAACTTCACAATAGGAGTGAAACGTTGAATTAATCCACCTGAAATATGCCCATAAAAAATGCATATGAATACAGATATTGAAAATAGGACCGTTCTGCTCTGATGTTCAAGCTGCAAGATATATTGGTGTTGCTTGGAATAGTTTTCATGTCCTTCTGAAATTAATACTTCAACTTTGAGTCTCCAAAATTTTGACGGAGTCATTGCGATTCGAGCTCTTACTGTAAAGCACACCACGAAACTTTTAAATGTTATGACTCGACTTAAACCGTGAATATGAGACCAAGAACTTTTTAGTGACTAGTGTCAAACTTTATCGCGATGACTTTTTCTTTTCTAGAAAAAGCCCCCTTTACTTTATAAGATCCATTTTGTACTGCTGATAGAACGCGGGGAGATTTATATTTTCCTTTCTCTTCTTTCCACCAGCTGAATAAGTAAACTTTCCAAGTCCAAAAGGAGTCTGACAGTTTGTCAAAATATTACACTTAGCTACTCCTTGAAGACAACAATTAACTACTTCTGAAAGCTCATGACTACTTTTTCAGCCCTTGAATATAAAAAAAAAATTATAAATAGTAAATTGCTGAACAAAAGAAGTACTGGTGTCCTTTTTTTGATATTGTCTTAGTGGGCCACTGACAAATAGTTACAGAATAAACGTGAATCTTATATCTTATGAAAAGGCCCTTTTTACATACACAACACACTCTCACAAACAGCTGTGCCTTCTGCAATTTCAATCAAACATATACGATCACTGGATCTGGCTTACAACTGACACTTGAAAATTACTTGTAGATCAAACGAATGCATTATTTGGAACTATAAAGATATAGTCCTTTTAAATTGCTGATGCCCATGGTTTGAACTTTTCAAGCTCTTCACTAAAAGGGAATTGCACACAAATTTGGAAGAAAAATCTCGCTAAAAACTGTCAGTTAACAAATAAAGAAACATATAAAAAATTATACTACCCTAATACTACGTTAAGTGCAGCATGTTTTTGACAAAAGTGTGCTGTCGCATTTTTTCAAGAAATAAACATTAAAATACTAGAAGAGTAGAATAAATCTTTAATATGTTTATCAGAATAGAAAGCTGTAGTACAGTGTAATTCGGGCACAGTGGTCTCTAACTGCTATTCGTATGTGTGGTTTAGCCAAACAAAATAAAACAGAGAACATAAAAACAGCAAAAGGGAAAGAACCAATCAAATGCAGGAAAGTCGGACATACAACCGTAACAAATTACAAAAAGTATTTATTCCTCTACCGCCATCAAACAGAGAGATGAAGTAACAAAAAAAAAAAAATGTAATTTTTGGCAGCATAACAATAGCAGGCATTTGTTACATGCATTTAAATTGAATGTATTATGGATATAATTGAGGGAATCAAATACACTAAATACTCTGTTAACGGGAAGGCCAAAAATTTCTTTTCCAAAATAGATTCATTTGAAATAGGACACACATCGAGTCCAGCTTATTCCTGCAAAATTCCGCTTAAGGCGTTCAAAACTTCTGGATGTTTAATAAGCAATTAAAAATAAACAACATGTCATATCAGTTAGAAAAATTGCTTAGCAAAGTTAAGGAACCTAGAAAATTTCTTTAAAATATTTCAAGTCAGTTTCGGAAGACACTTTCAAAGCATTTCCTTAGAATTTGTGTTTATGAAACCTGCATCAATCTGCCAGGGTATTTTGGTTTTAGTAAATAATTTAGTCTTGGCATTATTCTATATATTGTTATAGTGCGTTCACACTGACTTAGTTTAGGTTAAGCAAGTTTAAGCGTTATTGTCTTCCTTGACAATTCTCTTGGGTCCTTCGATTCGATGCCTTTTTGAGATACCCTGAATTATAAGACCTTCCTTCTATGGATTGTTACCCACCATCTTAAATCACCCAGTGTGGTAATAAAAAGAACGATATTCTGGAAAGCTCTATGTTGGCCAGGCTATCCAAGTCTGGTAGGAATTAGAGGCCAGTGGTGCTACCCTATCGCTAGCTACGGAAGTATATGGACTTACAAGATGGAGAACCGTTTCATTCTCCGCTTTATTGTAACAGGTTCAAAAAATGTCATTATACACCACGCCCATTCTTTTTGCGCGAGTCCTAAAGATCCATTTTCCCGTCAGGGTAATCAAAGACATAGTTTTAATAAATTCTGGCTTTAAAGTTAAGACCAACTGCTTAAACCTGGTTTAATAATTCAAACTAATTTTATTAAAACCAACAATATTTTTGAATTGGTCTTAAAAAGGTTTTATGAAATGCAACCTTGTTTTTGCCTGCACTAAGTTGAGTGCTGCCAAGTTATATATGGGAAACTTCTGATCATGTTTGGCGAATACACAGAAATATCCACCGCATCTGAAATATTATGATTTTGAAACATTTACTCGCTGCGTGTAAATATTTCTATATCTTTACCCCCTAATTCATAAACGATTATTAAAGTTAATGAATGCTTTAAGGGATATTTAACCATACAAAATCCATACTTTAAAGCAACTTTAATTTTAATAATCGTTTATGAATAACAGTGTTAATATATAAATTTAAGAAAAAACTATTTTAAAAAAATCCTGTATTACACGGCAATAATTTTTGTTTTATTTTTTATACCAACAAAAACAATCAATACAGTTTGTGCATTAAGTATTATAAAATGAAGATGAAAATACTTTAGCAACTGCACCGATTTCTGCAACAGATTTAATTTATTGCGGTTACATTTATTAGACATTCTGTATGTTAAAATCTAAATTAATTAAAACTGCAGAGTGAACGCAAAACCACATGTTTATGAAATTAATGCTAAAAAAAGGTTTTAACTTTCAGTGTGCCAACACTTTAAAACAGTTTTTTAAATAAAATTTCAAAAGAATTTAAGAAAATTTTAATTTGAAAAGTACTAAGATAATTTCTTTTTGAAATATAAGAGTCCTTAAAATGGATCTTACGCAAAAATTTATAATTTTCTTTAGAAATGTTCCGCTTTCAAAATATATTTTCTTAATAATATATATTAAATATTATTATTCAAATAGCAACATTTTTTTTAATGATAATGGATTCTTTACAAAATATATTCACTTTGAAAAAAAAACAAACACTTTTTCCTTTAAACATATAAAATGTTTATATAAAAATTAGCAGCGGAAACTGTTAAACAAATTTGAAGAAATACTTACAATAAACTGTGGGTAATATGCCATTCTTCGACAATTTAGAGCAGCCACGCCCACTATAAGGTATCAAAAAGAAATTTCCAATTTAGATAACAGTTTTTATAGCAATTTTTTTAAAGCAGTTTACAGTTTAAGTAAAAAAAAAAAATAATTGAAACTTAAAAAGCAAGAAAATAAATATAGTTGGGAGATTTAAAGGTTAGGAAGTGGGTGTAACAGAATTTTAAAAAGCGATAAATAAACTATTCAAGACTCCAGTACTTACAAACGCTGGTAGAGAACTCGCAACAATAACAAAAAGTTTCGTTTTGTGAGAAACTGAAAATGTGAAGTTCTATAAATTAATTTGCTGAGGAAAATATACTTTTTTAAATAAAAATTAAATCAAAATGAGTTAAGCATCAGGCTTGTCCTGTAATACTCCTAAAAACTTAAACTCCCTAAAATTAAAAAAAAAATAATGGAACAAATTTTGCACAAGTCACAAGTAAGTGAGCGGATTTGCAAAATTTCCCTCAGTGCTAAAAATTTCTCACATGATTTTAAATCATGATTTAAACTTTCAAGAGCTACCGAGTACGGCTACACATTTTATTCAAACACTCTGAACTATTTCAATGAAATATTTCAAATCTCCTAAATTCAATTAACTCCCAAAGAGATAAATGGCCGTAAGAGGAGCCATAGAGTTAGCAAGTGCTACAAAAATGGCCGCCTGTTTGTATCTGTCTGGCATATCCAAAACGGATGTAACACTTGTGCAACGATATATTCACACTGAATAATTAATATTTTTCAATCATAATACGATGTCTGCGTTGAATCAAACTCTATTTATGCGTATCTACAATAAAAAATATAAAAAAAAAAACTGTGGAAACTGTTTTGAATAGCGAAAAAAGCATGACAATAATCTATTAACAAAAACTATATTTGACACCAAGAAAATAAGACCTGCCTGAATGTGTGTAATGCCAAAAGCTCCGTTTTAAATTTGCAATTATCGGATATCAGTTACACAAACCCAAAAGTAACAAAATATATCAACCCTGCAGTTCTGAATTGGAGACAATGAAAAATTATACCCGAAATCAAAGGACACAGTCGCAATTAATTAAAATGAAAGTTAAGTAAAACCAAATTCAGGAAACTATTTATATTAATGAAATATAGTATTATATATAAAAATATATAAAATTATATTAGTAAAATTCCCATAATGAATTAAAGTCACCAGATCGAACAAAAGTTTGAGTCTTCCGTTCGGAAGAAAAATGTTTCATTGTTCCAGTTTTTAGAAATAAATATTTGAGGCAACCAGAAAAATATGTTTAATCTTTTGAAAAATAGGAGTGACTCAGAACCCATGAGCTTCCAATGCATTTTTTATCCGTAAGCCACAAATTAAATTTGGTGATTGACACTTTGTGGCAAACACTATCCGACAGAAAACAGTATGGCCGCTAACACAAATTTTTTTTTTTTGGAGTTTGACTAACAAATTTTTATTAAACTATCGCACAATTGAATTCAGAGCAAAATTGTGGCTGATGTTCAATTTAGAAGATTTTTCCCCAACTATGGCTTAGCAATAATGTGCTTATTGTAGTGGGAGTATACGAACTACAGGGTTTTTCGTACAACTTTTATTTCCATTATGTATATAAATAACTTGGTATTAAAGCGTTGATTTAATGACGAAGTAGATAAAATATCTAAAAATAAATTTAGATGAAAATCAGTCACATAACCACGAATATATAATCCATCAGTTTTAAAGCTACTAAATTTAGTTAAAGAAAATGGAACAGTGGTTTGAAGAGGAAAACTAATTTGATGATGAAAAAAATAAGTTAAATAGCTTTTCAAAAAAGTAGATAAAACAGACAAAAAATTATAATGCAGAAAAGAGTTGTTTAGGAAGAAAATAAATTCTAAGAAAATTAATATCGGGTGTTTTTTATAGAGTGATACAAGTTTACATCAAGATAAAACATAGTAATATATTTTTGATATCAATGAAACAGTCTTTATTGGATAGAAAATTTTATGACATTAATGTTTAGATATGATTTCGGCAATGTGGCCGCCACGGCTGGCGCGTACACCAATTTTCACAAACAGTAACATTCTGACCATCATCGTTTTTGAAGGCATATGGGCCAACGCCTCCGCCAGATTATAAAGAGGACCAAACAGTAATTTTCTCCTTACTCCTAATGCGACAATTCTGTTTATTTACGTACCCATTCAACAAAAAATGGGCTTCATCGGAAAATAAAATTTTGAATGGACGAAGTGCACCATAAGTTTGACGAACAGAACCATTATTTTGATTAAAAAATTTCCACAATTTGCACGCGTCGCTCTTGTGTTAGTCGATTCATAATAAAATGTCAAAGCAAACTAAACAACAAGCAACTATCAGCTGTTAAGTGGATGGTCAAATAAAACAGTGATGCCAACTCAAAGTTGTATTACTCTATAAAAAAACCCCATATTGACCGGACAACTGAGTGCATTCTTCCCAAAAATCTTGACGATTTAAAAAGAAAGAAACGCCTACACTTATGCAAATTAGTTACCAACTTTCTTATAATAATAAACAGACTCTAAATATGATCATCTAAGAGTGAAGTGAATTTTCATATAACATGTGGAACGCATTGCCAGAGACAAAAACTAGTATCCACCATTAAAGAGATTTTTAATTTTCTCAAAATATTTGTTTCATTTTATGAAAAAAAAAAATAGCAACTGAAAAGAACTTCTGCTGGAAAACCTTCGCAATTGTGAACGGATATTCACTTGCAAACGATTCTTTTAAAATAAATTCTATAAAGAGAAAAATTCTAAGCATTCAAAGCAGCCATTCATTATCTATGCCCGACGTTGTGTTCTCGTCTTTGTTAAAGAAATGAAACGAAATTTACTCTGTTGAAAGAACGTTTTTTTTTCCAAATTTATGATAATAATACGAGCACATACACGTATTAGACAAACAATATTATGATGCCTAAAATTATTTATAGGATTTTATCAGTAAACAAAACAATATATATCGCTGCACAAAACGTAAGAGTCTCCATATTTAATAAATAATCTGAAATCTTTTTTTTTTTTATAAATGGCACAATATCAAATTTGCTTATCGAAAATAGTGATTTTATTTTAATATCATTTTATTGGAAGAATTGATATGGGACTTCTCAATATTTAGCATTTTGAAGGTTGAAGATTATAAAAATGCTGTGTAGAATGTTGTACGTTTCAGGTAACGATATGTGTGTGTATACAGCTTAGCAACAAATATGATAATAAAAAATTAATTAAAAGAGAAAAATTTTAAGCCACCCACCAAATTAACAAACAACTAGATAAAAACAAAAGCAAGTTTTCCAACAAAACTGCATTGAAAGCGCACAAACACACACACACACACACACACACACACGCACACAAACACACACATATTTTTAGGTTCTTTGACAATTTGTTTTTCCAGTTTTAAAATTGTAGCTCTCATAATTCTGATCACAGATTAAAACAGAAAGACAGACACACGGGCACACCTAAATAACTGTTCAAATTTCACAAAGGAACAAAAGGATATATATAACGGTAACGTACAAACGTGCATTACGACATTATATAAAATAGAAAGAGAGAAAAGAATTTAACAACCCAACAAAGTTATCAATATGATAATACCCCGCGAATAAAGAACCGAAAGACAAAATAGAATCAACTGCAAACTGACTGAAATTGTAACAAACTGCAGGAGGGGGGGGGGGGGGGGAAATACAAGGTTACAGCTGAATTTACTACCCCAGTGAATACTCTGCTTTGCAACTATTTTTCGTTTTAGCTTTAAAGGATTTCAAGGATAACTGAAATATATTCACAAAAAACAAAAACTGCAAAAAAAAGAAAAATAATAGTAGAAAATAAAAACGTTAACGCAATAGACATGCTGCTAACACGAAAAAAGGGACACATACACCAACCAGTTAATAGGTCTAAAGGGAACGCGAGAAAAAAGAAGAGATATAAAAATAATACATAACATAAACTGTTTAACTGAAGCAAATCTTATCAACTTTTTGCTTTTTTTGTTGCTTTTTTGTTGTTGTTTTTTGCAAATGGCTATAAAAGCACCTAAAACACTGAATAACGAGGAAATTGCAAGAGAAACAACGGCAGCACATGAATTTATTACAGAAGCACAGGACGCAAACTACACAATCGGTAAGAACAGTTTAATGGGAAATTTTATAGTGGATTTTATATTTAAAATAGTGTTTCTACAAACTCCAGATGTAGCGAATGTCAACTTTCGAAATTTGCTAAAACAATAACGAATATCTGAAACAGTACTCGCCCATGATATATAAAAAAAATAATATCTTATGATATACAAAATATTTTATATGAAATCCTAATTTTATAGCATTTCGTTCTGATTCTGGTTTTAACATTTACAACTAGTTTTTCCATACAAACAAATTTTGTTAAAATCAACTTAATTTATCAAAAATTTGTTTAAAAAAGTTTTTATGAAAGGGAATCTTGTTTTTTTTCCTATTTTGTCTGTGCTAAGTTGAGTGCTGCCAAGTTATATGCTGAAAACATCTGACAATGCTTGGCAAATCCATCACATCTGCGTTTTTCTTTCAAAATTTGCAGGATTTTATTTAAATATTGTATTTTTTAAGAAATTATTCCTCCGTATAAGTATTTCCATACTTATTAATATAGGGTGTTTTTCAAAGAGTGATACAACTTTGAGTTGACATCACTGCTTTATTTAACCACCAATTTAACAGCTGATAGTTGCCTTTTATTTGGTTTGCTTTGACATTTCATTATGGATCGACTTTCACCAGAGCAACGCGTGGAAATTGTGGACATTTTTAATAAAAAAAATGTTCTGTATAGGAACATGACCACATGCGGATATGTGGTTCTAACAGAACGGAGCCACATGCCGCACAACGGGCGCTACAATTGATTTACTCAAGGAAACTTTTGGGGAAAAAATAATTTCACGAAATGGGCCAATTAATTGGCCCCCAAGATCGTGTGATTTAACCCCATTGGATTATTTTCTTTAGGGTTATGTAAAGTCACTTGTGTACGTCGATAAAACACAAACAATTGAACACCTGGAAATCAACATTCGAAGAGTTATCGGCGAGACACGACCGCAAATGCTGCGAAAATTTTGTGAAAATTGGTGTTCCAGGTTGCGCCTTGTACGCGCCAGTCGTGACGGTCGCATGGCCGAAATCATATTGAAATATTAATGTCATAAAATTTTCTATGCAATAAAGACCGTTTCATGGATATCAAAAATATATTACTATGTTTTATTATGATTTAAACTTGTATCACTCTACAAAAAACATATTTAATTCAATGTAGTAGCCAAAGTCTTTCTCGAAATAAATAGGCAGTTCAATATCTATTCAGTACTTCGGGATTTGATAGGCCTGCCCTCGTTAAGTTCTTTTGTAATTCAGAAAAACATTTGATAACAGTTTCTTTTTGTAATTAAAAAGGAATTTATTCAAAGAAACATACAGTATCTGATTTTTTGAACTTATTTATTTACAGATTTAAAAATGCCAACAACACTTTCCACTGTTAAGATTTACTATCTACACGAGCATAATAATCACAGTCTTCAAATAACAAACAAACAATAAAAGTTTTCTTTTATTTATGGGTGTTATCAAGAACACCAGGAAAAAGTTCTGAACGAGATGTTTATTTCAAGGAGTCATTTTGAAGAATTTGGAATTTTTAATAAACTAATTTTGATGTAAGAGGGTTCCCATCTAAAGATTAACATCAAATTTATTAACACCACAACATAAACAGCGGGGGCCATGCTTCTGGTTTTAATAACATTTCATTAATAAGAATATTTCTTAAAGGTCTGGCTGCTTCTTTAACAAAACAAAGAATTTTATTTTTGTTTTTTTTTAGTGAAACCGAAAACAGCCACAATAAAATGAATTTCAAAAAAACAAAATCGTTTAAAAAAGAACAAACTGACAAACGTACACACACCCACACACACACACAAGGGCGCAATCAAACAGTCAATTTCCCCAAATAATGGTGTTACAAGATACAAGAAGAAAATCATATACACGAGGGTGCAATGACTGCTCAAATCAACTTTAATAAGAACAACCAGCCAACAAAGTTAAATGGAAAAAGGAAAAGCAGTGGAAGGGGCGCTATTGCTCGCAAAGGCAACGGCAAAAGGAAATCTTAATCAGGTGGTGGAAGGAAAGCAAACTTACGCGAACGCAGTGTGTTTGGCAAATGTTAAATATGATTAAGATAAAAGTTACAACGAGAAACAAAGAAATCAACAACAACAAGAGTGAACACTTGAGAACAACAAATTAAATAAAACTTAAAAAAGCAACAAAAAGAAACTGAAACTTTATGTGACAAAAGAACTAGCAAATGGCCAAACAAAGAGGACTTAAATACATGAAAAAAAGGAATATAAAGAGAAACCCTTAAAAGAGGGAGACGAAAGACAAAATCAAAACAAACAACAGAGAAGAAAAAAAAGAAAACTGCACACACATAAATGAATTGTGAATCAAGAAAGAAAAACTATGAAATAAGAATAAGAAAAAAAGTACTTCAGTCTAGACTTTAAACAACAACTCACATTCGCATAATGTCATGCACTTTTTGGAGAGTTTCCTTTGTTGCCGATACGAGGAAGGGTTTTTAGAGAAACGTTTCAAATACCGGGAGGGAGACTTACAAACGGTAACACAATTTTCAAATAAGTCATTTGAGGGTAAATTAATTCAGGTTTCTTTAGGACAATTACTGAACGCACTAGCGGCTGATTTTTAGCTTTCAAACTTTGCATTCGTTTCCATAAGGGGAAGTAATTGAGGTGTGGCTGTCACTCCCGTAATTTCCTTTATATTAATTTATGAACAAAAGACAGGGAATGTTGTTTCAAATGCCACAATTCAAATTGTGAAACTACGTTTTTCTATAAATTGTTAAGCAATTGAGGTCAGCTTTTATTTAGAATTACTAAATTATTATTTTAATTTACAATATTTCGTTTTATTTATTGTTTTTTTTACATACAACATTTTGGGACAAACAGTAACTTGTTGTTCAAGATGACGAAACCCAACTCTGCAGTACTTGTTCTGACATCCCTGCATTACGCATTGCATGTCGAAAATCCCACAATTGTTCAGCCAGCTGCGTTTTACCGAACAGATGGTTTCTTAACAAAGTTTAAAATTAAACAAATTTTTTTGTAACTTTCCACTGGGAGTATTGCAAATTTAAAAAAAACGGGAAGTTATTTGTTGTACTCCGTTTTGAATCGAGTTCTCATCAGATCTTTTCGTTTCGAATCCTTAGAAACATTCTCTTACTCATTCTGAGAGCCTGTTACTATGTCCGTATGTGTGGGTGTGTGTAAGTGACCTGATTATAACTCTTTAAACGGCTTAACCGAATCCATAATATCTGGAGAAGTTCTAAAGAGCTTTCCCAAACTTAGATTCCTGTGAATTTGAAACTATTGGATGCGGTATATTTGAAAAGATTTCAAATTATCTTAAAACTAAATTTTTTAGTATTTTTTTTAAATAACTTTATGCGGTCCCTGGATGAATTTTAGGTCTCAAGATTGAAAAACCTCGTCGACCAATACAAGCCGTGTGAAAATCGGTTAAGTCGTAAATGAAAAATTTTGAAACAAATGAATTTTTTAGAACCTCTGAAATTTTCTATATTTTTTTGAACGTACTTCTTATGGCGGGAAAGAGGAGGCCCGAATAAAGATATGCTGTACTTAAAAATTGCTGTTGCTTAAAGGATTTAAATTTGAGCTTCAATATGTTTAACAATATGGAGCCTTGAAATTCTGCATTTTTAATAGATATAAAAATTTCCTTCACATCGACTATTCTTGCTGAGGTCTATCAGGGCCTTGATAAAAGCATGGATGAACTCTCACAGTGTCCATGAAAAGACGTGGTGGAACAATAAATTTAGCTGACTTTCGAAAAATTGTCGCTGAGCCCAACGATATAAACGACTTTCATAATCTCTCTTTTCATAATCACATCTAATTATGTGATCAATTATTTTATATGCATGTAAAACTGTACGCAGCTTAATTACCGTCTATTTTCTACAAGTTTTGAATCCATTAAAACATTTTTTAAATCAATTTTAATCTTAAGAGTATATGAAAATACAAAAAAAAAAACGCCCTAAATAACAGAGTTATCACTTGAAATGTTTTTTATTTTGCTTTTTTTGTTTAAGTCAGCAACAAAAAATAATAAAATAGTTTATTTAAAAACGCATAAAGTAAGAAATAAATAAGTTAAATGAAATGATGACTCAATACATACTCATATGGACATACATACATATACATTCATATACATGACGTTTCTATATACAAACTTAATTTTATATGGAGATAATACACTTATATATTTTTTTGCAATAAAATAAAAGCACACAATTAGGGCAACTCGCATTGTCTATAAATAAAAAGCTGGCGTTTTGTTAAGCTTTTATATTAAAATTTATCTTGTTTCGTGAGGATTCCCAAAGCGCCTTTGTTCCCTAGACATGTCGTCCGTTCGTGATATGTGCTGCGTTTAAAACAGACATATTTTTGTTGTTTTTTATATAATGGAAAAAAATAAACGTTTTGTGAAACCAATATCTTTCATTGACACAACGCAAACTTGCTTTCATGTCATGAAACAATATATTTTAATGATAAAAGTTCCAGCAATTGATCCGGGTGAAGATAAATTTACTGCCACACCCACCAAGTCGAAGGGCACTTTCGATCGCACAATAACTTATTTGTAAAACAAGGCAAGAAATTCTGCAATTCGTTTATATTTTGAGTCGATTTTTACAACTTCATGTTGATTAAGAGTAGGATTTTATAAAACGTATAACAAGTTTCCATAACATATCAGTTAGTATGGACCTGCTTTCAATGTATCGTTGACTTCAGATTTAACTAAAATTTTAATAAGGAAGAATAATTTTATAAATTTGACGAAATTCTACTTTTAACTAACATGAAGTTGTAATAATGATCTCTATATATACAAACGATACTTTTCTTTTCAAGTAGTGCGACTGGCAGTGAAATTTTACTAGCTCAGACATAAACCAACAATTAAAATAACTGTATTTTGCAGTTAACAACATTCCGTTAAGCTCTTGGCTTGGAAGTCAGACCTAGAAATCGGAACGAGTCCCACAGAAATCAGTTTGTAGGATATATGATCCAACAGATACTAAATGAAGTTATAACAATATTTTTTATTGTATAAAAATTCTTTTGAACAGAAACAATTTTTATCAAACAGATTAACTGAATTTTTAGAAGACAAGTAAGATTTCGTTTTTTCTTTTCATAGAATTGACTAGATTTTTGTTAGTGCCCTCCTTTTTGCCAGTGTTTTCCAACTAAATACGGGGTGAGCCAGAGTGCGGTTTTCGAATATATTAAGTATTAATTCATTAGCCAGGGAGACTACCCTAACTTTCGGAAAAGGCGGGACGTTGAAATGTTTTCTTTAATAATGGACGTAGTTTTTATTGTATCGACTCGATCAAACATTTTAAATAGAAAGATAGTCCACTAAAAATTTAACGGAGAAGGTCTTGTTCGAATATATCACGATTTTCGAAAAATGCAGGTCTACGTATTTCAAAACAGAATTTTAATGCACTAGTGCGATGCTAAAGCTAAAACATTTCTTAAAACACTGTAGTGTTGAATGATTGTCGGTTGCGATAATCTTTGGCTACAATAATCGAGCTCCCACTGTATTTTAATACAGTGCATCACAATCAATGAAATATTGTAAATTTGGGCTTTCTTAAAACATATAATGACTATATCTGCACTCACATGTATGTATGCACATACATACATTGCACATACATATACATATGTATATATATGTATGTATTTATATATATGTATGTACATACATATGTATCAACCCAGTATATAATTGTTAATGGCTAACAAGTATTTGTGTATATTAGCTCGGGAGCCGTTCGTGAGTGTAAATATATTATATATATATATATATATATATATATATACATATATATATACATATATGTATGTATATATACATATATGTATGTATATATACATATATATGTGAGTATAGATCTATGTGCATGTGTATGTACACGCATACAAAGAAATTTTTGTACGCATGTAAATACATATTTATGACTTAAATCTCCAAAGAAGTTTTGTTTAAGTTTTTGAACATATAAATGCATGTAGTACATACAATATTAATATGTACATGTATAAGTATATATGTATGTCCGTATGTATATAATCATAATGCCGCTTATGTAAAATTTAATTATTCTAATTTGTTTACCTGTAATTTCTTAGTAATTGTTACTGTTGCCTCCTCAATTTCTCTTGCCAAGAATTCTCTTAAGTAGCAGAAGTTTTAACAAAATTGTTTCCTTAGCTTTTGTTGTTATTCTTGGAACCAGCAGTTTACTTTTGAAGAGAATTTGTTAGAATTTGGATAATATTATGTACTCTTAATAAAGTGTTTGTTCGTTTTTCTTTATTGCCACGATTTCAATTCAAACAATATCACACTGCTCACTTTATAAAAATGTGTGTTGAATGTGTTGTTGTCATACGTCGCACGAAGAAGAAGAAAAAAAACTAGATTTTGTTGTAGTATTTTGTTAACAAAACTAAATAATATACAAGTTGTTGGCACATTAAAAGAGGTAAGAAGAAAAGAGTGCTGGTTCGTGATGAAGCTTTTTTGCTTTTTTGTTTTGCCTTTAGTTTTGTCGTAGTTGTTGCTTATTTGTTTGTTATATGCTTCGGTTTGTTTCTGTTTTCTTTTATGAAACAAGTACATACAATTATTTGTATGTACGTATGCATGTATGTATTTATGTAAATATGTATTTACTGTGTGTTTGGCGAAGTATTCAAACAAACGATGGAATAAACACTAGTAGCTGTTTGTAGAAGAAGAAGAATTAACGAGTATATAACGACATGACTTTTTAAAGAGACATAAGCCAATCTAAAAAACAATACACCAGAGTGATAGTTACACGACAAAGCTAAGAAGAAATTGCAAATACACACATACACTTGTATTAAGTGTCGACGTATGTAAAGTTCTAATGATAGTCTTCTTGTTGCTTTTCTTATTTATTTTAAACCGTTAAAGAAACGCCACTTTGTTGTTGTTGTTGTTATTATCGCTAGTTGCTTTCTATTGTTTTATTTATGGATAGTTTTTGTTATTTCTTTTGACTGTTTTCGGGTTGCCAGACTATGCAAACGGTAATGATTTGCTGTTTTAATAGACCATGTTTTATATACTTGCTTATGAAACTTTTTTCTAACACTAAAACTTGCCGGTTTTCCAAACTTTTTCAGGTATTCAAGTTGTTTTTAGGTACCAGCTTAATTTACAACTTTTTGGAAACCATATAAAGAAGATTTGTTAAAGCATTCCTATTAATGGATTAGTGGAAACCTCGGTCGTTAAATTTGATTAACGCAGTAGTTCCTAATTTACCCTTTGAATTGGTACTTTTTCAACAGAACACAAGTAACCGTTAAATTGTACTGACATTTTTGCAATAACACTTAGAAGTTAAACCGTAAATGATAATTTTAGAGTTAAGGCAGAAGACGCCGAGTGTTGAAATCGTATATTTAAATTTAAGATATATATTGCTGCTTTATAGAATGCTTGAAAACTTTACATATACTTACACATGAAGTGCAAATAACAAATACATGATGGGATTTATATATCTATTGTTTATTAGCAGACGTAAGATTTTATAGATATCTTACTTAAATATACATATTTTTATTTTATGAAATTATAGCTTTATTTTTGTGTTTGAACACACTTCAATAATATTTCGTATTTTGTATTGTTATTATGATTTGGTATCAGTGTTTTAATTAAAATTTTATTTCTCTTTAAAATTAATTATTTATATAGGAAAACTTTTTAAAAAATCTATATTACAGGTACGTGCGTATATTTATTATATTCAATTTAAATATAGATATATATAATCGACTTGTTTAATTAATTTTAAAACTAATACGTTATTAATTTCTAGCCATGCACATGTTTTTTGAACCAACACTTCAGCTACTTCAAGCACGTTATTTATTTATTGTGATATATAAAATCATATAAGAAATAATGTAGTATGCAAATGCTCAAAAGAAACTTCTATAATTTATTTATACTGACGCGTAAATTTCTAATAGAAATAGGTATACTAATACATATGCATAATAGGGACCACGTCATGTATTCACTGTACTCACTGCCCAAATACTATTTCCTTCTTTACATACATACATGCGTATGTATAAAAGTATGTACCCACATATGTTTTCTTTGTTTATTTCACGATATAAAAATGATGGGAAAATCGAATATATGTACATATTTTATAATTCAATTTCAGCAGAATATTTAGAAAAATAAAAGCAAAATATTTTGCTTATTGAAAATCACAATTGCTATGGTAAAACGTCTGGATTTTTCTTCTCATCGCTATTAACATAACATATAACCACGTTTGCATAACTACTTTTCATTAACAACAACAAATATTCTTCATTAACACATACATATATGAATTCTGTGAGTTGAAAATTAAAGATCTTATTCTTATATATCATGTATGAATCTATTTCCATATTGCGGATTATATTCAGCATATTCTTGGTCACAGGGAATATTACCTACGGATACTATTTATTTTTTAATTTTTATTTCCATGTAATGGAATGAAATTTACCATATGGTTCGTCATTTAAACGTTTTAAGTTTAAAAATATTTTTAAATAAAGTTTTCTACTGGAAATAACTAAAACAATTTATCCGAGAAAGAAGCTTTAATACACATCTGGCAACTCCGTTGGTCTGTGTAGATTGTTTTTTGTTCGTATGTATTTAATTTATTTATACTTCTTTGCTTTTATTTGCTATTTAAAGATTTTTTAATTCGAACAAACCGCACCATAAGATACAAGTACAAAATAACAATAATAAAATAAACGAACACACAAAATACACTTCGTTGTTTTACGGAAATAAGGTTTAAATTGCAAAAATAGGTATTGCTTTTTTTTTTTTTTTTAAATAAACACGTCAACACAAATTATTAATACATAAAATAGCTACTTTCTTTTTGTAAGAAATTTTTTAATATTATTTTACAATTCTCTTCTATTTACACACTCTTATGTATTTTATACTTTTCCATTAATTTTTGTATGTATGTTGGTAGTTACATATCAATTATTATCATTATATTTTGTGACCACTAATTATTGTAAAACTCACTTTTTATATTTTATACTTTCTTTATAATAACTTTTTTACCATTTTACATCAATTTGAACTTTAAAAATAACGATTATGACGTTTAACTGACTTAATTTTTTTTTTTGGTAAGCCACTTTATGAGACGTAAACAACGACCTTTAAAATGTAAATGATTTTTTTTTTATTTTGTATTAATATTTTCGAGCAACACTTTTTATTTGTTCTTCAACAACAACCCTACTTGCAGTTCAATTCAGTAAAGACTGAAATTATTTTTGCAATAGTCCTCTTAAAACTCAACTAAGTATGTATAAGCAGCCGGTTGTTATCTTTGCTCCGCTATACTAAAGTACACATCCAACAATACTCATATTTTCTCATTCATTCACTCATTCAAATATACTCTCTTTTACTCCGCTTACTAATGCGCAGTCTCAATTCAATGCTAGCTAATTCCAATCAAATTCTCTTTTTATATACAATATTTATTAAATTAAACAATAACTAAAGCAACAACAATTTTCAATACAAAAATTATATACCGGCATATTTTTAAAGTAACACAACTGTTATCGCTACTTACACGCACACCCATAAAGAATAGCAAGCGCACACTAATAAAAAGCAACAAGCCTTAGCCAAATATTTTACACACACTGAGACTTTTTTTCATTTTATTTTCAACCAAAATATGCGAATATGTATGCAAGTTTGGACATGTTTAAATATTTGTCTGTGGACATACTACATATTAACAAGTATGCACGTGCGTATGTATATATTTGTATGCATTTACATTTTCATATGTATGTATATGGATAGTACGTATATGCACACTCATAATATAATTAATACAATGTATTTATAAACTAATTTATGAATCCATATGCTATTGTTTGGACTATTTTAACATGTATGTATGTATTTATGTATATGTATGGATGTGTTATTTAGATTTCTTTTAGTAAATTTAGTGTTGCCATTTGCTGAAAATACTTTCCCAAACGCATTTCTCTGGCAAGTGTTGTTTTCATACTGATATATTACAATTGCTGTTTCTTCTTTAACCTCAGATAAATGCATGCATATCTGAATACATACATACATGTGTATGTAAATATGTACATATGCACAAGCATGCATAATAAAATACTTCTTAATATTATTCCACAGCATTTTTGTAGTGTTCTTCTGGCAGCACTAATTTATCACTATCTCTTTTCAAGAAAAGAGCAAAGACAAGTCATATTGCATTGAGAATTTAGTGAGAGTATTTTGATATTTTATTTTTCTTATGTCTTCTTCTTCTTCTTGCTTCTATAAACAAGTGTATTGTAAAAGCTGAGTCAGCCCAGCACCACCCAACTTTAACTACTTGTTACAGTGGGCTTAAATGCAAGCATATGTGCATACATATTGAAGAATGCTTCAGCTGGCACATGTTTGAATGTGTATTTGCTACCAAAATTATATTCGAAACGGCCCCACATATTCAGGTATGGATTAGGGATGTGCAAATATCTATATAGCCAAATATTTGGCCATTTTTTGACATCTGCAATCGTATTAGCCATTTGAGAGAATATTTTTCGAATATTTTAGAAACTATATACATATATACATATACAATAAAATATATATGTACGTATACATAATGCAATTCTTAAGAAATACACTATTCGACATATTATCATAGAGTTGTTATATATTAAATTTATTTGTGTTAAGAGGTTGCTTAACCACCCCACATATAAATTTCATATAATATATATTAATTTTAGAAACATTTGTTGTAAATATTAAAAGAATATGCTACAAGAGATCGACATGTCTAACAGTTTTATACCATAAATGCTGTGTACCGATATCACCACAGCGCTACATATTTCGGTGGACCCTACTTCAATTTCATTTGCGCATTTTAGACATTTAAATTACATGGCGTTAATTGAAATGAGCGATTGAAAGTGTTCGACAAAAAGCCGCCTACAAGTTGTCAAGTTTTTACTATTACTTTTTTTTTTTTGGTTTAAATATTTTCTTGGAACATCTACATCCATTTATTACAGAAATTGCATTTTTCTCGTTTAAAATTAATTTTAAAGTACACGAACTTGATTATGAAGTTCTTTTACAAAAAAATTTTCATCATTTTGCAGACATCAACGGTACCTCAATTAAATATATTTCAGCTGTATGTATTAAATATGTGTACATGTAATTATATATGATATTTACAAAAGTGGGATGTAGAGTTTGTTTACAAATTTAGTTAAACAAACAACTACACAGCCGATTAGCATCTAATTTCTATTAGATATTAAAGAAATGGAATGACCAAAATCCTTCATCAGAGGTACAAGAAAGAACATGCAACACTTCCCCCACATGTATGCTTATGTGAACTTACATACATACGCACACACATAATATATTGACTTTTATAACCAACCATTCCACAGTGTCCACGTCACTTAATAAATACTTACACAAACACATGTACACACACCGTTATATGTGAATAAAAAAATAATGAAAATAAATGCCATTATTGTGTTATCGAATTGAGAACAGAAATATCAGTAAAACAAAATTAAAAACTGGAAACCAAAACAAAATAAATAAATAAAATACTGGACACTCTCGCCTCTCGCAGAAGGAAACATACAACAAGCACTCTTTCACACCCATTGAAACATACACCCATGCAAACATACACACATCCATATGCATGCACGTTCATACATACAAACGCATAATATTTTAGTTCGAAATTCTCTGAATAAAGCAAATGAATGCAAATCAGCAAAATTTAACAAAAATGTTTATAGAAAATAATAGAATTTAAAAATATACAAAAAAATCCACTATCACTGACTGGTATAACAATTAACCAACAACAAATTTTGTAAAATAAACATTTTGTCCAAATATAGAAAATAAAAGAAGCGAAAATTGGTATCAGAAATATGTAAATAATTACTGTAATAAGAAATTCATATATGAATATACATATGTACATACATACATACTTATGTATAGCTACCCTTTAAAAGTTATTCAATAAAGTTATTTACACATGCCCACATGAACATACACATACATACATGCATGTGCATGTCTGTGGAATGCATATATTTGCATGTATGTATGTACGTATGAATGTGTATGATAGCGGGCCACTAATTATGGCCCCACGATAAACTTCGCCAGTGCCACCCCGGCACTGCTTCTGCATTTCATCAGTGTGGGTAATTTTATCAATCGTATTTCTACACTCTCTTTTTATTTTCATTGAATGAGGAGTTTTGGAACTGAATTACACATTTCAATAATTACTTATATTGACGAATTCTTTACAGTTTCCAAGCATTTAAATTTGTTCGTCATGTTCAAGACTTATCTAATGTAATACTCTTCGATACACACGATATTCTAGTTATGCAGGGGTTCTTCCTGGGCTAATATTATATCCTATACTTCTCTCCGAATAGGACTTTATATGATCATCATCCTCAACGAAAACTATCCCGATAATACCAAAAAGGTAGAAATAAAAATAGGTAAAAGATTTATATATACAAGAACATAATAAACATAAACAATTTTGTAAAAGTAAATATATCTATTTTTATTTTTATTTCAATTTATCTTAATGGCTTTTTAGTTAATTCAAATACGATGTTTATTTTTAATTTCTGTGATCACTTAACAGTCTTGAAACCCAACACACATGATTACCAGCCACAATGAAACAATTGGCGATAAGAATTATCAGAATTCTCAGCTTTGGTTTTGTTTTTTTTGTTTGTTTGGGAGTAAAATTTGTTATAAAATTCACGAAATGCCTTTTGACGAACGTTTCATTTTTCTGGGACCCGCATACATTTCAATTTACACAAATTGCATTCCCAAACCACTGTGCATGTGTGTGTACACTAGAACGATAAAAATAAATACACTTTACAGAAATTTTAAGCCTTAAGATAATTTACATACGAGGGCATACACTAAAGGAGCATCTCAAGGCTTTGAAAGAATATCTGCTTGTAGCTTTTTTTTTAGCTTCATAAAATCTAAACAGAGCAAATTTGGTAAATTAATTGAGAATATCTTCACGGATACCCTTTTATTCCTTGCCACGATGATGATGATCATGCAACCTCTCTTATTTACTTATTTATTTATTTCAATTATAAAGTGTGTTTTGTATAGAGTAATACAAGTGCACCATAAGTTTGACGAACAGAGCCATTATTTTGATTAGAAATTTCCACAATTTGCACGCTTTGCTCTGGTGTAGGTCGATCCATAATGAAATGTCAAAGCAAACTAAACAAAAGACAACTATCAGCTGTTAAGTGGGTGGTCAAGTAAAGCAGTGATGCCAACTCAAAGTTGTATAACTCTATAAAAAAACCCTATAAAACTTTTACAAACTTCCACTTTTCTTAAAAGAAATAAAAAAAAATGATACATATTTTTGAGAAAAGAAAACGCCATAAGCCATCCGATTACAGGGTAAAGTCCTAAGTTGCGTACCACCCCGAGTTATGGGTTTTATAAAAGTCGCTAATAGAACTGTCCCCGATTAGCATATCAAAAACACTATATTTTTTCAACGATACGCCTACTGAGGGAATTTTGTAAATCGTTTTTTTACAAGTCACGAAGTCACATAATTTTTTTCCATCGGACATGGGACAGGCACGTTCACCACAATTTTGAAAACATTTTCCACTGGAATGTTGTTCATGTCTTCGCTTTTTTAGTAGCAATTGTGCTCTTTTTATATTTTTCAAATCTGTTATTTGCAAATTGTACCACGACATTTTCATGCTTTTTATTAAAATTTTATTTCTCGTTTACTTTTATGATATACTTGACGCTTTCCTTTATATCTAAAACAACAGAGAAATTATTTGAATTCCCATCACTTCTAGATCAGCAGTTAACCCTTATTTTGACGATGTGGCAACAACAGTTAAGTCCACAATTTAGATCTGCAAACGCTAAGACTTCTCCAATTAATCCTGACAAAGAACTACTTCTACACGAGCAACTATTGAAGCCGCCAGATGGATGTTAATACAAATTAGACATGCTAAAATTAGAGAATAATAATAATGAAGATGACTGTGACAGTGACAGTGATGGCTTCATTATAATCACATACACCCACACCCACACATACACATTTAGTTGCTTATTATATCCAACTATCAATAAAAAATATAATGCGAGTAGATATCACCCTACCGCACAGTTCTGCACACGCTGTTTACCAATTAAATAAGGAAAAAAAAGAAATATGATAAAAACCCAAAAACAAATCCATCGCTTTAATAGCTGTGACACATTGTTTTGTATCACACCCTCTTTATCTTTTTCGAGTCCACCTCCTACTTTTTCTATCATCAATATCAGCTGTGGCAGCAGCAGCAGCGGCAATATTAGCGTGCGACATGAGCCTTATTGTTGCTATCTTCCCATTATTATCGTCATTTAAGAAAGAAAAGGTTGAAAAGGGTGCTGCGGGGGGTAGAGGGAGATATCGAAATTGATGCTGACACTACGACTGATGTTGATGACGATGACAATGAAAGTTAAAGACAACAGAGAACACATTAACACAACAAAATTCTTGTTATAGAGAATATTCTTTTTAGATGATAAAATCAGCAATAAAGGGGATATTTTAAACGAAAAACAGAATTGGATACAAAATAAAATCGAAGACTAAAAGAAAAAACAAATGAAATAAAATAAAAATTTTAACATGCAACTATAAATAAATAAACTCGACTCAGTTTAATGTTTTGGTTTGATTTATTTGCCGGAGTACCCACCCTACTTTTGAATAACCGGCTGGTCGAAGTTTAACCACAAACTTCGTTTAAAGAAAACATATTGCGGACGCTTAAAATTAAGAAGTGAAAGCTCTGAGTTCTTTTAATAGTTTCCTATTTGGTAGTGGTTTAAAATAAACTTATCAGTGTTTAACATAAACAAGTTAACAGGAGTGAGAAGGAGAGAGAGAGAGGGAGTGAAATTTTGAAAGTTTACATTTAAATGGAAACAGTGTAACTCTTTTACTTTAAACTGGGAATTCAACCTGAATGAACGACAAATTTTTCGGGGCAAAAAAAAATATATATATATTTTTCCGTATATAAAATTATGCACAATGGGCATTTTCAGCTTTTCAAATTCAAAAAGAAAAATGTCAAGTTATTATACCGAAATATATATAGACTTGAAAAGATAGGAAATGAAACAACATAAAAATAATTTTTTGAAACTATAAAAATATATGTTTTGTAAAAATATTTTGAAAATATTTTGTGAAAATAGTTCTCGCTTTTACATCAATCCAAATTGTCTATCAGGGAGAGAAAATTTTAAATTGTTCGACATAAAAACGTCATTATCGGAAGTCACTATATTCCCATCATCCGTACTCGAGTGCTTTGCAAAATGTCTGGCAACCGTGTGAATTTTCTGCCTTCCAACGTCGTCAGAGCAATCAATGTCAGCACAATGTAAGACATCTGACAATCGTTTGAGCACTCTATTTTATCATTGTCATATCTGACAATGGTAACACTGTCAGAGAAATAATGTCATTGACAAAATGTATTTAAAAACAAACAGCAGTTTTTATTAAAAATTATAAATAAATAAAAGTGGAATATATTTAAGGATTTTTACTTTAAACTGAAACAACTAAATAAATAAAAATATTAATATAGGGTGTTTTTTATAGAGTGATACAACTTTGAGTTGGCATCACTGCTTTATTTGACCACCCATTTAACAGCTGATAGTTGTATTTTGTTTAGTTTGCTTTGACATTTCATTATGGATCGACTTACACCAGAGTAACGTGTGCAAATTGTGGAAATTTTTAATCTAAATAATGGTTCTGTTCGTCAAACTTATCGTGCACTTCGTCCATTCAAAATTTTATTTTCAGATGAAGCCCATTTTTGGTTGAATGGGTACGTAATTAAACAGAATTGTCGCTTTTGGAGCGACGAGAATGCACAAAGCTTTTGTCCGAAACACCATGACATCCACAGAAAATTACTGTTTGGTGCGCTTTATGGGCTGGCGCAGTCATAGGCTCATATGTCTTCCAAAACGATGATCAGCCGTGACGGCCAAGCTGCCGAAATCATATTTAAACATTAACGTCATAAAATTTTCTATCCAATAAAGACCGTTTCATCGATATCAAAAATATATTACTATGTTTTATTATGATTGAAATTGTTGTGTCACTACATAAAAAACACCCTTTAGTTCAGTCCACAATTTTTATTATTTTTTTCCATCGCTTTTAGTAGGATCAAACGTCAGAGGATGACCTCTACATAAGCAGTGGATTGTGCCGGAACTAGAAAGGAGGAGATGGTGTTGAGAGGGCAGATGCAGTGAGAGGAATAAACAGAAAATTTTCTTGTAGCCATTTTACTTCTTACTTTGCCGCTGAAGTCTTGCTATGGGGCGTGCCGTAATACGTTCTTTAGTACGTGGCAGTGTCAATTGTTGTCGATAATGTTCAGTGACTATTGAAAAAAGTCGTCAACAATTCACACAACCAGGCACTAGTGCAGATCGCAATAACCCGATACCATCGGCATGACTGAGTGCAGAATCGATCGGAGACGTTACACTTCCAGCTCTGAGTGTTAACTACTACTAGCGCAATTTCCCTCAAAGCTGCAAAATGTTTTTTATTTCAAGTAACGAACTCTTAAGTCGGCCTAAATAAAAATACAATGAAATTGATGTTATTTTGTTGCTGCGTTGCATTCTACACACACACACACTCATGTACTGTTCGCTACAAATGCATGCATGCATTTGCATGAGTGTGCACGAGCATGTTTAGTAATTTTTTTTTTTTTGTTCTTCACACACGAGTACCGAGTCGAATAAATGAATGATGTTGCACAACACACACTCACTGACACTTGACGAATTTGCTGGTTGTTTGGTGCTTTTTGGTTGGTTATGATGGTGTTAATGGTTTATTGCCGCTGTCATTACTGTCATCAAATGTTCAAATTGACGTGTGGGTTCAAATTGCAATATCATTTAGCATAACCACCGTCTCTTTCCGCTCCACTAGCCCCATTTCCTCTTTAAACTCTGTCTAGAAAATGTGTTGCAATTACGATACAAACTATTTAAAGTTTGTATGGACTTTCGAATAGATTTTGCGTTAATTAAATGGGAAATACTCTGAGTTGGCCTTTTTTTCGTTATTTTTTCATAAAAGCATTTTCGAAAGTATATTTTGTTGCGATACTTTAAAAAAGTTTAATCTTTTGTTAAATTTTCAATGGTGAGAATGGAGTTTTGAAAATTATTGTGTCCTTTTATGGTGCCAAAGGGCAGAACAATTTTAAAATATATTTTTTAATGTCCTTAATTAAACGAGTATTGACTAATTTTCTTGCACCCCTGAGTTAGTTTATTTTCTGCAAGCAAAATAATTATTATTTAAGTGACAAGTGGTGCTCGACTTGAATGATTTCACACTCATTTTTAGTGTAAAATTATCTCAAAACGCTCTTAACCCACATCAATAAGCAGAAAGCAAATTTTCCATAACGAGCCAAGGGAAACGGTGCGTTGTTCGTTTCAATTCATTCCTTCTTAACCCTTTTAACTGTAACCCCATTCTACTCCTCCTTCCACTCCTTTCAGCAGTCAGCATTAAAAAAATTCCTGGCTGTTAAGGCTGCACAATAAACGCCATTATTGTTGTTGTTGTAAATTCT
The DNA here is from genome assembly GCA_963675445.1 of Linnaemya vulpina. NCBI lineage: Eukaryota > Metazoa > Arthropoda > Insecta > Diptera > Tachinidae > Linnaemya > Linnaemya vulpina. The sequence continues at coordinate 21,344,208 of OY776278.1, forward strand.
GTGTTTCTTTATTTGTTTTTATTTTTATTTAAATTTTCATTTCTTTTTTTATATATTTTATTTCCAGCAAATTCAATAATTTGTTTCTTTACAAATACGTGAAACGCACACACTCATACACACATTTACGCACTGACAAAAGGGATAGATTTTCAAAAACGCATTAGTTGATGGGACTGTGTGCTTTTCTTAAGGAGAATTTCCTAAATTTGTTTAAGGGAGTGTTTTTTTTTTGTGTTTTGCCTGGGGCTGAAGGTATTGAGTGTTAAAAGGGTTCCATTTAAACTTGGAGATCTGAAGCCTGGAAATATCCTATTTAACCATACGGATTAAAAAGAGTGAAGAAAAATAAATTGGAGACAATAAAAATGTCAGGCTTATTTGGCTTTCTTGCAGGGAAATTAACGCGCTGATTAAATTTTGTATTAAATTTGAGTAACTAACGAGCCGTTCTTCCCCTACTCTGCTGTTGAGTGATTGAATGTCAAAGAAATAAAAAGTTTGCAGACTAGATAAATTTAACTTATTTTAATTATATCTTATATAATTTCTTTTTTATTTAAAGCGAGTAACGCAACTGAAATTATTCGATAGAATCCAGATTTTTACATTATTTTTCTATTATTTAAATTAAATTTATTTTGAATTTTATTGTTGTAACGTATTTCATTGATATGATTTAATTAATTATAAATGTATTGGAGGGAACAGTTTGAATAACGAATCCAGCTAATTTGGGTCTTAGTTGGTACCGTTGTGTTGGCCGGAAGCTACACACACTCACACACACACACAGTCAATGCTAATAGACCAGTAGGACTCTAAATCAGCCACAGCGTAGAAATATATAACGTGAATTTCAAAAGTTCGCAGGCTACGTATTCTATAGCAGATGAGAAATATTTACTAAAATCCACTTCTTAGTGCGACTGATATCTGTAAACCCCACTAAGTTTTTCGCAATAAATTCCGTTCTTGAGCTGAATTTTTCTGATAATTTTCCAACTAAGACAGAAAAAATAAACAATATTATTCCAAGACACAACCGAAATGCACCACCAATTTAATTGTGCAACTTAAATAGCAGAGAAGAACAGCTATTTTCAAAGGCCACTACAATTGCATCGCCAGTACTCATATCTACTTTTGCTAATCACCACCTATTAAATGATTTTGCTCAATGTGCTAACAATTATTATTTATAGTGATTTTATTATGAAATAGAATTCGAGAGTTGTATCGAATCAATTGTAATCCTCACACCCTAATTTTGTAATGGTCCATATTCGCTGAAGCTACTTTTTTCGGTTTTTGTAAAAACAAATAGATCAAAGAGAAAAAAATTTTAGTTAAAACAATTAAACTAAATTCTTAAAAGCACTTGAAATGTTGATAGTAGCATGCGGTACTCTGAACCACAACAATTTTTTACAAGTGATATTTTCAGAGAAGCTCTCTGAAAATATCAAGGCGAACCTCGTTCTGGCCGCAGAGCCATTTATATCGACAATTTATTAAAATTTTGACAAAGTGAAGAAATTCGTTATGAAGATTCGTCCGCAGAACAAAACAGCTGTTTTTGAAGGCCACTACTCTTGCATCGCCAGTACCCATATCTACTTTTAATAATCAATACTAATTAAATGGTTTTGTTCAATGTGCTAACTATTATTATTTATAGAGAATTTATTATGAAATAGAATACGAGAGTTGTATTGAATCAACTATAGCACATTTGAAATCCCTGCGTTGTCGTTTGATTATTTTCTTCATGTCCTATTTTCGCAATTTTTGTTCCACATTTATTTGAGATACTTTTTTCTGGTTGTGGTAATTTTCGTTGCACATTTCCTGAAGCAAATTTTCTTTTTTGGGTTTTGCAAAAATCAAGAGATTAAAGAAATTTAATAAAATTTTGTGGAAAAAATGGAAATAATTTAAAAGGACTTGATATATTGATAGTGGAGTACAGTGACGGTACTCTTTGCCACAATATTTTTGTTTGAAGTTTGTGGTACTTTGAAAGAAGCTCGAGAAATTGTAAATAACTACCCTCGTACTAAATGCTGTTACATTATTATATCGTCAAGCAATTTTTTTCCAATATTTCCGACATACGATGCGTAGCAACGAAGTTCCTTCCTAAAGTCTGGATAAAAAGAACTGGCACGTGTTCACAATTTTAAAAAAGAAAAAAAAAAAACAACGACGTAGTAAAGAATCAACCGCCATACTGGCAATGTTTGATCTCCTTTGGTACTTTCCTGTTTGCAAAAGAGAAAAGAGGCAACTGAGAATGTAAAAAAGTTAAGAGAAGTCCAAGACAGAGTAAAAATTATTTGAGAAGTGCAACATAAACGCTGTTAAAAGGCTTTTCCCTCTGAGGAGGAATTATAGAATAAATAAATAATTTTTTCTTGGGAAAAATTGAAATTCACTTTATTTCTACAACAGACCTCGTATGTATGGTATGTAACTAGTGACAGTAAACGGAATGTTTAAAAATCTATTAAGAGACATGAATGTCTTGAAAAACTATAACTGAATTATTTACAAAATCAAAGTCTTAGAAAAGACTGAATAAATCTATTTTTTTTAATTAGGAGCAGCCCTCAGAGGACGATACTTTTATAGACGATACATTGCTCCAGAGCTGGAAAGATAAGTGGGCAGCCAAATATGAACTGTTCGTGCGTCCATCATACTTTTTTAAATATTTTTTTAATACATTGAAATGAAAATTTTATGTTTGTATTTGTATCCTGTTTGTATTTGTATCCTTTAAGCCTAAAATGCTCATCACTGTTGTTGTTAATTTATTAATTTTTTATTTTAATTACAAACATCTTTAAAGCCTGATAGAAACATGCGTCTGCCTCAAAATACTGATTTTATTTTACAGCATTTCTTCAAAGATTTTTGGGGTTTTTTCTAGTATCAGTTTCTGCTTTGAAATATTTCTTTGTTTGTTTTTCTAAATCGTTCTTTCTGGAAATATTAAATAATTACAAGTTGGAAAATAGTATTTGCATTTTGTTTTGTTTGCGATTCAAAACGATATTTGATAACGTTGCGATAAAAATATGGAAAAAAAAGAATTCGAATGAAGAGTGAAATGTAAATGGAGTGATAAGAAGGGTATAGGGAAGGGAAGTTAATATTTGGATTTATCTAAGTGTATGCACACAAAGAAAAAAAGGGAATAAATATTTAGTTAAGGAAACAATTTATTGTCAATATTTTGAAATGGAAAAATTATTTACGTTAATTAAATATTTTGTGATATTTATTTAAGATTTCCTGTTCAAATTTATATTAATATTTACCCCTATTCCTTAAGGCGTTGTCAAGTTTTAGGCAACATTATTTTTATTTAATGTCAATATTATTTAAACTAAATTTTAATATGCCATGAGATGACTTTTTGGTTTGACAGTCAAACTGTGTTGACATTTCTGCTCATTAAGATTTTGTATGTCATCACGAACCGTTTAACGGCAAAAGAACGCTTCCAAATTGTGAAAAAAGTGAATAAAAGAATATTTTTGCGACGTTTATAGATCATTTCCTAATTTTTACTTTCAAGAAAATCAGGTTCAAAAGGAATATTAAAAATATATCCCTTCTGAATAGCAGCAAAAGCACTTATATCGGGTGTTTTTATAGAGTGATACAAGTTTAAATCATAATAAAACATAGTAATATATTTTTGATATCAATAAAACGATCTGTATTAGATAGAAATTTTATGACATTAATGTTTGAATATGACTTCGGCCACGAGGCCGCCACTGCTGGCGCGTACAGGGCACAACCTGGAATACCAATATTCACAAACAGTAACATTTTGACCATCATCGTTTTGATGAAATATGGGTCAATGACTCCGCCATAAAACGCACCAAACAGTAATTTTCTGTTAATGGAAATGGTGTTTCGACAAAAGCTTGTGGATTCTCGTCACTCCAAATGCGACAATTCTGTTTAACCAAAAACGGACTTCATCGGAAAATAAAATTTTGATTGGACGAAGTGCACGATAAGTTTGACGAACAGAACCATTATTTTGATTAAAAATTTCCACAATTTGCACTCGTTGCTCTGGTGTAAGTCGATCCATTATAAAATGTCAAAGCAAAAAGCAACTATCAGCTGTTAAATGGGTGGTCAAATAAAGCAGGGATGCTAACTCAAAGTTGTATCACTCTATAAAACACACCCGATAAAAATAGGGAGATTGTGCAGTCACCGAAATCGGACCGAGACCGAATTTCACGTGACTTCGCAGCCAATATTTTTTATATCAGCCCTTTAGATTTTCTTAAATCCAAATAATAAACTAGACTTTTCAGTTGATTTCTGAAGTTGCAAAACTTTCACAAACGCATCACTTAAGCGTGTGTTGGCGTTTAATTAATATTTATTGTAATCAGAATGTTTCAGAGGATCTTTTGGCTGCTTTATTTCAAAACATGAACAATAATCGCCCTAAATACACGATGAATTTGCAGTGACGATCCCATTTATAGAGTGAAATAGAAGTTAATCCTCTTAAAAGCTATTGAATGTCATACAATTACGCACGCAGTGCACGTCAGTCGCAGTAAATCAACAACGAAAAGCGATTCAATGAAAATGAATAAGAACAACAATATTTCCTTGTTTATTTTAATTTGACGCAAATTTTTTTTTGGTTATTTATTTTCTTTTTGGCTGTTAAACTCATTAAATCGTATCTTTTAGCATCGCAATTGCTAACAACAGTGTTCATATCCACTATTAAAGTTGTTGTGATTGTCGGATATAGAAAAATGCATAATTTTAAAAGGATGTCACTGCCAAGACCTGGACTGCTTCGTCCTTTAAAATATAGAGATGAAGATCTTAAATCTCTCTCTCTATTTTTAATACTTCCATAAGAAATTCCAGGCAAATTTTTGTTTCAATTTGGACCGGAACCCAGACAACTAACAAACGGCTTTTATTTTCTATTATCAGCAAAAAGACTCATTTAGAGTTCTAACTTTTAATTCTTAAACTTAAAATATAAAGAAATTCATATTCAAGTCTCAAATTACTTTGAGAATATAAAATTTATAGAAATAAATAGAAGAAAAATTCTTTTTATTTTGACACAATTTGGGCACCGACCAAAGATCCACAAATTCATACGTGGCTCTGCCTATTAAAATTTTCCAAATTCGCATGAGAAATAAAATAATATTCAATGAAAGAGAGAGAGAGAGAGAAAGAGAGTAAAAATAATTTAATTTTTTTTTGCATATAAATTTTATTAACGCATTGATTTACAAAATTGGGGTCTTCGTCAGTGCCGTAATTAGTTGTGATTCAATTCACGCTAATTAGATTAATCGATTATGTCATGCACCCTGGGGCAGTTGAGCGTTGTACGGCCCCATGCGGTCTAGTTGAGACCACAATAATTCCCTTCTCATGTTCCTGTAACGAAAACCGTTTACAGTCACTGCAATTTCAGCCGCATCTTTAAAAAAGAATGATCCAGTCGTGCCACCAAAAAAGGACACACCAGACCGTTGTACGTTGTGGGGACATTTTCTTCTCATGAATCGCACGAGGGTTTTCGGAGCCCCGCATTAAAATTTTTTCATTCATTTAAAAATTGGTTCAAAACGAAATGCGTTCCCCTGCGAAAAGATAATATATTTCGAAAAGTGGGCATTTACTTTGCTCTACTACCCATCTAACGCTTCGCTGGCACTTTTAATGGTCTGCTAGTTCGAGGTCCCCGGTTGGCCGAATTTCGTACGCCTGAAGTTTGGAGAGTTTTTTTTTCGAAATTCGTGAAATTTGAGGTTGTTAAGAAGGATGCCGAATTGATGTATACAGAATGTTTATAAAAGACCAAACTATACGTTGACGCACAGGATTCTTATTGTCCATAATCGATCAAGTTTCTTACGGTTTGTGGAGGACTTTTCCAATACTTCATACGTTGCGTGCAGTTTTTTGAAATTTGAAATTCTTCAAATTCGGGAGCCGCTCTCTTCATAACTTTCAAAGTTTTGATTAATAATTTCTGAAAACTTTAGCGCGTTGATGCTCAAAGAGAATCATGTCTGCAGTTTTTTTTCTATGCGATTTCACACAATTATTTGAATAATTTCAAAAATTATTCGTTAGATGGAATCTACTTGAGTTTAACAGCGTTTTTTCTTTTGTCCCGGATCTCATTCTCTCAAGAGCGTTGCCATACTTTAATAAAGCTTCATACATTTTGTAAAGAGAATCATGAGAGCAGAAAAAATATAAATAAATATCACAGAGCGCTTCTAAAATTGCTGCCGAGCTTTAGTTGTGGACTTTATTTATCAGGCAACATTTTTACCTGAACTTGTGTACTCATTCCGTATAAGCATTTCAGCTTTACGTAAGCATATTACGCAACTGTCATATTGCTCAAATAATAAATAGTTTCATACCAAATTTATAAAGAGCATTCTCAATGAGCCATTATTTACATGTGGCAATATTTTGCTTCTTGCACCACTGTGCTGTCTGTAATGGCCTACATAAAACACAGACCAGAGGCGGATCCACCTTCGACATTGAGGGGCTGACTTTAATTGAATTTTATAAAAAAAAAAGCAGCGCAAATTGCTAATTGAAAATTAATGAAGTAATTTTATTAGATTGGGGAGAGACTAACTAACCCTTTTCCCCTCTTTCTGTATGCGCGCCTGATACAAGCTACACATGTAACTTCTAACTGCCGTCGTACATATTTATTTATATCAACGCTAGTTTATCAATGTTTCTCTAAAATTGTTTGGCTGCTTGATATTTTCACAAAATAACGAAACAAAAGGAAGTATATTTTTGTATAACACCAGCAGAAGTGCACGAGTATCGCATAGATATCAGATCGTGTAGAGAAAACTAATAATGAGCATTTAATTTATTTATGACATCAATTAACGAATAAAAACCCAAGTAAAATGTGCAAAAAAAGCTAAAATGAATCAACTTATTTATCTGCAACATAAAACGTTTAATAAAGGGGAACGCTTTGAGGGAATATCTTTTTCTCTCTTTTTGCGTTTGTAATAAAAAGTAACGATACGAGCTCTCGTATCTATTCGAGTAAATTTGGTGTGACTTTTAATGTTGGTTTTCCATTAAACTTGTATTAGCGAAACAGTTTGATTAAATGTTGGATATTTGAAAAGGGGGGGTGATTAAAATTAACTATTAAATTTGATGGGGTAGTTTTGAGATATTTAAGGATAAAATTAAACGGAGAGTATTTAATAAAAACGCTTAAGACAGTAGTAAAACCGAAGCAACAAAATTTTGAAACGTAAAGATAACAATGAGAGACGTTGTAGTGAAGCATAAAAATATTATTAAATATTCTGCACGTTGAATATTAAATATTCTGGACGTGCGGTTGTGAAGAAGTTTTCGCTCACGAACTTAGACTCAAGTGGCTGCCGTACAACAACTTTGGTTTTCCTCTGACTGTCGTAAACGCTTAGTGATTTATAAAATTGGGATTTAAGAAACTTGTTTTTGTTTCAGACACATTTTTTCCACATTTTCGTTTGGCTTTCAAAATCTTTGAAATTTTTATGAAAAATTAAAGAGAATAGAACAGAAGGGAAATAAAACATTTTTATTTACATAAAAAGGGTCTTCCAACAGGGACCGCTGATTTTTTTAAATTGATAATGGCTCTCTCGTTGAAACTGCATCTGTCAATTCAGTTGTTATTTATTCAGTCTATTTCGCCAAGTCCCCTTATTTTTGTTCTTTTATCGAAAAATCATTTCCGTCGAAAATCATATTCAGCATTCATATTCTCATTTCTGAATGAAGGGACATGTGAGCCGACAAAAATGCCGAATTTGAACGATTCCAATACACACGAAAGCCAAGAGCATCCACTGTATTGATATGCATTTTGGGCTGGCGTTGTGATGGGTCCATATTTTTTTGAGAATAAACTCGGCCAGGCCGTAACTCTCAAAGGCGATCGCTATGAGTCATTGACTACTAACTGCTTGTGGGCTAAACTGGTTCTTCTGGACATCAAGGACTTGTGGTTCCGTCAGTTTTGCACCACATGCCCCACAGCTTATGAACCATTGAATGTACTGCAGGAGAGACTTGAGGGCATGGTCATCCCACGTGCACGTGATGTAAGCGGGCCACCGACGTTGTGCTATTTAATCCAATCAGACTTTGTCATGTTTGGATTTGTTTCCGAGACCCAGATTTATGCGAAGACGTCACAAGCCGCAGTGGTTTTCAAAGCCAACATAAGCCAACATTTTAAGGAAAATTGCTCATTTCGGATGCGCTCCAGCCACAGAAGCCGTGGCGAATATTTAAAGGATGACATGTTTAGCACATAATGGCCTCAATGGCTTTTCAATGGCATAACAAATTTCTATAACATCTCGCACACACTTTGATTTTTCATTTAAATTTAGAGGCAGGAAGAGGTTACTGAAAGACTGAATCTCTATTGATTTTGTTGTTTTATTTTACAAAACTTTTAATCTCATTTAAAATTATCTGCACAAGAAAAGGTTAAGCCTTCAAAGCTGTTTAAAATTTCATTCTGTTCGTAAATAAATTTTTGTAATATTTTAACTCTTTTCTCAAGAGGCAAGAGGGAAGGATTTGATGTGTAACAGGTACTCCACAATGAAACTGTTAATATAATTAAGAAGTTTGAAAGCAGAGAAATCCTTTTGCGAACATTTTACGCAGCAGAAAAGAAAAAGAGGAAACATTAAAACATTAACAAAGAACGTTAAATGTAACGGCTTAAGAAGATTGTATTTATTAAATACAAAACTGGAATTTTTTTTAAATATATTAAACATGAGAAAAGGAAATGGAAATTAAAGGTTATGAAATTTTTATAATTTAATTCAATTTAAAAAAAATATTTAACATATCTAACACTAAACAGTTGCAGATTAATACCAATAAAATATTCGCCAGCTGAAGATGGCTTAATGGCAAAAAGCTAAAAAAGAATTAAAACAAATTAAAAGAAAATTCGTATTATTCTCTGCCAAAGAAACAATGCCGATTTATCATCAACTTAAACTTGTTGTAACAGCAAAGAAAAGAAAAATAAAAAAAGCCAAAATATCATATTAAATAAATATAAAAAATAGGTCAACGAATTTATTTTGCAAAGAAAAGAAATAGCAAAATTATAACAACATCCAGATAGAAGTTAAAATACTAGAAATGCAACACACTCCAGCTCAAACATATTTCACAAATTAATTTTATATATGAGAGTTATGTCTTCGTTGCCATTCAAGCCTTTGCAGTAAACGATTAAATTAACAAAAAATAAAATAAATAAATTTACAACTTGCGAAAATAAAATACTTTTTTTTCCCCGCATCCATATTAAGACGCTTAAAAATAAAGTGCTTAATACAACGTTCCATGAACAAGATTTATGGCTTTTCTACGTGCTTTTATTTTTCCAAATAGAAATATTGCAAAAATATTGTGGAAAAATGTTGAAAATAAAACAAGTTTAAATAGAAAAATTGCCCGAGTGTTTATTAACAGAAAAGCGCACTGTGTTGGTGACAGTTTAATTATTTTTTATTTTCCCTTTTTTTCGTCTGCACGTTTAATATAAAATAAAAAAAAATTTAATATTAATTTAAAACTATGTAAATGAATGATGGAATTAAATATGTTGCAAAAAATATATATAAAATTATATTAAAAAAGAAATATTTTAAACAATCATCAGCATGACCAGCGTTGACGACCTTTGTAGTTCGCTGGAGCCCTAAGCAAAAAACAACAACAATCGTGTAAAAAAGAATTTTTGTCATGTATTTAAAAGAATTAACTAATAAAACTGATAAGAAGATCAGATTCTTTTGTCTAGGAATTTAAAAACAAAATGTTTTTCAATATCTGGAAAAGAGTCACAGTGGGGCGAAAGCAATTATTTTCAATTCATATATGTATTAAGAGGTACGAAAGTGAGGTCCTTTAAAATTGATATAGATAAATTTTAGGACAACCTAAGCGTTTTAATATAATCTTGGAGATGTTGGAGAAGAAGACGGTTGCCCCCTAAATGAGATATCGTTATTTAATCAAGAAATACGATTCCTTTATTCGAGGCGAGTTTCTGCTAAGTTGGCATTAAATGACCTCGGCAATAAATTTATCGAAAATATGTAAAAATACTTCTTAACATGATCAGAAACTATCCACGAAGTCTAGATATTAAAGTTTTAAAATGACGTGCCCAATTTTACTTCAAATCAACAACACGTGACACTTGAGTGACACAAGCATGGCACACATGCTTCGGCTGAGTTCCATGTCATTGAATGGTGTCGGGTATCACTCAGTGAATGTAAATATAGTCACCTGAAATGCAGATAACGTGTCATAATTTTCCAAATCCTTACACAAAAAGCAAAAGCCATTATAAAATGAAAACTACTTGGAATGATGAAACTTAATTTTCAAGTCTACCCTAAAATTGTATTAATCAATTAAATGTTAAACTTGAAAATTTTATTTCAATATTCCAAGTAAATTTCATTCAAAAAGTTTTGATAGTTAATCATTTTACATTTCAGGTGACGATATATTCTTTTCACGAAGCGAAATTTTAAAAGCAATCATGTTTTTTTTTCAAGTAATAGTGCGTGAAAAATACAAGACTTCACGTAAAATAGGCGTAGCTCATGCGTGTCATAATCTTGACTCACGCGTGCCACGGGCTTAACTCATTACATTTCAGGTGACGACATATTCTTTCAGCATGCCCAAAAAGCGCAATTTTAAAATCAATCATACCTTTTTTTCAAATAATATTGCGTGAAATATACAAGACTCCATGTGAAATGGGCATAGCTCACGCGTGTCATAATCATGACTCACGCGTCACACGGGCATGACTCACGCATGACACATTCGCAGTTTCTGCAAAAAATTCAGGGCAGCTGTAATAAAAAAAATTGGAAAAAAGCAAAAAATGTTGGCGGAAGTCACGCAGCGTTAATTTGTTGGTCACTTCAAAGCACGAGAGCTTTTAATAATTCGCATATAACGAAATTTGAAGTTTATGCAGGCGGCGCATAATCTTATGTAACGTTTAAAATGGAATATGACTTAAACTGGAAAAATTATAATTTTTTTTTGCATTTCCAATGGAAACATTAACAACTAAAAATAATCCGAATTATCGCTTTTCAAAAATACTTGGGCTGTACTGGACTTGATCATGGGGAGTTCGTGGCTCTTTTCTGCCGATTCTTTGAATTCTCTCTCACAATATATAGTTTTCAGGAATCACTGCAAAAAAACTGGTGCCTATTTCACTCCTATTTTTCGCCCAGTGTATACGCTAAGTGGCTACTTTTGCTTATCATCAGGCAGGGACAGAAAGAGGAACGGAAAGAGGGACGGTTCTCCCCAACTCTAATTAAATCTTTTAAATCTATAATTACAATGCTTTGTTTTATATAAAATTCTACAAAGTTCCCCCTACCCAAACGGTAAGGCTGGATCCGCACCTGGTTAACTCATGTCGATTTCTTTTCTAGAAAATAATGCAACATTTTTCACACTTTTTAGCAGAAAATGGCAACATTTTGCCAATAATTAGAATGAATCCAACATCTCTCAGGAAAAATAACTTCTGATTGGAAACTTTTCCACACCGACACTTTTTAGAAAATAAGTGAAAAATTTTTACAGGTTTTCTAGAAAAGAAAACGCCATCAGTGTTTTAATAAAAAAAAAATATATAAATTATAGGAGAAGTACTTTATAAAATACGACCACTTTGGGTCCGTTGCTGAAACGGCCCTTTTAAATAAATAGAAAAACATCAAACATTAAAAGGAGAATAAGACAAGTAAGTTTGCTCAAAAAGGTTGGACATGCCTGTATGTCGGCTGCTGCTGCTGCTGTTGCTGCTCTTTTCCTTATATTTTCTTCCTTCACACCAACAGTTTTCGAAAACATAAAATTTATCAATTTGAATTCTACACGATGTCATGGTTTGTTTTAATGTTGTGCGAATTAAGTTTTTGTCTATAGATTCAATAAATTTAAGGAATATTTAATATGCCATTTACACAATTTAGAAGGAAAGAACAACAATGGGCAAAATTATAGCACAGTGGTAAAACATTTTCAAAAGGTTGCATTTTCTATTATATTGACTCTTGGCAGGGATGGAAATTTAATCTGTATTTTGATTTGTGGGAAAAACAAAATAAACAAAATTTTCGAAATGAAATCTTTTTCATAATTCCGCACAGGATACTAAAAGTGATTTCATATCGAATAATTGTTAAATATATCGTTTTCTAAAGAACTTAAATACGGATTTAGTTTCATTTCCGTTGCTGTAACATGGCTGATTGATTTGTTTTTAAAGCTCTTGTAATTTGAAAATGTATTTCATAACTATAAGCTAAAAATAATTGGATCCGGCTCGAGTTCAATTCTCACATTTTTTTCGAGAGAGAACTATTCAAGTAGTCTGGCCATAAACAGTCAAAAGACAATTTTTGAAATGTTCACTTTGCCATGAAACACAGAATTGAACTCGAGCTCCATCCAAATTTTGTTAGTTCAAAGTCAATGAAGTTCGATTTTAAGCAAAATTAATAATATAAAATATTAACTTCTTAAAATTGAATCACTTATAAACATGACAGAGTCTCACAGAAAAAATTTCCCTACCATAAAAAATAAATTTTCCATTGTAATATAATTTTCAACACCCCTGTTATTTTGTTTGCGAATATCATACAACACATTTAGTATGAAAGCGTGAGACGAGTTTGTATATGGAATAGCAGGGCGTTGTGTTGATATGAAATGCCTTAAAGCCATGACGATGTTGTTGTCGATAACGGAATGCCACTCTTCACTTTGCTAATACGTTAACTTGTTTGCAAAGCCATTACCAAACTCATCACTAACACTTGAATTACAAAAAAAAAAAAATTTTGAAATAAAATAATGAAAAAACATCTCTGAACGGAAGTAGACAAGAATGTACTCACAACGAAATAGTGCACCCACTCACTCTAACAATTTCATGTTGTTATTTTTTTTTCTTACTTCGGCACAAATTTAATAAGAAAATTCTTTTGACACTTTATGTTAATATCGCGTAGAGCGTCATCGTATCAATTCAAGTCAAAATTTAATTTCGGTTGTTTTTTCTTTAACCTGATTAAAGTTTCAAATATTAGGGAAGCTCATGCATTCAAAAAGCAACCAAATCGTAAAAGAAATTACTTTTTGACAGTTTTGCGAAAATAAAAACATATTATATTCAAGCAAAACAAATGATTTATTTCTGAATACAGCCTGTATTTTTTAGAGTGTCTTAACTAACTTGATGTTGGCATCACTGCTTTAGTTGAGCATCTATTTAACAGCCGATTGTTGCTTTTTGTTTAGTTTTCTTTGAAATTTCATCAGGAATCGTGTTACACCAGAGAGACGCGTGCAATTTGTTGAAAATTTTTAATCAAAATAATTGTTCTATTCGTCAAACTCATCCATTCAAAATTTTATTTTCCTATGAAGCCCATTTCTGGTTGAAGGGGTACGTTAATGAGCAGACTGGTCGCATTTGGAAGGAGAGAATATACAAAATTTTTGCCCACAGGAAATCATTGTTTGGTGCGGTTCAAAAGCTGACGGAGTCACTGGTCCACATGTCTTCAAAGACGATCGATAATGGTCAGAATTTTACTGTCAATGGGTGAACGGTACAGGAACATGTTTCCTATGTTTTTCGTAGCTCAATTAGGTGGCATTAGTCCAGATGATATGTGGTTCCACATGCCGCACAGTGGGGGCTGCAATTGATTTACTCAAAGAAATTTTTGATGAAAAAAATAATTTCAAATAATGGCGCAATTAATTGGCCACCAAGATCGTGTGATTTAACCCCGTTGGATTATTATTTTTTGGGTCATGTTAAGTCTCTTCGCTACATCGATAAACCTAAACAATTTAACAGCTAAAAACCAATATTCGAATGGTTATCGGCGAAATACGGCTATGAAAAGTTTAGAAAAATTAGTGCTTCAGATTGGGCCTTCTACGAGCCACTCGTGGTGGCCTCAAGACGGAAATCATATTGAAACTATAATTTCATAAAATTTTCATTCAAATAAAGCCCGTTTCGATGATTTTAAATATATAATGCCTTGTTTTATTATGACTTAAACTCCTGTCACTCTATAAAAAACACTCTTTAAATCTTAAATCTTATTTTTCTTTTCTTTCAAACTTAAATTAGCAGCATTCAGTTAAATAATAAAAGCCTCTCTTCAAAAAATATTAACACTCTCAGTTACTCTTAATTTTATTTAGATGATATCTCTTTGATATCCTGATACGAAGCCGCACAAGTACACAAACCAAACAAATTGAAAAGTTGAACGCACAAAACTCCCTTCAATTTATTTTCAATCTTCGTGATTGTCTTTTCATCAGTAAAAAAAAAAGATCGGTGATCAGTGAGGGATTTTTTTCCCATATAATTCATTATCCTGCCTTCAATTTGATTCTATTATAAATGACATCAACTTTAAGGTCAAGTTAGTCTGCACGCAACTTTTGAAATAATCTGAACTCGTGCCGGCTGCTTTTGACTTCTTTGAACTCAATTTTGTCACGGGGATATTTTCAAAACAAAATCATAAATAATTCAAAAAGCATAAAGAAATTTGTGCATGACTTTTGTTGTATTTAATATTCGTGGCAGATATTTTCATACAACAAAACTCTGGGCCGAAAGTTTTAGCTCCCGTATTCTTTTCAACTCATTTTACCCTGACAAACAGTTTTTTATTTACTGCGCGTAAGAAAAATTTATATTTTTCTAATTAAAGTTTAATTCAAAGTTAATGTGTTTCGCTCGCCTGCCTGTTAACAGAAAATTGACAATAATTCCTGATGTGGTCACAATAAATTAAGATCCTGCTGACTTGTCGGAAAAGTTCGTTGTTGCAGCCTATTTATTAACGACAAATCGACAATATTTAAATAAAAAATAAAAAAAACTCTGCAAGTGTCTGTATTTATTTGTTGTGAATGTATTTGTGGAACTTTTTTCAACATGGAAATAACGGTTGATTGCATACGGCAGAAGCATAATTATCTGTCAAACCGCATTTAATTGACGGCGCGTATAACGAAATATATGATCTGGTTTAAAGTGATAAAAACGCATCTGGAATTTAAATAAATTACATGTAATAAAAAAGTTCAAGGGATTTGTCATTCACACATTCACACACTCATATATCTTTATGTGTGTGTGCGTCTGAGTCTATTATGGAGATTTTTTAGACGTTACAATCTTTTACAGATGTTCTGCGGTTAGTCGAGTTTGCTTTTTTAATGGGCAGCAGCGTTTGCTCGCTTTTTGTCACTTTTTTATACCACTTGTGGAACGTACTTTTTGATGAATGTATTCTTATAAAAAGATTTTTTCATTACAGGTACTTCCTAAAAATGGCACATTTCATAGAGACCATTCACTCTTAATATGTACTTTTTATAAAAAAGTACCTTTTTACAGAATGGGCTGCTTATTGTGTTTTGTAAAAGGTACTTTCAATTATAAGTAGTAACAGATACTCTTTATTAAAGAAAAAAAGTACTCCTTAAAAAAGGAACTTTTTGAAACCGGTACTTTTTGTAAATTAAATTTATAAAAGAAACAAAAAGTACTCTTTAAAAAGGGAACTTTTTAGAACAGGTACTTTCTTCAATTTTAATTTTTACAATGGTTGCATTTTATTTGAACGTGTTTTGTACCTGGTACTTTTCATTACAAGTAGTTTTTATAACATATACTCTTTATAAAATATATAAAAGGTACTTATTAAAAAAGGTACTTTTTAAAAGAGATACGCTTTATAAAAGATATTTCCATCCAAAAATATAATTCCTTCAAAAGACATTTATGTATGACATAATTTTTACCAAAGTTAAATTCTATATGAGATACTTTGTAGAAAAGGTATTTTATAGGAAGTACTTTTCCTTTAAAAAGAACTTTTTATAAAAGTTAGTAATAAAAAATTTTTTAAAGGTGCTATTTATCAAAGACAAATTTTATAAAAACACTTTTTATAAGAGTTAAGTTTTGTAAAAGGTACTCTTTATATATGGTACTTTTTATATCAGGTACTTTTTACAAAAGCTGTCCTCAATATAATGCACTTTGAAGAAAAAGTAATTTTTCTACGTAGAACGTTTTGCATAAGAAACTTTTCGTACAAAGTACTTTTAATATAATTAACTTTTCCTAAATGTTACTTCTCATAAAAGTTACTTAATAAAAGTTATTTTTTATGAAATTTTAAATTTATATAAAACACATTATAACATATAACATTTTATTAGAAGTACTTTTTGTATCAGATACTTTTTACAAAAGGTGCCTTCTATATAATTTATATTTTGAAAAAAGATCCTTTTTATAAAAGATACGATTTATAAAATAGAAATTTTATGTAAGAAACTTTTTATAACATTTTATTTTCATTAAAAGTACTTTTTGTATCAGATAATTTTTACAAAAAGTGAGTTTTATATAATAAACTCTGTAGAAAGGTACTTATTTTACATAGTACTGAAAGTAAAATGTACTTTTTGTAAAAGTTATATTTTGTAACAAATATTTTTCATAAAAGTTACTGCTCATAAAGTTACTTTTATTAAAAGGTACTATTTACAAAAGTATTATTTTATAACAGGTATTTCTTATAAAAGGTACTATTTACAGAAGAAACATTTTATAAAAGGTAGGTTTTATAAAAAGTTCTACAGAAGAACAGATAAAATTCATAAAAGGCGCTTTTTGCAACAAATAATTTTTGTAAAAATTAATTTTTGCACAAGGTACTATTTATAGAAAAGGTACTCTATAGCAGAGTAATTCTTATGATTAGTAACCTTGACAAACATGACTATTTTTCGAATGGAGGCCAGTTCTGAAAACCACAGTTGTTCAATGTGATTTAAAATCACAAGAAAGGTGTTCTGGTTACCCAATTTTGTAATTTCGCAACGAAAGTTTTCCAATAATTTTGTTTTTTCTTTAGATTTTTCTACGGCGAATATTGCAAAAAATCGGTTTCATAAATTAAATGTTTATCAATAGTTTGGTAGAGAAATACGTTTTTATAATGGCCCTGGATGAGCCATTTAAAATTTTGTGTATCTTGGAGAATGACAAAACTTTGCTATTGATTTCGTTAATACATTTTAAACATGTTGTGGGTTGGCCATTATATCATGCCAGGGTAATAGAACTTGATGGGTCTCTTCTTTATTTAACGCTGCTGAAAATAATCTTCAAACAGCATAAACGTTTCTTTACGGGATTTTCTGTTTGCTTTGATTATATTAAAAAAGAAAATAATAATAATAATATTTACAGCAAAAAACTGAAATTAGGTTTTGCCTTTAGCTTTTACTCCTTCCAGGGTTCGGAGCTTCAGCTATCGCTAAAGGGAGTCTTACTTTTGAAAAAAATCTGTTCCAAAAAGCAAATAAATGTCTTTTAATTATTTGTTTCAGTTGCTGGAAAAATAAGGGAATTCCACTGGGAGAAATAATTTTCCCAATTGGCGGATTGTTTTTATAAATAAAATAAAAGTTGTCGTTCAGAGATTTATATTGAAACAACAATAGAAAAGAAACTAAAATTTATTTTTGCTTTCTATATAAATTCTTAAAGGAAAATTATTTTTCTATTTAAAAAAACACTATTACACAGAAAGTTAAAATAGGGTTTAAGGTTAAAACCATAAACATGTGATTTTGCTTTCACTCTGCAGATGTAATAACTTCAGGTTTTAACACTCAGATTGTTTAATAAATTAAATTAGAAATAATTAAATTTCTGAAAGAAATAAATTAATTTGCTGTTGTTCTTTCTCTTATTTCTTCATAAACTGTACAGCAGCTGTTTTTGTTAGTAAAAATATTTAAGAATTTTTTACTGCACTTTAAACTAGAAACTCTGATATATTTTGCAAATAACTATTTTAAAATTATGAAAATACCCCAGCAAATTGAAAAAAAGCTTGGAAATCACAATATTTTTCCTATAAAAATCCTAAAAATTCTGGGGATTTCGCTGTGCCTTCTTTCAACATTAACAGATGTTTCCCATATACAACTTGGCAGCACTCAACTTGGCACGGATTAAACTTTTATTATTACTAATGAAAAACATTTATGTTTAATTTTTTCTGTTTAAATTAACAACATATTTTTACGTTATTTAGCTGTTCTTTGGATGACCAAAAAACTAAATTGCAGCATCATAATAATTCCGAGCCCTGCTCACAACAAACCACCCACATTTATTTTATAAAAAAAAGATGCTCAGCATCAAATATATTTTTTTTCTACTATCCACCACTTACATTTCTTGTTAGCAGAGTTAATATTTCATTGCAGATAAAAAGGACCCACAACAATGCCAGATAATAATTTCGCAGTTTTGTGACTTACCTGCAAAGAGGAGAAAAGAAAAATGTATGAAAATATTTTGTTAAATACGAAGCAAGATGAACATATAAAAATAGTTTTAATTAATTATTAAATACTCTCAAAGTAATAAAAAATATAAAAGGACAACAGCTGCTTAAAATCAGGGAAAAAGGATTTCAAGCAAAAGATTAAAAGATGATAAAAATAAAATAAGTCTTTTCTCTAAATATGCGAGCATTTCTACTTGGATATTGTGGACTGAAAAGGCGAGCAATTTTTACACGCTACACCAACATTTAGAAGAGTTCAGTTTATCGTTTTGTTTGTAACTTTTGTGATTTAATTTTTTCAAGTCAATTATTGTAAGTAAATTTTTTAATGCCTGCAAGTCGCAGGATATGCCTTTTCCTTTGCAAAATAAATAAAAAGGAAAACAGGGAAGTATCTCAAAATAAAAGTATTAAATAAAATTATTAAATATATTAGTAATAAAACTAAAAATAAATTAAAGTGTTTCATTTAAAAAAATGCAAAATATTTCACACTTTTCGTTAATAATTTTCCATAAAACTTATGAGAGTCTATTAACAGTGTAATAAAACAATTTTTCATATGAAAACTATTATTTTCTTATAAGACTCTCATAATTTTTATGCATAAGGGGTTTATATATAATGAGATATTGATGTGACTTAATAAAAAAATGTTTTATGGTTACCCACTTCTTTTATCTCTCATTTATTAATCTGTTACAGACGTACATTTTTATTTTGAAAGAAAGTTCAATAACGTTTCTTCGCATTATGAACAAGAAAATGTTGCTTTATTTTTGGTGTAGAAAACAGTCTCAATAAACAATTATTTCTGGCTTAAAATGGATTGATATAAAAATTAAAAAAGTTATATCAAGAAACAGTTCAATAATTCAGTTATAATTTGCTCTCATAATTCAGATTTTTAATATAATCAAATGATATAAACTATTATTTGTACGGAAGTATCGTAGAAAAGCTCGTAACAACAGGAAATAAAAACAGGCAGCCAATTGCAGTTCTATAGAGTTTTCTTTCTAGAAAACCTGTGAAATTTTTTCATTTATTTTCTAAGAAGTGCCGGCTTGGAAAAATTAAAAAAGAGAAATTATTTTTCGTGAGGGCTCTTGGATTTATTTCTAATAAATTCCTCGTTTTGAAATGGCAAAATGTTGCCATTTTCTGTTAAAAAGTGTGGAAAATGTTGCATTATTTTCTAGAAAAGAAGTCGACGTTAAATGTTTTTGATTTGTTGTATTCCTGCAGTAAACTGGGAGCCATTTTTAAAAATTTACAAGTTTCGAATTTACAATGAAAATGTTCACTAAATATTAATAAATTGTTTAAAATTTCAATAATTTTGTAGGGGATTTTGCTTGGATATTTGTAAGTTGCAGTTTGGAAAAATGGGACTCTAGTATTTCCTTGCACCATGAGTTATCTTATAAGGAAGACGGCAGTGGCATGATCTTCAATTACCACTGCCAGGATGTCCAATAAGCTATGTAGAGATGTAGAAATTAAATCACTATTTTTGTTGGTGCAATTGGGATTTACTACCCCCATGATTATTTTAATGAAATACCACGCAATCCAGAATATCATTTTTTGGAAAGGGATTTTTGCATTTTGGGTAGCGACATATCAAATATATTTATCAGAAAAGGTACTAGAAAAAAAAGGAAATTTTATGACGCAAAAAAAATAAAAAAACTGATTGACGGAGCTGTTGACTGAAATAAAGAGAACACCAGGGGTCAAATGACGTCATTCAATGTCGATCGAAATATCAGTACAATTTTAATAAAAATTTTAATTGGTATAGAATGCGGTTATTTGGCACCAGGTCACGATGCAGCGATGTCAACATTTGCAACGCACTCTGTCATGACTGTGGTAACGAATTTTTTTTATTTGCTTTTTTGCAGGATTATGGTAATTGTGGGCCGGTTGTCTTATTGACGAAATTATTAACCGATTAACCCTGTCATGTACTAAAGAGTTGAATACAGCACCCTACTTCGTCGGTAGCTGCAGCGAAAATTCGCCAGCGAAGTGAAAAGTAAAAATGGCTACAACAAAATTCTCTATCTTTTAAACTGTTTTCATGTATCCTTTTTGCACAATCTGCTCCTTTCCAGAAAAGATTACTGCTTGGGAGCAAGTGCACGACAAAAAAAATTAAAATTTTATAAAATACTAAATTTAATTCAAGAACCTTGAAACTTTAAATAAGCGAAATTTGCAAAATATATTAAATACATTGCCTGCTGAGGTCCTGATTTTTCCTGTCTTTAATTGAAAGTTGTTAAATTCGATGAAATTCTTAAAAACATGAATCAAATCAAAAGGAGTATAAAAGTTCGATGGTACGGCTGAATTCAATATTGAAGTACTTCAGCAGGCTTAAAAGTTCCTTTTTATTACAGCATTTATTTGGTTGATACTTCCGATGAAGTGTAATTCAAGATTCGTTACTGTCGAGTATTTTTCAGTTCTCTGGATTTGTCAGGAAATAAACTCAAACAAGAACAACAAGAAGAAAAAAAAGACGAAGAGAATTTTGATAAAATTTTAATTTAATTAAAAAGAAAACTCTGTTGATGCGCATTATAAAAGGAAGTATGACAGTAAAGACAGAGAGACAGACGGACAGACAGACAAAGCATGATGACCATGTTGACTTAAGCTGGGTGTCGTTTCCGTTTACAACTGTTTCAACACGGATGCAATAATACTCGTACTCTGGGTATGTGTGTGTGGGTTAGTGTGTTTGTTGAGTGCCCTTGTTGTGCTCATTACGTTTATGTGGTCGCAACTCTTGAGCGGAAAACAAAATCCTTGGGTTGAAACTTTAGTTTGTTTCAAACTCTTAAGAGCTCTTTTTTTCTAAATTTATTTTAAAGGAAAATCAGACAGATAATAAACTTAAGTTTACAACAACAGGAATTCTAAGAATACCAGTATATGATGTGCTACAAGCTCAGGAAAATTATTATTGCAAATTCTTTTTTCTTTTATTTTGCAATTAAGTATGTAATTTTGAGTGTTTGCGATTTGCTGTGGTACCCACTTCGTTACGAAGCAACCAGATTAAGACAAACGATAGACAAATTATTTAGTAAAACTTCATAAAAACTGAAGTTTATAAGATCTGCTATATTTAAGTACATACATACATACATACACACACACACACACACTCATACACATACATGACCAAGATGGGCAATTCACACAAAGTTTTAATTTAGTTTTAAATGTATTATTTAGCAAACATTTTATTAGAAAAAATCTTAGATTAATTAAAACAATGTTTGAAGAATATCATGTTAATTATAGGGTGTTTTTTATAGAGTGATACAACTTTAAGTTGGCATCACTGCTTTATTTGACCACCCATTTAATAGATTTTTGTTAAGTTTGCTTTGACATTTCATTATGTTCGACTTACGCCAGAGCAACGCGTGCAAATTGTGGAAATTTTTAATGAAAATAATGGTTCTATTCGTCAAACTTATCGTGCACTTCGTCCATTCAAAGTTTTATTTTCCGGTTGAATGGGTACGTAAATATACAGAATTGTCGCATTTGGAGTGAATAGAATCCACAAGGTTTTGTCGAAACACCATCACATTCACAGAAAAGGACTGTTTGCTGCGCTTTATGGGCTGATGGAATCATTGGCCCATATGTCTTCAAAAACGATTATGGTCAGAATGTTACTGTTTGTGAAAATTGGTGTTCCAGATTGCGCCTTGTCCGCGCCAGCCGTGGCGATAACATGGCCGAAATAATATTTAATCATTAATGTCATAACATTTTCTATCCAATAAAGATCGTTTCATTGATATCAACAATATATTACTATGTTTTATAAAACACCACTCTATAAAAAACACTCTATAAAAAATACCCTATAGTTAGTATTAAACTAAATACAAGAGCATTGTTTTAGGAGCGATGTTAACATATTGAATCCTTTTAGCTTTAGAAATCTCAAGGATATCAGAGATTTAATTGCAAGAACACTTGATTCTTTATCTATGAGTTTATGAATATCATGTCTGAATAAGCATTTGATGGCCCTAAAGTGGTGAATGGCCATTAAAAACTTTAACTCTTATTATAAATTAACTTCTGGTTTCCTTAATGAATGGAAATCTTGAATCCATATATTTTATTAAACAACCTTTTTTATAAATATGTGATTTATAAAAATAAAAATTGGAAAATCATTGACCCTAAAGGCCATCCCTCCATCTTCCCTCGAATTTTATCCGCAAATTGATATAGTTTTTCGAGTCCTATAAAAGGATCGAGAACAGTAACTGATTGGATATATAATTTTTTCGAATTTTTTCCATTTAGGATAACTCACAAATGGATTAACCGATTGTCGACCCAATTTGCAGTGGCCGTTGTGGTTTTTTAATCTTGAGAGCTGTTTAGTTTCTGGAAACGATCGGTAGGTCCACTTAAAAGTTATCTAAAAACACCACTTAAAATAACTTGTTTTCTAAGTTTTTTCTTTAACCTCTTTAATTGGAATTTCGTGCTGGTTCTTTTTTCCAAAATGTTACTACAAAATTCAAGGTGATTTATTTTTTTTCAATTTCTTGAAATCTACCGGCTGGTACCGGTTTGAAATTAAAACAAATCTTTCCTCGTTCCTTAGAAGGTCATAAGTCTGCTTGAAATCGGTCAAGCCGTTCTAAAGGTCACATACTTATACACACAGACACAAGCTCACATACATACATAGAGACATTGTGACGGGTTCTTAGAATCAGACACGGCAGTTTCCTGAGACCTTAAAACCTGGAGATCTGATGAGAACTGGATTATTTTAAAAGGTTACCTTCAATAACTTCCTAATTTACGAAAATTTAAAATTTTAGTAGCAGGAAGTTAAAAACAAAATTCGATAACTGCGAAATGGTCAAAATATACTCTTTTTCTACAAGAGAAAATAAAAATTATTTTTTAGTGGCTGCTGTCCTTCTGACGTGCTGGATAAACTTGCAAGAATAGCTAAATCGCTTTTGTGATTTTCGTAATTAATTTCTGCAATTAACAGAGCGGCCCTCGAATATTAATAGTTTTAACAGTGCACTGTATGAGAGCAGTTCATAATTCAAGGTCATATTTTGAATCATTTCCCAAAAACTTATTTTCTTAATTAACACCACCGAATCTTTGTAATGCTGACATTATTTTTTAAGCGAGAGCTGTTTAAATTATAGGTAAAATTTAAAATTTCGGTGGTTTCTTTCCTATATTCGAAGGGGGTTTTAATGTTGTAGAGGTGTTTTTTGAATTCGACGATTTTCTGGTGTCAAAAGAAATGGACCACCAAATTTTGTGTTTCGATCTCATTATCGATATGCCCCTGATTCGTTATCGATTTCGGCGCTTTTTAGTACATCTTTATCGCCACTTGTGTCCTTCAACCAAACATGAGAAATTTTCCGGCGACGGTTAATATTCAATAGTTTCGAAGCGAACTTCTTTGCCACACCCAACTTCGTTCGTAGATATTCGACGACTCAGCACAACAACTTTCTTCACTTTCTCATCGGTTGTTGACTTTTTAGGATTTTTAAGAGGACCGTCGTCATTCGCATCTTCTCGACTGTCATTGAAAAAGGTTACAGTACTTGTAAAAATTGTCTGATGACTCAGAGTGCAACCATCGTATTTTAACACAAACTTCTGCCATCCATTTCTTATCCACAGCGGCAAATCGCTCAACACTCGCGCCACTTCAAACTTTTATAACTTCCCCAAACGCTTAACTAGGAATTTTGAGAGCTCAAGATATTTTCTAAGCACACCTCGTGTATACATGCGTACTTAATTTCCAAAACCAAAGAAAGTTTCCCTAAAGCTTGTGAAAACCCCAAAGAACTTTAATCCTAGAAAATGTAAACACGACAGAAGGCAACTTTATCGTTCTGCCAGCACGGCGAGCCACGGCGTTTCAGGTCTATTAATTGTAAAAGATGTAGAGATTTTCAAGGAAGTTTTGCAGTTGTAATTAAAAGAAAATGTATACGTAACAACTCTTTTAGGGAGGGAAAATAATATAATCAAAATTATAATAATTTCTCGTGATAAAACTTAAGATTCTGACTGTCACCTGGCGTTGTTGACTTCAGAAAAAAAAGTAAAGCTGAGAGGTTGCAAAAGAAAAGAAGTAGAAAATAAAATCTTTTGGTTTTGCTTGAAGAGTTTTCTCAAACGTGTAGTCTTCTAGTAAACAGAAATACAAGAAGAGTTTCAAAAACTCGACATTTTTTGCTTTGGAGAAGTTTTTAGTTTTATTTGTTTTTATTTATCTTTTTATTTTTTGCAGTTGTGCGAACTGAAATCGTGTTAAAGATGCATCCACCGTTTGGGTGCGTGCGTTTCCTTCATTCCCATTCAACTTATTTTTATTTATTTTGCTTCTCTCTGCGTTCACAGCTTTTGTCAATTATGTTGAGGTTCATTAAACTTTTTGTCTACATGCCAACCCCCTCCCCCTCTCCCCCCACCTCTTGACGGTTTAATGTTCAATACACCTTTTAGATTTTTCGATTTCACTTAAATACTATTCGAAACTACTCGTATTGAGTTGTTACCACTGCAGCGGGGGTTTTTCCCCCACTTCTCTTGCTTCTCTCAACAAATGCTGGGAGTCATTCGAGAGTAGTTGCTGTTGGCCAAGTGTTACTTCATACAATCTTTGCAGTTTTCCCACAAGGAGTTGAAGCAGAAAAAAGTTTTACCTTAAAGTTCTTTATTTATTTTTTGTAATTGTTCTGCTTCTTCTTTCGATATAAAAATGAGGTAAAAGTTTTCCACAAGCAGTTTGTTTGTTTGTTTGTTTGTTTATTTATTGATGCAGTTCTTCTTTCAGTTTTTCTATTAAAAAGTCATACAAAGATTTTAATTTTCCTATAATTATTTGTTGAGAAGGTGTTTGACACATCGAGATAAAGTTTAATTAAAGCATGTTTTCGCACAAGTTTAGCAAATCTGGCAAAGATGTTGCTGTAAGTTGGTTAATATACAGCGTATTTTTATTTTCAGAGTGTCTTAACTAACTTTAAGTTGGCATCACTGCTTTATTTAGGCATCTGTTTAACAGCTGATTGTGGCTTTTTTATTAGTTTGCATTGAAATTTCATTATGAATCGTGTTGCACCAGAGCAACGCATGCAAATTGTTGAACATTTTTAATCAAAATACTTGTTGTGTTCATGAAACTCATCCATTCAAAATTTGATTTCCCCATGAAGCCTATTTCTGGTTGAAGGGGTACGTTAATAAGCAGAATTGTCACATTTGGAGGGACAAGAATCCACAAGCTTTTCGTCCACAGAAAATTGATGTGTGTTTCGCTTTATGGGCTGGTAGAGTCATGGGCCCACATGTCTTCAAGGACGATGATGCTTAGAGTGTTACTGTCAATGGATGAACGGTACAGGAACATAATATATCATAAATATTTTTGTACCTCAATTACGTAGCATTAGTCCTGATGATGTGTGGTTCCACATGCCGGACAATGGGGGCTACAATTGATTTACTCACAGAAACGTTTGATGGAAAAATAATTTCATATAATGGCCCAATTAATTGGCAACCAAGATCGTGTGATTTAACCCCGTTGGATTGTTTTCTTTGGGGTTATGTTAAGTCTTTTCGCTACATCGATAAACTACAAGTAATTGAACACCAAGAAATCAACTTACGAAGAGTTATCGGCGAAATACGCCAGCAAATGCTGGGGAAAATTTGTAGCAAATTAGTGTTCCAGATTGCGCCTTCTACACTCCAGCCGTGGCGGCCAGGATGGGTCTGTAATATAACGACTTCTGTAGAAGCAGTCAGAAGAAACAGTACTCCATCTTCTATGTCAGTACCCTGCCCTGAACAGCGTGAGGACAGTGGCACTGCGCTCCAAATTACTGCCAGATCTAGATAGCCTGGAGAGCGTGGAGTTTGTTAGAATATCGGCCTTACTAGCGTTCACAGGGTGGGTTAATGCGGCAGAGGACAACTCATGAGGCCAAATGAACTGACCCAAGTGTATTGTTTCGACAATGGCCCTAATAACCTAACATAACCTAGACTTGAGGAACTCTAAAAATATATATTTACTCGTAAATATATATTTTATTGTTATAACGAAATATACGGTTTTGAAATAATTTCCCAACTACATTTTCCTTATCCGGTTTTAATTAACAAAAAAGCCTATTCAATTATAATATTTTGGCAATTTAATTAATTTTATTCAAATATTTTTTCTTAAAATATCCCACATTTAATTGAATGCCTAATCTCACGCTAGTGTTTTGTTCCATCGCCTGAACAACCACTTCATAACAGTATTATTTAATCAGCCTTGAGGTAGGCTTTAAATCTTAAACGCCTATTCTTTTCCTTATGCCAGCAGTCATAATTTTTAGCTGTTTGCTTTATTTTATGTGGGTCAATAAATTAATTACATGCCATAGAAAATTACTCTCGCATGTTCATTACGAAGAGCAGCCAGTCAGTCAGTTTGTCTGTCAGTCAGCCTGTCATTCAGCCCTCTTATAACTTTGTCAAACATTAAAATGTGAAAACTTGTTTTGCTTTTATTTCTAGAGCTTCAAATTTATTTTTATTTCATTTTATATGTTTTTTTTCTTTCTATTTTATTCAAAACTCATTTATTTAAGCGCACTCAATCAACTTTAAACAATTATGATGACAGCAGTTAAGTTGGCATTTGTGAATCTAAATTAAGAGACTTGTACGAAAAGCACTTGAACAAAAATACTGACAAAAAATGACAAACGAGCTGGAGACAAATTGCAAATAGTAAAAATAAAAAAACCAAGAAAACACAAAAATATCAAATGGAACAAATAAAATAAAATTTATATGAAAGGGAAGCTGAAATAAAGAAATTAATACAAAAGAAAGAGGTCGCAGCGTGGCAGCACGTTCGCACACTGAAAGCTCGAATTACAATTTTCATAATTATTGAATCGAGAGAAGTCAGTAAAGCGGTGCAACACTGGAGCCAATAGAATCGAAGTGGCCTGGGTATTAATATCGGGTGTTTTCCATAGAGTGATACGATTTTGAGTTGGCATCACTGCTTTATTTGACCACCCATTTAACAGCTGATCGTTGCTTTTTGTTTAGTTTGCTTTGACATTTCATTATGGATCGATCTACACCACAACAACGCGTGCAAATTGTGGAAATTTTTAATCAAAATAATGGTTCTGTTCGTCAAACTTATCGTGCAATTCGTCCATTCAAAATTTTATTTTCCGATGGAGCCCATTTCTGGCTGAATGGGTCTGTAAATAAGCAGAATCGTCCAATTTGGAATGAAAAGAATCTAAAAGTTTTTGTCGATGCTTCATTGAAACCACAGAAAATTACTGGTTGGTGCGCTTTATGTGCTGGCGGAGTCATTGGCCCATATGTCTTCAAAAACGAAGATGGTCAGATTGTTACTGTTTGTGAAAATCGGTGCTCCAGATTGCGCCTAGTACGCGCCAGCCGTGGCGGCCACATGGCCGAAATCATATTTAAACATTAATGTCATAAAATTTTCTATCCAATAAAGTGCCTTTCAATGATATCAAATATATGTTACTATGTTTTATTATGTTTTAAACTTGTATCACTCTAGAAAAAACACCCGTTATTAATGGGCTAAAATTTGGGGTCTCAACTGTTTCAATTTCGAGGTAGTTTAAAGTAGGATTTTTTGGAGTGATAATGACTGAAATTTTGCCACTTTTTGTCAAACTTAAATTAATTTAATTTTGTTAATTTAAAAATTAATTGCCAATTAAAATCAGCGGCAGTTTTGTGACGTCTTAAACTGATTTAAATTCACTCCCGATAAACGAATTTTATAATAAAATATTTTATTTGCTGATTTTATTTTTGTACTTCCCCGTCAAATCAGGTAGTGACATGATTCTATAGCGTCAACTAAAACAAACATAAAATTTATTATATCCTTAAAAAGCAACAACACAGATGAATCGGTAGGTGCACTGGTGACTATGAATGGGATTGTTAGTGGAAATGTGCAGCACACTGACACACACACATACATACCACACCAAAATGCACTTGGAGCTTTCAATGTGTGCGAGAAGGAGAGCAGAGGAAAAACAAAACAAAAACTTGCAACTGCAGCAGCATCCCGGCATGCTAAAGACAGCACAAAGTGGTAGCAACAAGACAAAAAGCAAAAAAAAATTGCATTCGAGCACTCTTGAAAATTTTCAATGACAAAATGCGCAGTTGACTTTTTGAATGTGGCACTTGGGTAAAAAAGTGTACACACCGAGAGAAAAGCAGAGGAAACAAATTGAAATAGTTGCAGCACTCTTTTTTCATTCATTTTGTTTTATTTTATTTTGCTTTATTTTATTTTTTCTCTGCATTCAGCAGTTTGTTTTTCTTCTTCTTTTAGTTATTTTTGCTAAAATAGAAATTTCAACAAACGCACTTAGAACATTATTTTAAGGTATTAAAACCCCCCCACCACTTTCTCCCCCAGCCCCTCGCAGTAGTCGTTGCAAGCAAACAAACTTGGAAATACTTAAAACAAACATTTTGTCAAATCCGTTCGGAAGAAGATCCTCCATGTTTTTTTTTTTCTTTCTTTACTCTTCGAAATGTTTGTTTGTTGCTGTATGCGTATGTGTGGGTGTATTTGTATTACCATTCACACACTCGCACAATTGAAAGAATAGAAGAACCTTGACGATTTTATTACAGAGTGTGTTGAGGTATTGAAAAGGTTTTAAGTTCTTTCTGTTTGTTTAAGTGTGGGAAAATGTGGGTGTATATGTAGGTGTGTGTATGTGTGTGTGTGTGTGCTTTTGCTAGTGCGTGTTTGTTGGTTCCGCTCTGTTACTGGCAAATGGCAACCGATGTTGATTACCGGGTTAACCCCAGAATATGTACAAAAATGTATGCAATTTTCATTTCTATCATTTTTGTTTCACCGTAGTTCTTCACAAATACACTTGCAATTGTTAATGTGTGGTAGTTAGTGGTTGCTGCAATTGGTGTGGTATTGAGTTTTAATGCTGCAGGTACGAGGTTTGTATAGAAACATTTTTGCTTTTGCTCGAAACTACTGAAAAAGGATGATTTTGGAAATTTTGTCTTATTAAAGTTATTTTCTTTTTTAGAAAAAATGCAACATTTTTTGCACTTTCTTATATAAAGTGACACCTTTCTATTGAATCTTTTCAAAATAAAGAATTTATTGAAAATGAATATAATTATTTTGAACTCCTCCCAACTGCCAATTTTTAGAAAAGAAGTGACAAAATGTTATATGTTTTTCAGAAAAGAGCACGCCATAAGTGTCGTTTTCTTTTCTAGAAAATTATGCAACATTTATCACACTTTTTAACAGAAAATGGCAACATTTTGCCATTTCAAAATAAAGAATTTATTAGAAATGAGTCCAACATCCCACACGAAATATAATTTCTGTTTTCAAACTTTTCCAAACCCGTCACTTATTGGAAAATAAGTGAAAATATGTTACATTCGTGTGTTCGTATTTTATGCCCTTTTCTAATTTGGGTTCCACCTTCACGCAAAAAAGCAACATCGCCGGTGCAGCTTTCATAAAATTTTTCAAGGAATTGTTGCTGCTTCCAGCAATTAAATTAAATAGGAACAACTTCCTGCTCTACTGTGGAGTCAAATAAATCTCTTATTAAATATGCTGAACTGGCAACACTGTCTTTTGCTTGTGCCAAAATTAAATCAGTTGACAAAAGCACGCAAATTTAAATCGGAATTTAATTTTATAGTCTCGATTATGCGTTCCATTAAATCTCAAATAGATATCCTTTCTAGTCCCTTCCACCCTCGCACAAACTAAAAACATTAACAAACACATTTAAATAATTCCATTTGTGAGGGTGTGAATTATTGTGATTGTTTTTTCATACGCCCCAGCCCACACACACACACACACACACACACACACACATACATTTGCTGTTCTGCTTGTATTGTTTTCGTGGGTGGCTGCGGGTCTTAAAGTTTTTCTATCTAACATTGTGGTTGTTGTTGTTGTGTTTTTCTATTTTTCGGGTCTTAAATAATTTTGACATTTTTCGGTTGACGCTCTTGTTGTTTATGTTCGCCACATATTTTTGGATTAGAGTAGCGGGTTTGCGAGAAGAAGCAAACACAAACTCTGTAGTGTTAAATGTCATATTGTGGTGTAGCTGGTCTAGTGTTGCACATCTCTATCTATTTGTCTAACTAGTGGTTGCTCTATGTATGGGTGTGTGTGTGTGTGCTGCAACGGTGTGTATGTTGCATTATCGTGTGTTGTACGTTTTCACTTGATATTTAATGCAACAAACATCAGCCCTGTTGGCATGTTCTTTTGTAATTGTGGCGGAATTGACAAAAAAAGAGTAGATTTTTATGTTGTTTTGATTTTAATTTGGGTTGCAAAATTTTGATCTACTTTTCGCTGAATTTCGATTCTCATTACAAATTTACTTGGGTGTTATTGTTTTGAAACAATAAAAAATATATAAAATGAAATAAGAAAATATTTCGTGCGACAATTTGAGAAAAAAGAAGAGTGTAAAAATTTCAAAAGTTGCAACACAAAAGATGTGCCTAATTTTATGGCAACTGATGAATTCAAATTTTAAAGCAATTGAGTGCGAAAGAGATCCATTTTTTTATTCATAATAATTTACAATGAATTGCTTTTTCCTCCATCATTTCTCAGTAATTAAACGGTTTTATCATCAGCTAATAAGAGGTAATATACAAAAATATATGAGTGTGGAGGCTTTCGAAAACAGCTGTTCTGCTCTACTGTGTAGGTTGAATATTAAAAACTGTTGTTGACTTTCTTTTGTGCTTGGGAATATTTATTGAGGTCCTTGTGATTTGAAAACACTTTAATTTAATTTAATAAAATATGTGCTATTTTCAAATAAGCGGATTTTGCATTAAGCGACAAAAAAAATGCTTCCGAATCGTTTCAAATTAATAAATAAAAAGAGACATCTAAAATGCAAAATAGTGCATCATAATTAAAGAGAAGTAAAAAACGTTATAAAATAGAAACTGTTTCGAATATTGAAATGAAATTTTCAAGTCTAGATTTTAAACAAACAATTTCATTGTGATCTAGACTTGAAAAAATTTTTCCAATATTACCAGTCGTTTTAGAAAAACTATGATGCATTTTGGGTGTCTATTTCTATTTATTAATTTGAAACGATTTGTAATACACATATCGTCAGCTCAAGTGCCAAATGACGTATCCTTTTTAAAAAATTTAAAAGTTTAATTTTTAACTGGACTTGCACGTTGTTTGCAATACTCCAACTAGTTTCCACTTTAAAAATGCTTTTAAATTTTAGATGATAATTTTTGAAATAAGCATTTAATATATTTGAAATGTCTATTTCGCAATAAGGAAAATTTTCTTGAATATGCAGGACTGTGTCTACACTCAGCGTTGTTATTTTGCATTTTTATTGTCTCTGTCAATTTATTGAATTGAAACGATTTGTAAGCATTTTTTGACGCTTAAAACAAAATCCGCTTAACTGAAAGGAGCATATATTTTTTAAAAATTATACTAAAGTATTTTTAATTCAAAAGGACATCAATAAATATTTCAAAGCACAACAAAAAGTCGACAACAGTTTTTAATATTCAACCTGCATAGCGGGTTAGTACAGCTGTTTTCGCAAGCCGCCACTGATATTTATTTTTCTTTATTACCTCTTGTTATTTATCTTGGGTTTATCATGAAAAAAATTAAGACAACTGAAAAAGTCAGCGTTCTTCAAGGACATGGTTGGATGTGTGATGATTTATTATTAAAACATAAAAGGACATTTCTTTGGCCTTCCGATTCAAAGCAAAAGTGATGGTTTTCAAACTGACATAATTTTCATTTAAGTTTTTCTTAAAGTTAAAACGAATTTTTACATACAAAATGAATCAATTTCGAGAACAAAATAGAGCCAAATTATTCGTCCTGTGATATAGAAACTTTAATATTCTGAAGAAATTCAAAAGCAGAGATATGGATTATATCTTTTTTCTCAAGAACATTAATTTCATAAAAGAATAAAGTAAAATCTAAGTAGCAGCTTTTCGTGTCTTTAAATAATATATTAAAAATTACAGTTTTTTAGTCAAAATATATCCGCTAAATAGCAGAAATCATGGCCGCTTTTTTTTTTTACTAAATCAAAACGTTTTTTGAAGTGTTTTCTAACAATTTTTTTCTGCCTAAAATTTTTCTTAAATTTAATAGCGATTTGAGCCTGCCTTTTAAAATCTTTGAATTAAATCTTCCACAATTTATAAAATTTCCAACACAATTTTATTTTAAATAAATTGTTATTTCTAGTGAAATAACAGTTTGCCAATTTAAATTCATAACAGCGAATAAAATTAAGTGGATTTGCTTTTCATATTTCCAATAGCCAACAAAATTTAATTATCCGTAAAATAAAAATGATTTCAGTTTATAAAATAACTTCAATTGAATGAAAGTGGTATTACGGTTTAATAAAGCGATTGATTTTCATATTCCGACCACATTCTCCTGCATTCAGATAAACTATTTTGAATTTATTTGTATGTTTTCTATTTTTTGTACTTGTCATAATCCGTACATTTAATCCATAAATCCTTTCTTTTATTTTCTCCTCTTTTTTTATTTTTTATCGTTAACAAATATATTTGTTGTTTACAACAAATTGCCAACAATTCATAGTTTTCATTCTCAATGGGAAAACCTTTTGCCATTTGAATGCGAGAAAAAAAAGAAAACAGAAACAAAAATGCCTACACACGCAATTTTTAATGCCTTTTATCCATTTATTTACTCCCTGTTCTCTTTTTCTTAGTGCTGTTGCATTGTTGGTGGGAAAAGTGAACAATAAAAATATTATCAGGGATGAATAAAGAAAAGGTCATGTGAAAAGCATACAAATCGCCAAGGAGAACAGCAGATAGCAAAACCAGCATTTCAATTTTTCAAAATGTCTGATGAGAATTGTCGATTCGCTGGGCAAAGATTGATGGAAAAGGATGCTGGCAAGTTTGAATAATTTTAATATTTTGTAATGAAAATTATATTTTTACGTCAAAGAGTTGCTGCCATTCGGATGCAAGTCGACTCATCAAATAGTTCCCGTGCAATAGTTAAGCAGAACTCTCGTATTATTTTTATTATCTATTTTTAAGGGCCCCAAGACTTTAAAGGTTATATAGGGAACTCTCGTACATCGGTCGGGTTTATTAACAAAATTTTAAAAACACTTCGAGGGTTTTGCCAATCTGGTTTGAAGTGTAAACTGAATTAGTTGTTACGAAGTCTACAGAGGCTGGTTACAGCACCCAAACGGATCGAATTTTTCTGATCTAAAAAAAAGCAGATCGAATTTTTCTGTGATCTTTAACGAGAACAATTGTTGCTATCATAAACTAAAAAGCTCAATACAGTCCTCTTCTTCATGAATGTTTTGACAAAATTTCTCCGCCGAAAGAAGAGTTAAATTCTCGATCAGTTGATTATTTTTTATATGTCCTGTTTCTACTATTCCGTTACAATAAATTTTATTAAATTGATATTAAAAAAGCCTGATATTCTTGCAGAGCCAACAAACTTTCTCTAAAGAGGAACATTGAAACTGATTTATATATAAAAATATTTTGGGAAAATTCAAAAATTCAAAGTGAATTGATCTTTCATTGAAGAGAAGTAAAATATATTGAACAAGAATTGTAACTTTTGCCAGTGTTGTCAATTCGGGACTTTTTCGATTCATCGATGCAAAAAAAATTCTTAAGTTGGGGCCCGCTGTTTTACAACAAAAAGTTTTTTGGACGACTTCTAAGCATTTTTTGTCACTTAAAACAAAATCCGCTTAACTGAATATATAACATATTTTTTAAAATTAAATTAAAAGTATTTCTACTTCACAAACACATCAATAAATATTCCCAAGCACAACAAAAAGTCCAAAAAATTTTTTAATATTCAACCTGCACAGCGGAGCAAAACAGCTATTTTCAAAAGCCGCCACACTCATACTTATTTTTGTTGATTATCTTTTACTAGTTGTTAAAGTTTCATCAGGAATAAAATTAAAGCAGCTGGAAAAGCCAGCGTTTTTCTAGGACATGGTTGTTTGTGTGTTGGTTTATTATTAAAACATAAAAGGACATTTCCTTTGCCTTCCAATTCAAAGCAAAAATGATAGTTTTCAAACCAACATGATTCCCATTTAAGTTTTCTTTAAAGTTGAAACGAGTTTTAGCATGGAAAATTAATCAATTTGGAACACAAAATAGAGTAAAATTATTCACCTGGGATATAGAAATTTCAATACAGAGAAGAAATTCAAAAGCAGTAAATTTAGATTATAATTTTTTTTCTCTTTTGAATATACAGGACTGTGTCTCCACTCAGCGTGGCTCAAATTTCAGAATACATTGTTTGCAGCTTAGATTTGGGAGCATATAAAAATTTTCTTAACCTTAATACCGGTGGCGAATCAATTATTTATATGACTTTTTCTTTTAAATTAACTTAAATATATTCGTTTGGGGTTTCATATAAAAAGCAAATATATATTTGAGATTTTTTCTTCAATACAAATTCTCATACAAAAAGTTCAAGTTCCTGTACAACAATCGGCAGCAAACGTTGGGTTTGTTAGTTTGAATAAATTTTTCATAAAAATTTGTAAATAGAATTCAAATAATTCGCTGGGAAATTTACATGATTAAATTAATTTCCATTAAATGTAGCGTTTTAAAAGGAAAAAACATCTGTTTCAATATTATATTTACAACAACAAAATATTATAATTCAAATTACAAGTAAATTAAAAACAACAACAACAACTCTTGTTCTTCAATAAACCATCATCATATTTTTCAAATTTATGTGAAATATAAGGATACATATCAGGGCGTATACGCGTTATTTTTGGCAACTCAATATGTAAAAAACACTCATACGCACCGTCAAACAACTGCAGAAGGCAGGGGCAGCTGGTTGGTTTGCCAACCCACATATTCAGCACTTCGATAACAATTTTATTGTAAATTTATTTCACAACAATTTTCATTTTTCATTCTTTATATATTTGAAATGCTTCTTTTCTAAAACAATAAATAATTTGACTAGATTTTATCAACCGTATGAAGAGAGAAGATGTTCGCAACTAAAATATGAAACAGCTGTTGCAACATCTCAGGACATCTACTCCCAACACCAGCGAAATAACTTTTGTTACGGCAAGGCCCCCAGCCAGACAATCACCCAACCAAACAGCCTGTTCTCCTCTGCGTTCACAAAACAAAAAACCTGTTGCATCAGAGCAAAAAAAAACATAAAAAATTGTAGATATAGAAAACAGCAGATAACCAACTGGAACGACTAAAGACTGTGACTTAACAAGAAAATATAAAAATAAGGAAAGACCAACACAAAAGAAAAAGCAGCCCAACAACAAAACTTGTTTAATGTCTTGCGAACAACTTCATAAATCTGTGATTTAGTCAAGATTTTATTTATTTATAATATTTGCAAAAGACTTGAGTTTAGCGAAAAACCGATAGTTAAATACAAACGAAGAGAATAATAGTTTGCTGCGGGTTAAGAGATTTCATTTAAAAGAAAAATGTGTTTCAAACTAAAACTTTATTTTTTGTATTAATTTTCAATTCAAAAAATTTTTTTGTCAAGAAAATATGAGTATCAAAAAAAAGCGTTAATTCTAAAACTTGTATCGATTTCTTTTCTAGAAAATAGTGCAACATTTCCTACACTTTTTAACAGAAAATGGCAACATTTTGTCCTTTCAAAATAGGGAGTTTATTAGAAATGAGTCCCAGATCCCCCACGAAAAATAATTTCTGTCTTAAAACTTTTCCAAGCCGCTAATTTTGAGAGAATAAGTGAAAAAATTTTGCATGTTTTTGTAGAAAAGAAAACGCCATTATTTAATTAGTAGGTAAAACAGCTGGTGTTGCGTTGAGTTTCGAAAATATTTTTTGTGGGGGAAAAATAATTGGGTTTCACTTTAAGAGGATGCTGTTGAAGCAAAATAATTTCTGTTTTTTAACTCACGGTGTTATTCACTCGCTCTCGAGGGACCTTTTTCTACAGCAAAGAGACCTGCGTAGTGGAAAATTGCAATAGATGTCCGGAAATCGTTTTTCTATTCAAAGACACATCAAAATAATTCTAAAGGACTTGGGAAAGTCAACATCAGTATTTTATATTAAAGTTACACATTAAAGCAAAACAGCTGTTTTCGAAAGCAACTACATAGAAAAAAAATTTCAGGAAAAAAAAACTAACAGCAGTTGCAAATATATTTTGAAACAACTTTGCTTTTGTATATATCTTTTTTAAAATATTTTTTTTTAAGAACTGTAAGAGATGTGAAGGGGCCTTCTAAAACTGTGAATTAAAAAAATAAATAAAAACTTAAATTGAAAATTATATAACCGGCTACAAGTTCAAATCTGGCATCGTCAAATTTTTGATTTGAAATTTTTTAAATAATAAATATTATTAAGAGTGGAATAGGAGTTTTTATAATCTATAACTTTTATAAGACCCGCTATGCCTTCTCTACGGCGCGCTTTGTTCAAAGTCTTTCCACAGTTTCCGGAAGGTGAAACAAAAAAACACTGAGGAGATGAAATCAGTACTGATCCGTTCTGCCAGTTTAATGACTATAAAAAATATACAATTAAAGAATTTCATATTTCAAATATATTTGAATTGAAAACAAAACTTTAATGATAATTGGCCGATGGCAGATTTGAATAAACTTAATTTTTGTTTAAATTTCTTAAAAGTATTTTTTGGTTTTTCTTACGAATTGTAAGAGGTTTGAAGGGGCCTTCTAAGACTGTGAATTAAAAAAAGTCTAAATTGAAAATTATTTAACCGGCTCCAAGTTCAAATCTGTCATCGGCAAAATATTTATAAAATTTTTTCTTTATCACTAAATTTTGTTAATAGTGGAATAAGAGTTTTTATAATCAATAATTTTTATAAGGCCCGCTACACCTTTTCAATAGCGTTTTTACTTCAGTTTTTCCTTTTCTGAAGGTGGAACAAAGAATACTGATGAGATGGTGTACCAGCTTCGGAACCAGTTTAATGACATAAAAAGGTATATATTTAAAATGTTTCTTTCTTCAAAAAATTTGGAATTAAAAAAAAAACAATTGGCCGATCGCAGATTTGAACTTTAAACCTTGTAAATAATTTTCAATTAAGTATATTTTGTCCCCTTCAAATTTCTTTCAATTCGTAAAAGAAACCAAAAAATAGTTAAAAAATATATAGAAAAAAGCTAAGTTTTTAAAAAATCTATTTGCAATTTTTGTTAATTTCTTTGTTTGAAATTTTACTTCTTTCGTCAGCCCTCTAAATTAGTAATTTAATATGAAAAAAGTTCAACCAAAAATAGACATCCATAAAAATATATAAACGACTCATCCAAAGGATAACAATTATATGATTTTTATATATTAAATCGTTTTTCTCGAGACACCAACTATTTAATTCGAATTGTTGAGGTTTTCCAATTAATGGGATAGGGATTATCGGGGTTTGACTGTATTAAAAATACAACCAACAACCGAACTTTGCAAAGAATAAAGTTTTATTAATATTAAGGACATTTAGATTCCGAGTAGCTTTTCTCTTTTACAAAAAAACTAATTTTTAAACATAAAAAAATATTTTATGGACAACGAATTTTTTTTAAAGTTCCATGATTTCGTTAAGATTTTATTCACATTGATAATAAAGAAAAAATCCAGTGAAAAGCTTTAATTCAATTCTTAAAGCCAAACGCACTTTCCTTGTATTTAGTGGCCAACTTTTTATTTAACACGAGTGCGATAACAATAAAAAATGTGAAGGTCACCATTTTTAGTACAAAAACACTGACATCAGATTTAAATAATCAATAAAAATATCATAAACGAAGCATGTTAAAACATGTTGAAACATGTTTAATTTCGCTTTTGCTGCAGGCAATGAAATAAATTTAACGACTCCTCTGCTTTTAAATGTCACCCGCATTTGGTGTTGGGTTAGTTAACGCTGATAGATAAACACCAGTTTCGTGTGAGAGGAGGGATATAAAAAAAAAGAAAAATCAGGGATAAGAGAATATTACAATAGCCCAGCATCGTTGTCACCAGCATCCTCATCATCATCAGTACCAGCGATATAATTTTATGTCTAATAAAATTTTTTCGCATTTATTTTTGTTATTTCTTCACTTTTTTTTTGTAAATGCGCACATCTTTTTAAAGGTTAAACTGATACGTTGCCTGACATTTAGCAAATGGACTTCGCATGGTTTGATGATGTTATAGTCAGTTGTAGCACTACCTTCTGCTAGAGATTTTAATAGATCAAACATTTCAAGTGAATTCACATGATGGACAATTTATGAAAAAGTTTATATGAAAGTGTGTTGGTGTGTGGTGAATTTATATGTCCTGAATGGCTTAACCAGTGCGTTGTCAGTGTTAAATGAACTTTAATAAATTATTAGCTAAAAGCTTCCGGTAAACTTGAGTTCATCTTCAATATGAGATGAAAAGAGTTCAAAATAAAATGTGAATTCTATATAAAAGAGTGATTCAATCATAATGACGAAGTTAATAGGAAATAAAACAACAAGTTATGACAGAATCATTTTAATAATCTTGATTATGATAAAAGAATTTGTGACAATTCTGCATGAAACCAACTACCGACCAAATGCTCGCCAGGAGTTCGGTGGTACACCTCTAACCGAAGCTCCATATTTCACAATCACTCTGCGGCATAATTGAGGTTCAATGTTGTGGTTAATCTGACTGATAATCTCATCCTTAAGCTCTTGAACTGTTGTTGGCTTGTTGACGTGCATTTTTGCTTTAATATATCCTTAAAGAAAGAAGCTTAACGATGTCAAATCACAAGAAGTAAGAATCGCAACGAAAAAGATTCTTTGTTTCACTGGCTGAGAGGCAAGTGGCACCATCCTGTTGGGGCTACACATCGTCTGGTTTCATATGCACCGATTTCTGTTCACAAGAAGTCCTTTATAATTTCGTGATAACGGAACTCATTCATGGTAACTATTTGACTGATCCAATTTTGGAAAGAATACCGCCTGATGACGCCCCTTGTGTATAAACCACACCAGTAGACCCTTTCTTGGATGCATCGGCTTTTAAATAATCAATCGTAGATTCTCATTTAACCAAAAGCGGGAATTTCACTTATTGATGCGGACATATTTGGTCGATTATGTTGACCAAAAATGGCACAAAATATATCAAAAAACGCAGTTTATTCATTTTTATCTGAACACCCGTTTTCGTTTAAGTCTTCAACAATTTCAAAGCACTACGCAATTGTGTACTTCCTCAGGGTTGAATTAATCAAAAACTTAAAAAACTGCATATCCAGTTTATTTTAATCTTGCACCAGCACCCAAAGGATAACCCCTATATATGCAGTGCCTTATGCCAGATTTGGAAAGGAGGAGATAGTGTTGGAAGGACAGCTAAAGAGAGAATAGAAAATATCGGTGGTAAACTTTTGGTTACAGCCTATAATAGAGGAGACTGTTGCTGTCGTGAATTCGGAACGATCACTGCTATGCTTCGTCCTTGAGACAGAGGGATAAAAACTGCCACAACCCTCCATTAATGCAGATCAGGAAAATCCGATACCCTGCAGGCAAGAACTCACTATGACATTTTGGAACATCACATTCGTGCTATAATTTCGAAATTAACCGTCTGCAAGGAAGTGTCACTCAACGAAATATAAGAACATGAAAAACGTTTCCACTAGTTCGCACTGTTGTGTTTGCTTGCGATGTCACAAAATACCCGATGTCGTGAACTCATTAAAATATGATTTCAGCATGAGATTATTTCTTTTTTAAATAGATCTCATGTCAATAAATAAAGTTATTAGATCTTATGCATAAAAAATAGTTCGTGCTTATAAGCTTCTTATAAGCCAAATTTTAGTAAAACAGCCATTAAAGTTATTTATAAAATAAAATTAAAAAAAACTTAATAATTTAATTGTTAAAAAGCTGCAGCAAAACCTTTACAAAAAAAAACGATTGTATTTTGCCAACGTATTCGGTTACGGCGTATCACCATTTTGCGTGCCCTACAAATTCTGTAGCTTCTTCCAACTTCAAAAATGCTTTTGTTAAACATATTTCGCTTCAACAACTGAAAGGAATTAATTCCGACGCATTATTAAACGCACTTATTGAGTCATTTACTTCGTCACTCATTCTTCCTTCATTTATTTGTGCATTCGCTCGTTCGTTCGTGCTTTCTTTCATTCACTGGCTTGTGCTTTTGTTCAGTCAGTCATGCCTCTATTCAACGTTCATCTTATAAAATGGTATTAAAAGCCATTGTGTGCACAAAAGCTTCTGACTGAGGAAATTTTATTTAGTTTTAGTTAAGCTTCATAAACTGTAGTCATAAATTCTATACAAACGAGTACATGCGCCTACATAGAAATGTGTGAGTGAGTGTGTGCATGTGTGTGCATATGTGTGTGTGTGTGTGTTTGTATAGGGTTATACATTCTGCTCAAACATGGAAGAAAAAAGAAATTAATAATATTCTTAAAGTGGATGCTCTGAAGTGGATTCAAATATTGTCTCATTTAAAATGATTGAAGTTTCAGTTTTTTACTGCCAACACTCCTGTTTAATTTATCAATTCCATTTCGGAGGTAAATTAAGTTTTCCATTATTACCGACTATCGGCATAGCAGCCTCAAAATTTATTGCCATTCAGCAGAAATTCATTTCACATTGTTAAAGGTACGGTCACACTTGGCAAACATTTGCAAAGAAAAACGTAACCACTGAGAAAGAGTATTTTGATTCACACAAGCGCCTCTTAAGCGAAACAATTTTATACACAATTAAAAGTGTGTGAATCAAATTGAAAACTGTTTAGGTGAATAAACAATTAGCTGAATCAATGTGTTTTTCATTAGAATTAATTATTATTGGTTAGGATTTTCTGGGAAAATATTTACCCAAACGCGCCCGTAGTTGAAGTAAATAAAATAAGTATCACGTTTGACAGAATTGAAGGAAACAAGAGATGATGTAAAAAAAAATAATTCTCATGGAATGACTTCTTTCTAAAGCAAAGGGACTTGTCAAGTGAGACATTGTGATGCTGTTGCCTAAAATAGTGAATACAAGACAACGATCTACTCGGCACTCAGTCATGAATATGACGTCGAATATTTCCGATCTGTTTCAGTTCAGGATTCCATCTTGTCCGGCTTGTCGCAATGACGAATGCACGAGTGTTGTGAATAACGTCGTAGAATAACGGTCGGTGTTGTCGTACACGCAGCAAAAAGTACGTCTAGTAAATTTGCCTTATAGGCAGCTTATAAGCATAAACTACTTTTTATGAATAAGACCTAATAACTTTTTTTTATTGACATGAGATCTATTTAAAAAAGAAATAATCTCATGCTGAAATCACCGTTCTCGACATCTGGGATTTTGTGACATCGCAAGCAAACACAACAGTCTTGACTAGATAAAATAATTTTCATATTTTTATATTTCGTTATGTGGCAATTCCTTTCAAACTATTAATTTCGAAATTATAGCTCGAATGCGATGTCACAAAATGTCATAGCGAGTTCTTGTCTACAGGCGGATTTTCATGATCTGCATAAATGCACGGTTGTGATAATTTTTATCTTCCTGTCTCAAGGACGAAGCATAGCAGTTATCATTCATAATTAACGACAATGACACCCAAGTTTGCCACCGGCTTTAAGTCTTAAAATATCTGCAACATATTTTGTATCTTCTAATTTGTCAATCAGCTGTCCCCTCAACATAATCACCTCCCTTCAAGTTCTGGCACAATACACTGCATATGTAGGAGTCATCCTTTGAACGCTGGTGCAAGACAAAAAAAAATTTTGACATAGAAATCGGTTGACCCTAAAGGACATCCCGCAAATTTGAGTCGTAAGGCGATTGTAACAAGGTTTTTATTAAATTTTATGAACTCTTCGGCCTAAGAAACGATGGTTTTAAATTTCAAATCAGCCGATTGATTGATATAGTTCTTGTAAAAGAATCGAGAACACCAACTGATCAGATATGAAACTTTCGGAGTTTTTTCATTCATTATAATGGCAATTTTGCTTTAAGCAGACCTCGCATATTTGTAATCATTTCTGGTGCAGTTTACCAAGACCGAAATACTGTTTCAACATCATGCAAACTTAAACATTTTCTTAGCTTTTTGTGTTAATCCTGAACTCGATTCTTAGAGAATGATAATCCAGAAGTGCTTTCCTTACGTCTACCCGTTCACCCACCACCTGTTTTTTTATTTTATTTTATTTTATTTTTTCTTAAAACAGCATGTGCTGTTTTACTGAGCTCGAAGAAATGCCATAAAGAAAAAAAAACTTTTTCTTATTTAATGTGACTGGAAAATATTCAATTCTTGTACTTCGTGCTCCGCTCCTTATTTCCTCAATTAGAAATGAAGCTCTTCTATATGTTTTGATGTTTTGTTCTTGTCTTATTTTTATTTGTACATTTTTTTTGTCATGCTTTCGCAGTAATATTTTCTTGTTGCTCTTCTTTATTGAAATTCAGTGTGTGTTCACATCGTAAGTTTTCATTTCAACTTGTTTATTAAATTACAACGATGATGGGCTTGTGATCTGGTACTATTTGTCATTGAGTACTATTCGAAAGTATTTATAATAAAAATGCTTGCCATGTAATGCAACGCAAAACACGTCCATTCAGACATAATCTTGCACAAGTTGTTTCTTTATTTATTAATATATGCGAAAGTGGACATGAGATCTTGAGCTAATCAAAGCTGTTAAGCGCGTATTAATAGGTTTCTATTGAAATAAAACAAGTTTTATATATGAATAGATTTTAAAATTTTTTTTAAATGAAATTAAATCACCTTTTTCTGATAAAAATAAAATGATAGATATAATTTAACAATTAAAACTGCGTAAAAATTTAAATTATAGAATGGAAACAGCCGATTTATATTCTTCTATATAGTAAAATATAATTGGAAAAAAAATCCTATTAAAACCATCTGCTGATAATCAATTTCGTAGCTTCTGTTCACCCATTTCACCGGTTTGTGGCTCCGCTGTCTTTTCAGATATAAAAGTCGAGCGCCAAACTTAAACTCTTAATCTCACAATCGGAAAACTTTTTAGAAGAAGCAGTTTTATTTCATTCTCCTATTTCTTAATACTCCTTTTTACGTTGGGTATCAGGTGCGTATACTTTATGTGCAATTATGCAAACTTTTCCATAAAGTATACGCCGCGGTGCCCTCAGTGGCATGCAACTGTTTCAGAATTTATTTCAATAAATTATTTTAAAAATTTTGCAACATTTAACAGTTTCATTGAAGTAAGTTTTAAAGCAGCTATATGAGGTCTGTTCAAAATATATTTTATCATACATTTTTAGTTTTTCCCCTTTAAAGTAGTCGCCCTTAAATCTAATACGAGTGCACTCTCGCCATCTTTTTTTCCCATCGTGAAAGCAATTCTGTTAAGGGTTCTTTTGGGTATCCGATTTTCAATTCTTCAGTGTTTCATATTTTCTTTTAATTGCCAAACAACACATTTAAAGAGAACCACCAGCAGTTCTTTTTTATCTGTTTATGTGAATACAACACACAGATCCTTCAACGTTTGTGGTGCTCATTAATTTTTATACTAAGAAATAAGAACTACGTAACACGTCTCTGTTAAAATAACTTTCAAACCATTTATATTTTTCAAATGTTCTCTAACGAGATTATGGCTAAAAGTGTACCACAAAAAATATATTAAATTTTATTACATAAAAAATCCTTCATCAACAAGTAAAACTATTCCTTCTGCATCATTTGCAAGTGGCCACATTCCAGCACACATTTCATATGAATACAATTGTCCTTTCCAAAAAGTACCCGCAGTGTTAGTT
Source organism: Linnaemya vulpina (assembly GCA_963675445.1). NCBI lineage: Eukaryota > Metazoa > Arthropoda > Insecta > Diptera > Tachinidae > Linnaemya > Linnaemya vulpina. The sequence goes on from OY776278.1 coordinate 21,388,897, forward strand.
TAATTTGCCATCTCAGTTCTGAAGATGCTGTGTAATTTGGAAGAGGATGGTGGGGAATTGTAAAAGTTTTTACATGAAATCAAATTGCTTTTATTAAGTAAAGTTTGAATGTATGAAATTCTTAAAATTAATTTAATACTCCCCCCTCCATCGCATTTAAATATTTTAAAAGATATTAAATTAAAAAGTTATGACAAATACAAAATCACGCTTAAGTTAACAACTATCGAGTGTTCGAAGGAAAGTTTTTGGCTGTAACACAACCAGAGGAGAGAATGAACAACATAATTTGTGTTGAACTAAATATTTTAGATATCAGAGAAATATGGGCAATTAAAATTTAATTGTAGAGTTTATCAAAATAAAATTTAAAGACTGGCAGATTTAAGAATATTTGGCAACGCATTTGCATGGGGTTGCCAAAAGCTTAAACGAGCACAAGAAAGGAAAAGGGCTTAGGAAAAGGTCCCACTAAATTTTCAAAGGTGTTTGTGTATTTTAAAGGCGTGAAGGCAGAAGTATTATATTGAGTTTTATTTCTGGAGTTTCAGCACTTTCCAGACAGTTTTGTTTTCTTTTCGCATTTCGCAATATTTAAGCGGAATTTTTGAATATTCAGAAGCTCATTTAGGCCTTAAAGTGGTTTAAACACTTTTCAATAGCTGGTCTCTGTTGGAAGAAAATAGTTCGTTTAATTGATAATTTTGATCAAAAATAGGTTTCGTTTTGGAACGCTCTGGTTTCGTAAGCAACAACTAAAATATTGAAATGAAACAAGTTTTATATCTGAATATATCGGGTAGATATTTTTAAAAAATTTTTTTTATAAATAGGGAATACTTCAATCACTATTTTCTGGTAAAAAAAAAAAAATCACGGAAATAATTTTGTAATTAAAACTGCGTAAAAATCTAAATTATAGAATGGAAACAACCGATTTATTCTCTTCTATATAATAAAATATAATTCCAAAAAAATATTGTATTAAAACCATCTACTGATAATTAATTTCGTAGCTTCTGTTCACTGAATTTATCGGTTTGTGGCTCCGCTGTATTTCCAGATATAAAAGACGAGCCCCAAACTTAAACTCTTGATCGTCACAATCGGAAAACTTGTTTAGAAGTAGCAGATTCATTTCAATTTCCTTTTTCTTTATATTCCCCTTTTATGTTGGGTATTAGGTGCGTATACTTTATTTGCAATTGTGCAAACGTTTCCATAAAGTATACGCCGCGGAGCACTCAGTGGCATGCAACTGTTTCAGAATTTATTTCAATAAAATATTTTAATAATTTTGCAAAATTTAACAGTTGCATTGAAGTAAGTTTTAAAGCAGCTATACGAGGTCTGTTCAAAATATATTTTGTGAAAGTAGTCGCCCTTAATTCTAATATCAATATACTCTCGCCAGCATGTCTTCGCATCGTCAAAGCAATTCTGTTAAGAGTTCTTTTGGAGATGCGATTTTCTTCTCCTCAATTTTTCCTCTTCTCAAATCCCATTCTTTCATCAATTTCTTCAAACTTGGAAGCACGAAACATTTACGGCAAATATTTTTTAAGTACTTTGAAGATAATTTAGCTGCCACACAGCAAAATTTTAGTAAAAATTATATGAGCCAACCGATATGCCGACATTATCAGTAATTTCAGCGATTCTTTATAATAATTTTCCTTATTTTCCGAAACTTTTCGATGCTTTTTGGTGTGGTGAGACGGCCGGAATGAGCGTGGCATTTCGAGTTACTACGAAAATCTTGTTCCATTTCATTGTCAGCATTTCAAGTTCTATTAGGAACTTATGGCGTGTTCTTTTCAAAAAAAAAAAAAAAAAAAAATTTGACATTTTTGCACTTATTTCCCGAAAACTGTCAGTTTGGAAGAGTCTTAAACCAAAAATAATTTCTTGTACGAAATGTTGGACTACTTTCTAATTAATTTTTTATTTTTAAATATCATAATATTGTCATAAAGGGTGTAAAAAATGTTGCCCTTTTTTCTAGAAAAGAAATACACATAAATTTTTATTTTTTTTAACTAAATTGTATGCAACATTTGTATCCTTTTTTTAAACAGCAGGAATGTGTGAAACGCCTAAAACACGTCTAACTTTCATAAGTCTCACAAACAATCTAGAACTGCTGAATAGCTGCGGGGATATTCGAGAGGAGGGTATCATCATAAAAAAGGAAACCCCTAATCGAATGAACGAAGCACACGATATATGAATATTCACTTTACTTTTCCAACAGACCTCGCATATCAAACACAAGGCTCCCTTTTCTTTTGAATACCGTATTTAATTTCATCCAAAATGCCGCATTTAATCCGAGTCTTGTAGAAAAGATATAATAGCTGCCACTTGACAGCGACTTCCACAATAAAAACTGGAGTCTGTTCCAGCACACGCACTCGCCTGCTGTCCTTAAATTTTTGTCTATATTTTTGCATTTGACATATCAGACATTGAGTTCTTTATCGCACGTCCATGTGATGAATGGCAAATCCTTTTAATTGATTGTCAGTTGTATGGATTCATTAAGGGAATAAAACGAGCAAATTAATATTTTCCCCTTAATTGTTTATACAATTTTATATGCGTGCGTATGTGTGTGTGCGTATGTGTTTGTGTGTGTGTGTGGGTGTGCATTTAATTGTGAAATTTTTATGGAAATAAATATAAAGAGATATTTTATATAATAAATTTCATTAAACACAAGGCAATTAAATGCCATTTTAATTTTGCACAATACGAAATTGATTTAATTCGCATGAATCTGATATCTTTTGCAAAAGAAATTAAATATTTAATTGGGAACATCTTTGACTGGAGTAAATTATTAAATGCTTTTTGATTGAGCGTTAAATTTCTAATAACGACTGATTTCTTTCCATTAAAAGTTGTTCATTGTTAATCAAAAACTTAATTGAAATATTAAATTTTGAAAATTTTTAACGCACAAGAAATTTGTTAATTAATTTTATTATTCTTTCAACAAAAAATTTAATTGTTACAAATTTTGTTTTGCATGTTGGGCGATTTTCTATTGTCCGTAAAATGGACCAACGGATTTGCATAAGATTTAGTGAAAATTGGTTTTAGCCAGAAAAATCCTTAAAAGCTTTTCTAAGAAGCTTGAGCAGGCGTCAATGACAATGACTGCTCTGGACACCTCAAAACACCTACAACAGTTTAATAAGTTGAGAAAGTGAAGAACCGTCGAATTCCTATTGCAGATTCGCTGCGCATGAGTAGAGTTCCTGCTCTGAGTGCTGGTTAAAAAAATTAGTTTTTCTTGTTCTCAAGATTGAAAGACGCGTATTTCGCAACAATTAAGAAAATGACAATTGATTGGCTGGCTGAGAGAGAGCGGAAGGACATTCCAGAAAGTGCCTAATAAAACTCTCTCAAGGATTGGAACAAACACCGGCACTGAGTCGGACTACTTTGTCCAGGGACCATATAGAAATTGATTAATAAAAACAAACATTTTTTGAGTACAATTAAAATTCATCTTTTTTTGAACAGACCTCGTATATAGCTCTTATAAAAGTAATAAATATCGCTGACTTAATAGCGGTTTTTAATAAATTATTGCGGCTTTTTTATTATATGGATACTACTATTCTTGTAAGTGTGTGTGTGCCTGTGGCTGTATTGGTGTTTATAGTAACCCAGTTGGCCATATCGTCACAAACCACATTCTGCATGTTAATCAGAGTATGACATGTCGACTATTTATTTGATTTTTTAAACGTCTATTCAAAGGAATTCTTTGTTTGTGACTGTCAGACAACAGTTTCGTATATTTTGTCTTTAATATAATTTCTTGTTGTTGATAAAAGGTCAGCTGGACTCGTCGTTAAGTGACATAGTTGCCACTAGTATGAGAATATCCTCGATACTTTGTATGAAGTTATTTTCAGTATGTCTTCTACGACATTCTAGTTTATCTTGTACTCCACCTAAAAGCTGTCTTAAGGACGTGGCCAACTGGGCAACGTTGTTCATAGAATATTCAAATATTTAAGTCATATGAAATATTTAATTGCCCCTGTCAATTAGTCAATTGAAAAATAGCATAATAAAAGTTTAATAAGACCATTTTTAAAGTGTCGAATAACTTGAAAAGTTGCAAAACGAACGAATAAATTCCATAATCAAGAAAATTCCTGATCTGCTCATGACCGCAGCTGTAAATGAAAACTAAAATCCTTTGAAATTTATCATATCCAAATAGCCAGCAAATCTAACACACAATTTGCCGCTTAATAGCGCCGAATCTCGACTGTTTTTCCATATAACTTTTAGTTTAATTTGAATTTATTTATATTTCTCTGCCCTGATTAAAAACATAAACTAATTCAATTTAAACTAACCGTGTGCAGAATAAATCAAATCCAATAATTCATGTATTTATTGGCGTACTAAATTTTAATGCACAAATAAGCCACCGCAAGAAACAAAAAATAAAACTAAATTATTAAACAAAAATTGTTGCATTTAAATTGAAAACATGGAAAATTATTGTGAAACGCAACACGCCGTTGGCGTTGCAAAATTAACACTCGCAAATCCTTTTTTCAGTTATTTAGAAAAACAACAAGAAAATAAATTCTTGGGTTATGAATAGTGGAAATTCCTGTGCAGCAGCAGGAGGAGCACACACACACACACACAAGCACCAGACACTTTTAGCTACGACTGCTGTTTTATTTTTATTTAAATTTTTTTTTTTTTTGATCCTTTTCTCATTCTAATTGCAGTGAAGTGTCGTGCTTATCCCTAAATTTAGCAAATTATGCTCGAAAAGCTGTTGGCAAATCTCTCATAATCGTGTTACGAGTTGAAAGAAAATTTTTATTCTGTATTAGACAGAAGAGTAGAACATCATCCAGCACACGTTTTGTCCTTCAATCCGTTAATATTGAATTTAATACTCGTTAAGGGGGGCAGGGAGTGTGACTCTTTTACCTGATATCGGTGTCACTAGATATCGTTCTGCCGCTCAATTATGTTTTAAATAAATTCTTTTTGTTTATTATGCGGTTATTGGACAATTAACTTTTTGTTTGACTAGTAAAAATTATTACTTTTTATTTTTATATATTTTCTAAATTCAAAATAACATTATCCAATTTATTGGAGTCGTTTAAACTCAGAATCAGCAGTCAATTGTTTTGAGGCAGCGAGCTTATGGTCGTTTTTTAAGGTGCATACTGGACCTTTGGCACCAAAAAGAAATCGCCTGCTTGTAAATTTTCGACACCACGGTACAGGGAAACATCTTCCCTTACCGGAAGGTCAGATACGATCCGCACGCAAGAATGTACCAAACGTGTTGTGGAAAGTGTGCAGGATAGTCCAGAAACGTTAACATGAAGATGTTCGACAGGAGTGGGGCTATAGCGGAGCTCCGTTCAAAGGATTTTGGACGCATGGAACACGTTCCCGTATGACCACCAACATCATTGCGACAACAAGAAAAATCGCGATTTCATTAACAATTCGATGATGAGCCATTAAGCCCATTTCCATTTGAATGGTTTCGTAGACAAGTAAAGTTTTAGGATGTGGGGCGCTGCGAAGAGTCTGAGAACAGTTCTTTTCTAAGAACTACAACCACTTGATCCTACTTTTTGCTACAATGTATCGTCTGGAAGGATCATTAGTCCATATTTCTTTAAAACGCACGTGGCGACCGAGTTAATGGAGCTGAATATCGAACGATGCTGGTCAAGTTTTTAAGAACGGCTTAACACAACCATCTACAGTTTTGATTCAAACAAGACGGCGGAGCTACAGCCCACACTGCCAAGGATACAATAGCTCTGTTAAGGAACCTCTCTTACGCAAGCAAAACCGATTTCAATGGCCCCTTATATTTATCGGACTTAACAGCGGCAGATTGTTTTGGTTTGTTTTTCTTTTTTGGCTTTTTTGAAGGAAAGCGTGCAAGTAAATAACCCAGGGACCATACGCAATGGAATTCGAGTCATAACTCTGGAGATTTTATGAAAAGCGTTGAAAAAATGCTCTGGAATAATTATTAGAGTTAATCGTCAAACAAAAAGAGCTATTCAAACCCTAACGATAGTTTAGCGTCACCCTGTATTTATGTTCCTTAAATGATAGGATTTTCTTTTCTACAAAAAGAATGCAACATTTTTTTTACTTTTTAATAGAAAACGGTCACATCATGTCATTTGAAAATACAGAGTTTATTAGAAACTATTTCCAGATGTCTTGCAAAAAATTATTTCTGTTTTAAAACTCCTGCAAACTGCCAATTTTCAGATAAAAAGTGAGAAAAATGTTACATCTTTTTCAGAAAAGAAAACGCCATGAAAAACGAAACATACACTTTAACAATTTAATAATAGAATTAAATCTAATTGATTCTAAAAAATGTTTTAAATGTCCAACAACACCAACCTCTTGAGAACTGAAAACCATCATCACACGCTTGAAAGCACCAGTTGAGAAAAGGAGACCACATCAAACAGCCGACTAGTGGTAAAATGTTTGCTGTTTCCTTTTTTCTGTACTGGTCAAGTACAGGAATTATGGTTAGAATACAAATAAACAGAAATACATCTGAACCCATACACACACACACGCACACGCACACACATTGAATTTTCTTACAATTATAAAGACTTTTGAATTTTCGAATACACTCGTATTCCGTATAGAAGCATGTAAATTAAATGAATTTCTTAAGCAGACATTCAGTTGCCTGTAATTCGGTTGTAATTATGTTGTGTGTTGTAAATTATCTGGTGCTGACATAAATACCAACAATAAGCCAAAACTATAAAATGAGCACAATGATTTATGATAATCACATAACAATGATTTATCATCGTCAGTTAGAAGATTAATTTAGCTTTAAATTATCTTAAATATCTGCAAGCGTGAGTTGTGTATATGTGGGGTGTGTGTGTGTGTGTGTGAGTGCAAATACCAATAATTACATAAGTACTTTCATTTCCAACTATGATTGCAATTTATATTTCTGTGTCCGTGTGTGTGTGTATGTGTGAGTTTGATTAATTAAATATTTGTTTATCTATTTGGCATGTGTGTGTTTGTTTCTTAGTTATATGAGTGTATGAGAGTATGCGTGTGTATTTGTGTGTGTTATGCAATACCCTTAATTAGATTTAAAAACAAATAATTAAGCAAGTAATTAATATTGCCTTCGCAAATGCCTACTATAGGGTGCCTTTTTAGTTCTCTGGGAATTTGAAATTCGAATACATGATCGAAATATTTTGTAACTTAATTTTTCGCTAGAATAAAATGAAGATTTAAAAAAATGGAAAAGTTTTTTATTTAAATCCGCTTCTCATAAGATCTCAAAGTCTTGAGTTCCAGGGAAGCTTTCCCTACTACTTTTGAAAGGCCGTCAGTATGTTGGTAGGTGTGCGTCTGTTCAGACGTGTATGAGTAAGTATGTAACTCTCTGAAACGTTGCAACAAACTTAAATTTCCTGCAATTTAAGACCGAGTTGGACCGAGTTGTCATCGCTCTTCAAATAGAAATTATCTGATTTATTAAAGTGTTATAACATAAACACAGTTAACACAGTAACACAGTTTTGTTAAGTGTTACCGCCTGATTTGGTGCACTTCTCATATTCTTTTTCCTAATAAAATTGCTATTCAACGAAGACACGAACAAGTGAAAATAAAAAGATATACAGTTCAGTAGTGATAACAATAGTGTAGCGGCCTTCGAAAACAGTTCTTGTGCTGTGCTGTGTAAGTTGAATAGTAAAAACTATTCTCGACATTCTCTAAAGCCACCTAATAAGTGCTGATAAATATATATACACATGAACAGTGATAGCAATAGTGCAGCGGACTTCGAAAACAGTTGTTCTGCTGTGCTGTATAAGTTGAATATTATAAACTGTTCTTGATATCTTCTTGTGCTTTAGAATATGTATCACGTCTTCCTAAATTATAATTATATTATTATTTTAAATCCTTTTATTTTTTCAGGTTTTTTAAGTTAATTTTTTAAATTTATTTTTCATCAATTCGTTGCTTTTATTTTGTGTAAATTCTTCAAAAAGTTACAAATTTTATTTGTTTTGGAAATTTCTTATTAAAATTTAAAAAGACTCAAACAAATTGAAACAAAAACGAATTACCATTGATTTGATACACTTCTCGTATGCTTTTTCATATTAAAAAAAAAAAACAAAAAAATGAACCGTTTATAAAGGCGTCATGGTACAGTGCGTCAGAAAATTGTTGGCAACTACTAAAAACTTTAAAATGAAATATGAGAAGATGTGAATGACGACATCCGAACTGCACGCCCCACTACCTCAACAACCGATGAAAATATTGAGAAACTGAAGGATATTATTGTGAACAAGAGTCGAATTGTTATTAAAGAAGTTGCTGAGAATATCGTGTTTAAAACGATCGTGTTTGAACGATCAAAATACATTCAAATAACGTAAAAGTTTTCCCTGTAATTCTTAAATTACTTTGAATTGATCACTATTCTCTTGTTGAAATATTCCTGGAACTGCCAGTCAACTTAAGTTTATTTGCTACATAATTGATTTTTGAAATGTGCTGAGTACGTGTTCTCTTGTAGAAGAAAAAACTAACTTCTCATGTTGCCCTTAACGGGTTATTAAATATGTATAAATTAATTTCTAGTAACTGAATTAATTTATGCAAATAACGAATAGTGGAAGAAGATGGAATGACGATGTGGAATGAAATTCTTGGAAACTGTTTGCTGAAAGCAAATTTTAATACACGACCTTGACAAGAAGAGCTGTTGTTGCTGGTTAACATTGTGCAGCTGAAAAAGTGAGACTGAAAATATGTAAACAGTTTGTTAACAAAAAAAAAAAAAAAAAAAAAAAAAAAAAAAAACAAGGACATGCAAGTTCATGCGTCATACGATACCGAGCTCAAAATTCGAATATAAGAAATTTGGGATGAATAACAATTTACTATTCATAATCCAAACATTTTATGAAGATTTAAAAGAAAGAAACCAATTTCTACTATCGAATATAATAAGTTTCAATTATCATTTTTATTATTTTAATAATAAAAACATAGAAAAACAATTATATTGTGCACATTCGCATAACAAAACCTTTCGCCCCATTTAGTTTGCATTAGTATTGGTGCACAATAAAACAAATAAAAGTGTTCCACAATAAAATGTGTGGGGCGTATTTATTATAAAGACATGCCAACCATGAATTTCTAATTTCTATCGTTACTTTTGGGCTCAAAAGTGCAAACAACCAACTATTAAAAATAGAAAATATTCAATAAATAATAAAAAAAAGGAAAAATTTTATTAATTTTGTTTATGAAAAGAAATTTTTATACAATTTTGATTTGTAAAAAAAATTAAATAAAAAAGCGCCGTTTCATTCCTCTAAAAAGAGCTGTCAAGATCAGTGAAGTTAATAAATTGAAAGTTTCAAATGAAAGTCAGGTGATTTCTATATTTGATTGCTAATTGAAAATATTATAATTATTACCCAACAAACATTTTTGTTCACAATGAATCTACGACATTTATATAAAGAATAAAGCGAATTTTAGGTTTTCTCAAAAACAACTTATTTATTCGTGAATTTATATTCCTTTTCTTTAAAAAAATGTTCCCCTCAGATACAAAATATTTGTGCCAGCGTTTTTGCAATCCCTGAAACAGTTCCGGTACACAGTTTTTGGTACGTCCTTGAGCGACTTTGTATTTATGTCGACAATCATCGCGAAATCATGGGTGTCTTTAATCTTAAGAACGCAACAAAAAAGTTGCAGAGTTTTTTTTTTTCTAATCAAAATTGTAGATTTTCGATACGAGGTGTGCTGCCATACTTCAGGATGAAAATATTATTTTAAAAAATAGCAGGGCAGGAGCCAACCGATTTGCCGATATTTTCAGCAACTCCTGAAATAATAATTCGGTTATTCTACATAATAACTTCTTTCAGTTTCTCATGCCGAGATGTTGAGGAATTTAGTTTCAGATGTTGAGGAATTTAGACTTGCGGACTTAAGTCAGGCTCGTTCTATATTTGGATGCTAATTGAAAATATAAAAAATATTACCCAACCAAAATTTTTGTTCACAATGAATTTACGATATTCATTTAAGGAATAGAGTAGATTTAAAGCTTTCGCAAAAAAATATGAATTTTTTCGTAAATTTCTATTACGTTTTTTTTTAAAGAAGTTCCTCTTTTTTGCCAGCGTTTTTCCCATCTCTGAAGCAACTCTTATAAGCACTTTTTGGCACGTCCTTGAACGACCTTGTTTTTATGTCCAAATTCATCTAGAAATGAGATTCTCTTATGAGTCTTCATCTTGAGAACGGAACAAAAAAGTGTCAGGGTTTTTTTTTTAACCAAAATTGTAAATTTTTGGTACGAGCTGTGCTGAAGGGCCAAAATATCGTTAAAATATTGCAAGGCAGGAGCCAACCGATTTGGCGATATTTTCAGCAACTTCTGTAATAATAATTCGACTATTCTTCGTAATAATTTCTTTTAGTTTCTCAATATTTTTATTGCTCGTTGATGTACTGGGGCATGCAGTTCGGGTGTCGTCATTCACAGCTTCTTATATTTCGAATAAAGTGATTAGTAGTTGCAAACATTTTTCTGACGCACTGTGCCATTATGGTATGGCACTGTTAGCACTTCAAGTGCTTTTAAACACTTAATTCCAATTTTAACACAAAATTTAAATAACGATTTCCTAATTAATATTTTTGATAGCAAAAATATGTGAATTACGCTCGGGAAGAATGGGCCAACATAAGAGAAGAAAAATGTTGATTGAATGCACAAGACCCGCCAAATTTTAAAATTCACTTCATTTTTTAACAGACCTCTTGAGTCTTCTGCTAATAAATTGAAGACATGAAGCATTTTATTATTGCCTTTCCTAAAGGCTGAATTAATTACAATTTTATTGAGGTTATAATCGATCTGCTGGATACGAAATAAAGAAGCATAATTTCTTTAATCGTCTTTAACTCTTTAAGAAAATGTATTTGTGCGTTCAGAATTTATTTGAGCGGCCACAATATGTTCTCGAGAAACATTTTTTTAATTCTTAACGCCTTTCACCAACTTAAAATACTGTATTTTCTTTAACAGAAAGATTAACACAATCCATTTCCGCAAATCTCTCCCGCAACTATTTCCCCCCCAAAAGAGATTTTCGCTTTTAACATAAAAAAAAAATTGCTGAAAACACAAGAAACGAAATACAATTGAAAGAAGAAAAAAATCCAGGAAAGTAAAACAAGAAGCTCTGAAATTAATGAAAGCGTTTTATGAATACAAATAACAAGAAATTAATCTCCATTAAAAGCAAAAGAAAAACGAAAGAAAAAAATTTATCCAACGGAAGTGGTTGCAAATTAAAATGAAGTTGTAAAGCCCGAATGTCGTTCTGACACAAAATCAAGTGAAAGACAATAAAACTGTTGTTGGTTGTATTCGTTCTCTCTTTTCTTTTTCTTTTTTTTATTATTCTTCCAACCGATCAGAGCAGAACTTTTGTTTGAGCATTAAAGTTCGTGGTAGTTTTTTTTACCAGCCAATAACTTTATCTTTCATTTTTGCCAGGTGAAGAATGGCCGAGTTTTTCTTATGGCAAATTGCGAGATGAAAATTATTCAAGAGGATTAACTGGCCTTCCAATGGGATGGCTTTTTGCATGAGTTCTGAATATCAATAGGAATAATAAATAGCGCTGCGTTCAATTATATTTGCAATAAAATATTTAAAATATTTTTCTTACATTCAGAAAATAAGAGATTTATTATAAATTAAGGAAAACTTTGGGGAAGTTACACAGGCCTGTTCTAAACACACTGTTAATTGAAATCACATGTGATTTTAAAAGCGCAAGAGTGATTTGCTGGTGCTCTGTAAATCTTATAATTTTTTTATATTTCGGCGTGATTTTCAAATACCGAAAGGAAAAGCAAAATTGTATTTTTCAGCCTGAGTTTCAAATGCCGAAAGAACAAGAGAACATAATTTTTCTATACTTTGATCATTTAAAAAAGATTTGTTTAAGAAATAAATAATAAAAAATGCTGTCGTTAATGCAATTAAGAGATAAAAACAACTGAAAGAAAATTATGTTTTAGTAGAAAAAGTGTCTTGTGTCGTTTTCATTTCTAGAAAATAGTGCAACATTTTTCACACTTTTTAACAGAAAATGCCAACATTTTGCCATTTCAAAATAAGGAGTTTATTAGAAATAAATACCAGATCCCTCATGAAAAATAATTTCCGTTTTAAAACTTTTCCAAACCAATACTTTTTAGAAAATAAGTGCAAAAATGTTGCATATTTTCTAGAAAAGAAAACGCCATTAAGTATTTTTTTACATTTTTATTTTAGAAAAAAAAACTAACAACATGCTGAATAATTTTTTGAGGTAATTTTTTATAAAACTCGCGATGAAACAGTCGAAAAGATAACAAAGTGATTTCAAAATTAAAATTGCGTACCTCGATGTTTTGAAATCACAAAATTGGGTACACAGAACACTCCTTTTTGTGATTTCAAATCACTTTGTTAAAATGGGATTTTCAGTATTATCCTGATATGTTGTGATAGTAACGACACTAAATAAAAAGGATGTAGGAAATGCTGTGCTCACTTGATGTATTAATTAATATTAAAATCCACTATTCCTCACAAATTGGGAATTGGAGATTTGGTGTTAATTTTGACGGGTACTCAGGGGATGAACCCTAATCATGCAATGCATTTTTCAGGGAACTATGAAATGTGGTGTTAATAGAGACAGCACTGCTTTCAGTTGATAAAGATTAATTGCGTCAATAATATGTTTCTTTAAGGAAATTAAATTTGACGTAATTTAACAATCGGATTGCTACACTTCTCGTATGCTTTTTTTAATAAAAAATCTTCAATATATAAACTGTTATCACATTCAACTATACATGGTGTAGTTGAAAGTGATTACAAACAAAACAATACATGAGTACTGATGATGAAAGTGTAGTGGATTTCGAAAACAGCTGTTCTGCTCTTCTGATAAAGTTGAATATTAAAAACTGCTGATGACTTTCTGATGTATCTTAAAATGTTTATCATGACGTTCTGAATTAAAAACAAAAAATTCTTCTAATATTTTTATGTTTGAGGTCTTTTTTATTTTATATTAAATTTTTTAAAATCTATTTTGCAATATTTCGCCACAATTTTTCTGTGTGACTTCTTACGGAAATCAAATATTTTACTAGATTTAAGATACTATAAAAATTATTCATCAACAAAATTCAAAACGACTTAAGCAAATTTAAATAAAAAGTTGTTAACACTTCTCGTATGCTTTTTCATAATAAAATTGGTACAAATAGAAACTGTTATAACTTTCAAGTACGCCACCAATCACTTGAAAATAAATAAAATTACGCAGGAGTTCTGATGATAAAGGTGTAGCGGCTTTTGAAAACAGCTATTCTGCTCTGCTGTGCAAATTGAATATTAAAAATTGATGTTGGTTTTCTGATGTGTTTTAAGATAATTATGATGTCATTCTGAATTAAAAACACTGCGAACAATGAGACTAACAAATTAATTTAAAAAAATACTTCAAATTATTCTAGTTCTTTAACGTCTTTTTGAGAAATAATTTTTATTTGAAGTTTGATTTTTTATCCATTTTTTAATATTTCGCCTCACTTTTTCTGTGTGACTTTTTACGAATATTAAATATTTTATTTGATTTGAAATAATATTAAAACTATTGATCAACAAAATTCAAAAAGACTCCAATAAATTTAAGAAAAAAATTTGTTGCACTTTTCGAATGCTTTTTCATACAAATAGAAACTGTTATCATATTCAAGTACGCCATCGATCACGTGAAAATAAATAAAATTACGCAGGAGTACTGATGATGAAAGTGTAGCGGCTTTTAAAAACAGTTATTCTGCTCTGCTGTCTTTGAGTTTCCCTTGTGCTTTGCAATATTTATCATCTCTTTCTGAATTTGAATTTTTAATTTAATTTAAATAATTTATTTAATCATTTTGTATAAAACTTTTCTTAAAATCCCCTTGAAACATTTTATGGTGGCAAATATTCGTTATGCGCCATTTTTGTTTGGGGCAAATAAAGTGAATCCCAGTCACCTGAACTCTGGAGGCCATCTGTTATAAATTCTGCCAACATCCATTTACAATCGTAATACGGCCACAGAAATAAAACACAACGTTCGTTACACCGTAACACCACATATTTTTATGGCTTTCAAGCGTCTTATTATTTCGTGATATAAATTTATTTGCGTTGCCGGCAACAGTTGTTATTTGTAGACGATGCTGTAGTCCAAAAATAATACATTTAAGAGTTATGAACAGTTCGTTGGCTACCGAATGTTGTTTGAAGAAAGAATTAGGAAATAAAATTCCCAGTTTTTATGTCTCGTTCTCAATTTAATCTTTTCTTTGCAAGAAGCACAAGGAAAAATAAATAAACTTTCTGTTTTGCATAAAATGTTAATGATGATGATGGTGGTGGGGGTGGGGGCTTAGGAAGCCTCCACTACACTGATAAATTAACGAATGAATGGAAGATATTTTCTTGGTGACTTGGAAATAGTCACTTCTTTATCCTGTTTAGTCAGGGGTAAAATTGTTGTTCTATTTGAAAGGATCTCTTCGTGTTCCTTTTCATTGTTTGCAAAAAGCTTTTCATTGAAAAGCTATAAAATCAAGAATAAAAGTGGCCTTAATTTGATTAGAAACTTATTTTATTTAAATTAATATCAGACTGTTGTCTATCATGCACTTAAAATATGTACCACAATATTTCCCAATTCGCCAGACTTTTTTGTACCGATTGAAGTTGTATTTGAAGCAAAAATTCAGGACGATTTTTGATTATTGTTCTAAAAATATTTAATAATCAATTTTTATTTTGTCTTCTCATTTAATATAAAACTTTTGTCATTTACTCAGGCATTTGGTTTTTATTTCCCAAATCATTCCAAAGTTCCATCATCAGCATCTCTATCTTGGGAACTGCAATAAGTCGCAGGAGCCTGAGACATGATTACGATGTTGTTTTTGGTGAAACAAATAAAAAGAATTTATAAATTTTTAAAATTTTAATTCTATTTTATTAGAACAATAACTCAAGGAATGACTCCTAAATACCGGAATTAGAAAGCAAAATATGCTATTGAGAGGACAGTTAAATCGAAAGAGAATTTGTTGTAACCATTTTTGCTTCACCGATGAATTTTTGTGCTACTGTGCCGCTGAACCAGACTACTGCGTTCTACTCTTTAGTCCCTGATATTTTCACTCGCTGTCGCTACTATCCTGCGACCAGTGCTATGCTTTCATCATTGAGACAGGCCTAACACAATCCTGCACTACTGCAGATCAGAAAAAGTCGATGTCTGAGTGGGGACTCGAACCCGGTCATTTGCACTTCGTAGTCTTGTGTTAAGCTCTCTCAAATTTAGGAGTGAACTTCGTCTTCACAAAGATCAGATGCCCTAAACCAACCGAAGTTCCGACATCCTCAAAAACTCTAATTTGACGATTCTTCGATTCTGAACATGTTCATCAAATTATGGTATGCTGGAGAGTCTAGAACAAGCATCATCATTCACGTCTTCTGAAACTTCTTGGAAAAGTATGCACTGCTTTTATTCATTTTTTTTTACTCAGAGTACAGTCACCGTATGATGCAGTCAAAATTTCAAGTGCTTTTAAGGAGTTGATTCCATTTTTTTTTAAATTTGATGCACTTTTTTGGCAAAAAAATTGCATCTGTTGTCGCCTTCAAAAATTAACGTAACGTGCTGAAACTATAAACAGAAGAACGGGGCGAGAATGGGGGAAAAAAAAAAAATATACACGGGAAAGGTTGACCCTAAAAGCCATCCCTGTAACCCTCCGCTAATATTTACCGCAAGGCAATCGACACCTGCTTTTTAGGACATTGTGATTTTGCGCCCTTCAAGCTCAAACACTATTATTTTAATTTTTAAAACAACAGATTTCCAAGTGATAAGCGGCGGCTTATGTAGTTGTCGGATGCCATGAAAGAATCGGGAATACCAAGTGATAAGATATATAATTTCCAAATTTGAAAAACAAAATTTTTTTCGCATTTTTCGTTCCGTATATTTCATGAATGCATTAACCGATTTGTACCCGGTTTAAAATGATTGACTTGCTTTTTCAATATTAAATGCTGATTCGCTTGTGAAATTTATCGGTGCTGAAGTTCAAAAGTTATTAAAAAGAACGCACTTTTTTCTAGTTATTTTTGCAATATTTTGAAATCTACCGATTTGAATCGGTTCACATCCACAAAAAATTTCACGCGAATGCTCTTCCTAATATCATGCATACTTACACTCACACACACATACATACATAAACACACAATGACGGATTCTTATGTCGATTTGTTTTCTAGAAAATAATGCAACATTTTTCACACTTTTTAACAGAAAATGGCAACATTCTGTCATTTTAAAATAATGAATTTATTATAAATGAATCCCAGATCACTCACGAAAAATAAATTCTGTTTCAAAACTTTTCCAAACCGCCACTTTTTAAAAAATAAAAGAAAAACGGTTACATGTTTTCTGGAAGAGAAAACGCTTTTAGTGTTAATCAGGGAGTGTTAATAGGACGTCCAAATGTGAACATCTGATGAGATCTCGATTTGTTCAACGATTTCTTTCAAACCCAATTTTTTAACATTTTCAAATTTCCTAGCGGGCAGTTAAAAAAATATTAATAGAAGGCAAGTAGACCGAGATATTTCCACATCTTCTGAAAGAATAATAATTAAGTTTTTGTTCCAGCGCCAAGAAATACTTTTAATTTTTTTTGTTTTTCATTCATCAATATTTTTATGCAGGATTTGCAGGTATAAAAAAGCTGATTTATAAGTTGTTAAAATGTGGGAAGTATCCCAATAATTTAAATAAGTTTCCGAATAAATGAACTCATTCATTAAAAAATTTCTAAATGGCGACGACAGTCATAAAATACATGTGAGTACTGATGCTGGGATTGATGTCTTTTCCGTAGACCACGTAGTTCCGCTGTTTTTTTAAATTAGAATAATTAAATGATAATAAAAATTTTCCCTTGATCCTGGGAACAATGTTAATGTGCTTCCATATAGAACGCATTAAAAATCCGATCCAAAAATTATTATTTAAATTTTTAGCTAAAAGAAAAAATACATGAAGCTCTTAAAAAGTCTTGGCTTTAACCTTTTGGCCAGCGCTAAATTCTTGCTGCTTAAAAGAAGAAATGATGCTTTTAAAAACCTTTCGTATCTCGCATTTCTTTTCTCTCAGTGTATTTCCTAAGTTATTTATTAGCCATGAGGGTTGGTTGCTTGATTGCCAACTTTTATTCGTTTTACTCGAAATGTTATTCCTGAGGGCCGCATGATAAACTTTATTTGTTTACTGTTTGTAAAAGATTTTGCCTTTCGGCTTTTATTTTGGCGAAAAAGGAAAATCTTAACAAATTTAAATTCTTATCGATTTTTCTTTATTTTACCTAAATGATCTTTTGCAGCACTTGACCATCTTATTGCAGAGAGGCCATAATTTTAATTTTATTCCAGTTTCTTTTGCCGGATGTGAGTGAATAGAAAAAGGTGAGTTTGAAACAGGGACATAAAATGGCTTTTATTGATGAGCCTTTTATTATCCGTTTGCCATTTTTATTAATGCAACATTTTCAGGTATTGTTGTTATTGTTGTATTTCTTTATGTTCATGATTACAAAGTTGTGCTTCATTATGATTATCATTATGAAATATAAAATTAAGTACCAAAAGTTCAACAAGGATTCAAAAGGACCTTTTTGGTAGAGAGATAATCTTTTGCTTACTTTTTTACTGTCGGGATGTTTTCTAACTTTTGATATTTTGTTTGAAGGTCTTTTGCTTGTTGCAGTTTTTTTCTTCCTTTTTTGAGTTCTTGTCCTTGAAATAACCCAACTCATGAAGATAAAATGCTGGGGAATTAAATTTAATGATGCATCTTTTTGTTAATGTTCTGAAGATGGTTGAAAATTTGTGTGCTCAAGTTAAACTGTTGTTTTCTTTATATGAATAATATTTTTTCTTAAATTCTTATTTTAATTATTTCATTAAATAAGTCGCTTTCGAGTTTTATTTGAAATTATTAATTGATGCTTAAAGGAATCAATGATCTTTTGTTCTTTATTTTATTTCCCATTGAAGTCCTGAAATGGGTCAACTAAAATATTGATTTCTACGATTGGTTGCGGTCTCGGCTAAGTCTAGCACATGTAGTCGGTAATGCCAACTTTGGATTTTTCCCCTGATTATTAGGAATTGATAGTTTTCATATGTTATGACTGACCATGGTTGCCAGATTTGACAATCTCTTGTAATTTTAACAAGTTTGGCAGCCGAAAATTTTATTTTGAAGCAGTTCTCGTGATTTTCCCATAAAACACTGCGAGAAATATATCAGCTGGCTCAAAAAAAAAATTATCCAATTATTCTTTTGAATAACGTTTTCAGTAAATGAAAATATGAGATTAAGTTCGCTGCCCTCATCTTCATATAATTTTTTTATTTATTAAAAAAATTATTGAAAAACTAAATTTACTGAATTGAATTAAGCCACTTTATCAGTGGTAACAAACCATGATAAAGTGTAGCGGCTTTCGAAAACAGTTCTATTCGACTTTGCTGTTTAAGTTGAAAACTCAACTGATTTCAACTCTTCCATTAACCCTTAAATTATTTATCAAGTCCTTCTCATATTTTGCTATTAATTATAACTAATAGCGTTTTCTTTTCTGGAAAAAATTTTACATTTTTTCACTTCTTTGCTAAAAACTTGCAGTTTAGAAGAGTTTTTAAACAAAAATAATTTTTTTAAATGAGTGTTGGATTGATTTCTAATATAAAATTAATTTTCAAATCACGTTTTGTTGCCTTTTTCCATTAAAAAGTGTAAGAAATGTAGCACTTTTTTTAGAAAAGAAAACAACTTAAATTTCATAGAGTAAAAGTTCGATATAAATTCCTAAAGATTTCAAAATTGTCTCTTATTTCCACCTCAACATTTCAAATTCAATTTAAAGATTTTTAAAACCGGAAAAAGTTTACAAAAACTATTGAAATTTTTAACAGTGTTAAACATTTCCCACTCGTTTTTGAATTTTTAAATTATTGAATAAAACACTATCTGTCAAAGCAACACGTTCGGCACAAAAGAATATTTAACTTAATTATCTGACGGCACAGCCACAAACAAAACCACGATCTGTTTTTATATAAATAAATACGCACTGCCACACATCCATACATCGCTGTTGTGGCAAAATATGTACACGCTTCCCCCAATTAAGTTTCATTTGTAGCAGAGTTCTGAATATTTCGTTTAAAAAAAAAGAATATGTTCTCTGAGTCTGCATGACTTTGGGAGCGTTTTTCTCATTCAATCTGCTTAAAACGCTTTGCAACGATGGAAATCCTAACGAATAATATCTTATGCAAACGAATAAATAATTTCAAGTAGAAATCCCAAAAATACTTAAGCACACATTCACACACAAATTGATGCGATAAATATTCAGCCGTCTGCAGAAGTACTCGTTTAAGTACAGAGAGAAATAAATAAATATTTTCTAGCGAAATTCGTGCGTGTGCAATCATTTAGATGAGTGAATATTTCCGATTTAAGCAAATTGGCATTGTAAGTGAATTAACGGTGTAGAACGACGTTTTAAGACCAGCAAACATTCTTACGCCAACACGTCTTAATAAAATTACAGGCCAGTTAACGGATAAACATTAAGACAAATAACTACGAATGCAGGCGATAGTCTGTACTGAAATCAGTATTGATCCGTTTTGTTATATTAAAAAAATTTCTACATATTCGCAGGCTTGAATTTGACCTTAAATAATCATTATTGACTTGAGTTCTTTTATAGAAAATGGTGCAACATTTCCTACACTTTTTAATGGAAAATGGCAGAATTCGTAGGCTTGAATTCGACTCTAAATAATAACTTTTGACTTGAATTCTTTCTGAAAAATGGTGCAACATTTCTTGCACTTGTTCATAGGAAATGGCAACATTCGTAGGCTTGAGTTCGACTCTAAATAATAATTCTTGACTTAAATTCATTTCTAGAAAATGGTGCAACATTTCTTACACTTTTTAATAGATTATTAAAAGGATTATTAAAATGAATATTTTAAAAATTCCACTCTTAATAGATATTCGCTTGAATTCTTTTCTAGAAAATATGCAACATTTCTTACACTTTTTAATGGAAAACGGCAGAATTCGTAGGCTTGAATTCGACTCTAAATATTAATTCTTGACTTGAGTTCTTTTCTAGAAAATAGTGCAACATTTCTTACACTTTTTAATAGATTATTAAAAGGATTATTAAAATGAATATTTTAAAAATTCCACTCTTAATAGATATTCGCTTGAATTCTTTTCTAGAAAATATGCAACATTTCTTACACTTTTTAATGGAAGACGGCAGAATTCGTAGGCTTGAATTCGTCTCTAAATAATAATTCTTGACTTGAATTCTTTTCTAGAAAATAGTGCCACATTTCTTAGACTTTTTAATAGAAAATGGCAACATTCGTAGGCTTGACTTTGACCCTAAATAATCATTATTGACTTAAGTTCTTTTCTAGAAAATGGTGCAACATTTCTTACACTTTTTAGTAGAAAATAGCAACATTCTGTCGTTTGAATATTTAAAATTTATTAGAAACTTATCCAACGTCTCTTACGATAAATATTTTCTGTTTCAAAACTCCTTAAACCGTCCAAATTTTCCATTTTATCTGCGGTCTAACTTATTTCAAGGGTTTTCCCAATATTTTTTAGAATGACTGCAGATTTCTTTCAGACTGAAAGCAAAAACTTCTTAAAATTAATAATGAAACCGAACTGGAGCTGAGCGATTTTTTTCCATACAAATTGACACAAAATTTTGCTAGAGAATGAGATCGAGAAATTAGATCCATTTTATTTTGGCAGCGTTCGTTACCATATTTCAATTTTAATTACCCACATTTTGTAAACGGAACCATACAAGCAAATTAAAATAATAAAAAAAATAAAAAATTGCTTATGAAGTACCTGCCATCTATTTAGTTATAGGGTCCATTTTTTGTACAGCATTTGCCCGAAGTTATGGACTATTCTGTTACAACATTTAAGCGTATAAAAATCGCTCTTTTGCTTTTTGCTCGATTGCAATCGCTGGCTGTGTTCTCGACTACAAAAGTTCGTTGGGTACATGCACGTTTATTAATATGCAAGTGTATGGGTGTGTGTGTGTGAGTGAGCACGTGCACCTTCAGCTGATATATTATTACATAAGTGGTAGTTATTCCATGTTTTTTTTATTGCTCCTTTTGATTTTGTAAATAATAGACAAGGACAATGTCAGATGACGACTGACAGCTGACAAAAGAAGGAAAAGGGAGACGACAACATTTCATAAGTAGTTGTTTCCGGATTTAAGAAAATCATTCCTTAAGAGCATTTAGGTGAAATTGCTGTAATATATGACTTCCGTCTTAGGCTAACACACACACACACACGCAAACACACTCACGCATATAACTTCTTCGTTTTGCCTCATTTGCCTCTCTCCCTAATATGAGTCCTTGCATAAATATAACTTTTCGAGGGGTTGGTGTTTTTTGAACCAAAACTATGTGTGTGCGGGCGTATGAGTGTATGAGTGTATGTATTTGTCTGTTTGTGTTCTTATAATCGTCATGCATACGGATGCTGTCAGAGTATTACAAGTCGCGTGTTTAGCTACGATGTCAATGATGCTGGGGAAAGGCATTGAATTGCGATACGCCAAAAGTTAAATTCCATTGATTTGCTTTTACGAATGCGGACTATCTTTACATGTGTTTTCATGCGATATTTATCACTGTTTAGATTTATGATCGCATACGTTAGTTATACACAAAAGCATGTACATGTCCCAGGTGGCCATGATTATCAGACATCTTTAAGAACAAGTACAAGAATATCGTGTTGAAGAATTTTTTCATAGGCTGATTAAACATAATAAATAAACAAATAAAAAGATACCTCCATGTAAATCGTCCTTGAGATTTTCCTACAAATAACGAGATAAGCAACGGTGTCGATCAGTGTGCCATTTACCTTTTCTCCATGAGAACAAAAATTAAAAAAATTGGTGAAGACAAACACTACGACTCTGTTGTCACAAATGACGATTTTCTTTGAATTGTCGACTAGGTTTTCGACGACATGACGTCTACGATGATTTGGTCAACTGGGATGTGTATGTATTTGTGTCTGTGTATTTAACAAATGCTCGTTTGAAATTATTTTAGTCACTAATGAAAACTAATACGTGTGCTCGTAATCGCTTAAGGCACTATACCAACTCAGAATAGTAAAAAACTTCACAGTGGTACGAATTCGAAAGCCTGGCACATATCTCGGAACAGAAAACAAAGTTCCAAACCCACTTTCAATATTTTATTTGGCATATTAAATAATTTTTATTCTTCTAATATTTTAAAAATATTTTCAAATAAATTTTTTTAAATTTATTTAAATTGTTGTTAAAAATATTAACATTCGTAAAATGCTGAAAAAGCCTCGTATTGTTTGTATCGAAATATTGGAAAATAATAGGAAAGTTGTTTATTATTTATATTAAAAAAAATCGCATTATAAATTTAAGTTTAAGCGTAAACAATTTTTGATGGTTGGGTTCTGAACAGCTGATTATGCTTTAAAACAGCTGATTTCGCCTTTTGAGCTAATGCGGCTTCCTATTACTTATTTGTCTTGATTGAAATAAATTTATTTTCAATTAAAAATTCAACGAATAAGAGAATTCCTTCAGTGTCCCTGCATGCTTAAGGGGTTGTGGTAAGAAAGTTGTTGGAGTTCTGGTCCATCCATGCTGCTGATATAATCCAAGTGAAATTAAAATATCTCAAGAAATAGTTAATGATATTTTCTTTTCTACAAAACATGTCATATTTATTTTTCCTTCTTTTCTAAAATTTGTCAGCTTGCAGGAGTTTTAAAACAAAAACTATTTTTCTCAAAGAATGTTCATTTAATTTCTAACAAACTCTTCAGCTTCAGATGACAAAATGTGGCCCTTTTCTGTTAAAAAGTGTAAAAAATGTTGCACTCTTTTCTAGAAAAGAAATCAACTTAAGACTTTTAAATTAGTAACAACGCTGCTATTTGGCATTTTATAAAAACTATTGAAGTCTTATATCCTCCTCTATAAAATTGTCACTCGTTGCTCTTAATGCCTCAAAAGTCCCAGAGATATAAGAAAATTGTTACCACTATTTTTGCACGTGGCCACTTTTTGTAGGACATAGATTCCTCTCCTCCATTTGGCTGCTAGTAAAGTAAAGAGGCTTAAAGCTTTGAAATGGTGTAAAAGAAAGATGCAACTCTTAAATTGGAATAAAGTTTATTTTAAACGAAATATATGAGTTCGGGCATATGACCGCCATGGCTGGCTTGGACGTAGTCTAATTTGGAAGTCCTATTTCCGATGAGTTTTTCCAATACTTGTGATCGTATATCGGCTATAACTCGGAGATTGTTGTTCTCCAAGTCTTCAATCAGAATAGACTGGCTACTTTATAAACCCCACAGCAAATAGTCTAGCGGAGTTAAGTCCCACAATGTTGTAGACCAATTTACCGATACGGAATATCAAACTATGGCGGTTATTAAACGCTTCTTTCAATAAATCAACAGTGGGAAGAGATGTGGCACGTGCTGCGTCGTCTTTTGGAAGCCACAACTCACGGTTGTTTAATTTATGAACGAAAGAATCAGTAATCATAGACCTAAAGCAGTTACCACTGGCTTAAACGTTCTTATTTGCTACGTTTTCAAAGTAGAGCGGATCAATTATCCCACAAGCCTATTAAACATACCAAGCCGCCATCTTTTCGGAATGCACTTGAAGATTATCATCCCTGCAAATATGGCAGTTTTTTTTATTGGCGTTTCCATTCAAACAGAAATAACCTTCAACTCTGAACTGAAATCGCTAATAAAACTCGGGATCAATATTGACAATATTGGTTTGGGCCTACTCACCGAATCTACGAAACGTTGTTCTCTTCATGTTAAATTGCCAAACTAAAACGTAAAACGCTTAAAAGCTGGCAAAGCGGCCTGCAGTTAAAAAAGTAGTGCCGACTTAAAGTCTTGTATCTTAATAAAAAAACACCCTTTACTTCCACGATTCCTGCACCAATGTCATACAAGTTTCTGGTCAATCCATGTTCCACTGTACGACTATAACGCGAGGCTTTTAGCCCCACTTTATTTTGTGCGATGGAAAATAATTTTATATTTATTTCCTTTATATACGATTTATGTGTGTTTAATGTATTTAACCAGGGCTAAAAGTACATGTCCAATTGTGTGTGTGTTTGTGTGTGTGTGTGTGTGCCTGTGTATTTATGCATGAAAGGAAGTGTGAGTTATCGTGGCTGAGTTTTTGTGCTCAGGATTTATTTTAACAGATAAATAAACATTAAAGCCCAATCTAACGTATTATTTTATATTTTGCATTTGTGTCTGTGTTTTTTCTATGTATGTGTTGAGAGCATTAAATTGATATTTAAGAAATAAGAAAGCATCCAGAAGAAAAGTCTCATAAATTTGAGAAAACATATACAAACACGTTACATGTGCTGCTGTCTGCCATTCCATTAGCATTTCTCACACAATAAAAACGAGGTTTGTATGCATGCAGCTGCGTGCTTTTTTTTCTCAGCGACAGGTAGTTAAAGGAATGAATTCTATAAAAAAAATATATTTATAATAATTAAAAATATAAAAACATTTTGCTGAACTTTCAAGGAATTTACCAAAATAAAACTAGAGTTTTTCCAGTAGAACTACTCCTGCAAAGCAAACACTGTCCACTGCTAATAAAAACAATAATTAAAAGCCACCATTAACACGAGCAAAGAAATAGTCTGCCGACTTTGTCAGCTCACAAGTTTTTATACATATTTCGAACGCAATTAAAAATATAAGACGTCCAGCAGTAACGTAAACGACGCTGATTAGATTTGGACTCCTACTTCTGGAGACAAGGCTTTGGAGTTAGACCAAGTCCTTTGTTGGGTGACAGTATTTTCCTGCAACTGCTTGAATTAATTCTCGCCATGACTGTATTATTTTATATGAAAGTGAAAATTTAAAAAACAAAATCTACGGTTCCGATAACAGGCCATTATTCTTGTCCTGCATTTCATGCCAACTGACAGTTGCTCCTTGTGAATGCATTTCTCTCTTGAGAATTGCCTGTGGATTTTCCAATCTGAAACTATGCCGGTGAAAGTGCAATCCACCGGAGAAGGTGACTTCCTTCCAAGACTTGTTATTGAAAATTCCAAAACTTGTTATTGTACATTTGGTCCCTTAAGCATTAAATGAATTGCGGGAGCTTTTCATGGCTGCCAAGCTGACGTTGGTACATCAGAAGGGTGAGGCCTTTTCCCAAAATTAACTCTTTCAAAAATTTTAACTTTTTGAGAACGATGTCAAACTGATGTTTTCCTGTTTTCAATGACAATCTTGTTTCCAGACGTTTTATTTACATGATACCGAACAGAGTCCCTTGACGCTCATGACTCCTACTTTCCATAGTCCACACGGTTCCATAAACTTTTCCGATCACTTCCCGAAAGGGTGCTCTTTCTTTACAGAAACTTATTCGAAACTTAAAATATTTCTAAGAAATTTTCGCATGTTGTTCGTTCGTAAATGCTTCATTTTTAAAACTCGGAACAACACGCAGCTGCCGTATTTCAATATATTGAATTTTTTGCTCGCAACATTTTGAATAATATGAGTTTCTAAAGGTACGCTCACACTTGTCAAATATTTACAAAAAAAAAAGCGTGGTACGAATTTAAGAACTTTGCACATCTCTTGGCGCAGAGAACAAAGTTCCAAAACCGCTTCCAATATTTTATTTCGCATATTACAAAACTTTTATTGTGAAAAAAAGGTTTAAAATTTTTAAATAAGTTTCGTTTTGACAATTTGTTTCTCAATTTGTTTAAATTTTTATTGAAAATATTAACAATCGTAAAATGCTGAAAAGACTTCACATTGTTTGCATTGAAATATTAGAAAATAATAAGAAAGTTCTTTACTATTTATATAAAAAAAAATCGCATTATAAATTTACATTTAAGCGTGAACAATTTTTGACTCTGAACAGCTGATTCTGTTTTAAAACAGCTGATTTCATCGTTTAGGCTAATGAGGCTGCCTATTATTTATTTGTCTTGGTTGAAATAAATTTATTTTCAATTAAAAATTCAACGAATAAGAGAATTCCTTCAGTGTCTCGGCATGCTTGAGGGGTTGTGTTAAGAAAGTTATTAGAGATCTGGTCCATCCGTAAAACTGCTGGTGATATAATCCAAGTGAAATTAGAACATCTGGAGAAATAGTTAATGACACCGCTAATGAAAAAGCTTTTAGTTCAGAGTTAAGCGAGTCAATTAGTTTCTAATAATTTTTAATTTTATTCGACTATCTATTGATTATGTAGGAATCTGTTTTGATTAATGATAATTTAGGGTAAATTTTTGACTAGTGGGAACGTACCTGAATTCTTTTTAAATTTCATGAATATAGAGGTTTTTTATATACATTATCATATATTCAATATTCCGCCATGACTTTGGGTGGCTTTTTCTGGCAAAATAATGTTTATCTGTTCTTGTTTTTGTGAAAAACATTTTTGATAAAAGATAAAACTTTATAAAAAATTTTTAAACAAAAACCAAAATGATTTGAAATATCTGACAACTCTAATCTGTTCACTACAAAGCCGAAGGTTTTTGGTGCGATCCACTTTTCCAGGAAGTTTTGCTGATCTGCTTAAGACCTAAAACAGCGTTACGACTCTTAACCACTTCCGCTTTAGAGAAAGAGAAAACATTCTCTTAGCACATGATTTTATAATACAACCATTTGCAAGGACATCTATTTATCACTACGATATTGAATCGGAACATTTTTTATTAGCGAAATAAATGAATGGCTAAATAAATGATGGCCTAAAAGAAAAGCGTTAAGAAGAGAAGATACACATTTTCCTATAAAAAAAAAAGAAAATCCATTTCAAACTGAAATAAATAGAAATTTATTTACATTTTGTATAATTTTATGTTGCCATTTCTACTTAAACACTATGTTGTACAGCTGAATGTTGCTATTACGAAAACAATAAACGATAAAATAAAAATCAATAACGAGTTGACTTAAAGTGACTGCACAATGGCCAGTTAAAGTGAAATAAATTATAGGGCTTTGCTGTAACTTATAAATACTAAAATCCAAACCGATTTATTTTAGTGCGGAAGATATCATTTAATAAAAATATATGGGATATTCTTTTTTCTAAAAAAATAATTATCAGCCCCGGAAAAACTTTTCATAAAATGTTTGCCATTAAAATTCACAGCACTTTTTACGGTGCGATTGTTCTGTTCCTGTTGTTATTTTCTTTATTAATAAAATTATTTATGAAAAGAAAACTTTTTTCCTTCGCTATTCAAATACACGCTGCACAGTCATAATTTTGTATTGTAGGAGTTTTTTCTTTAACAAAAAGTCATAAACAAACTTCACTTTTATATTATGAGAGTAAAATGGCAAACTGTTAAGAACTTTTTCCTATTCATAATGAGGAAATCATTAAAAAACGTACGCTGCTGCCGAGTTTATTAAAAGCTGAGAACTGTTTTTATTTCTCGATATTAAAAAACTTTTTACGGCAAAATTAAAGATAAACAAATATTTTATTCTCCAAATACAACAACACATGCACATGTGACAACAAGTCATTTTCAAATCAATTTCGATAGAGAAGGAACCCTCCCCTCTTTGCCAACAATAGGCAATTTTAAGAAGAACCCACATACACAGAAAAAGAACGAAGTGATATAAAGATCAGTAGATGGAAAAAAACCTTGCAAAAATTATTAAAGACTTCTCAATGTTGAAAACTGTTTAAAATAGTCAAATTATTAGCTTCACTTGGAATAACTTCACTTCCGCGGATATTTGTAATCGATAACTCTTTTGCAAGAACTTAAAAACCTCTGCTTAAGATTTTTTCAAATAAAATTTTTATATTTTAAATTCTATTAAGAATTATAGTCTCCAAAGCTCAACACCAAATTAAGAAACATGATAAATATTCCCATAAACAAGGGAACATCAACATCAATTTAATTTTCCACTTGCCCAGGACAACAGAACAATGCAGGTGAAGGAAACCCCTAAAATCCGGACTTCAGTACTCAATTGAATATTTTTATATCAACAATTATAGGGTGAAGTAGTTGCAGTTTTTAAATTAAAATAGCAAACGTAACCGATATCAATACTAAGCCGATGTGTGATGGCAACAAAAGGATTTAGAATTAGTAGACTTCTCGTATTCTATTGTTTCACATAAAAATTTTTTAAAGCTAAAGATTTGCAACAACATCATTAAAATTGGTCTGGCATCGCTCTACGTAAGACCTGCTGAATCTTCTATTAGAAAAATGGAGTAATTCGACTCAAAATTTCAGCAAAAATAAAATGGAGGCTCTAGTTATTTCTAAAGAAATTGATAGCGTGTGGCATGGTACCCTTCTATCGAAACTGACCATTTCTTGTGGCAGTAATGACTTCTCTCGGTTTATATCGAGCTTCCTCAGGGATCGATCTACACGAGTTGTTATAGATCAGATCTCATCAAATGAATTCAAGGTAAATTTAAGGGTACCACAAGTTCCTGTTCTGTTCCCCACACTTTTCCCTAATTTTATAAATGATCTTCTATATCAGTGGAATATAACTAACTCTCTTGTATTGGCTCGGTACTAAAAAGTCGTGGAGATCTGATGTGGACTTAATTTTTCCAGGACGGCGTAAAATCTATAACTTCCCGATTAAATTTTCTTGGCAGTTGAATATAATTTCAACAAAGTTTATATTTTAAATTCTATTAAGAATTATATTCTCAAAAGCGACAGGAGGACGCCAAGGGAACATCGATATCAATTTTAATTTCCACTTGCCCAGCTCTGCAGAACAATGCAGATTAAGGAAAACTCTACAATCCCGTCTTCAGTAATCAATCGTTGTCTTGTGCCCAATTTTATGTTCTCGTGCATTTGCAAAATTATATCCCATGTCATGCGTGTGATTATTATTCGAAGAATGTCAATTTTTGTTCTCCTGTTCTATTTCTTGGAAAAAGCATTTCAAACTAAATCCAGAACGCTGAGAGATGGCGTAGCGACCTAGAGATTTCAACTAAAGCCTGGCTAACGATTTGCAATTCGGTGATCGATTGTTGAATTAAATATAACTAAAATAATATATATGAACAAATTCTAGATGAGAGATTTATTCAAAACGAAAAAATGAATTGAATATTTTTACTTGCGCAAACGTATTAATTTCGAACAAATTTAGTTTAATAAAATCGAAATAAATCAAAATAAATTCCCCCTGATTTCACAACTGAAATTCCCAGAGCAGAAAATTAATTGAATTCACCATCGTTTCGCAAGCAGCGAGCGAATCATGAAAACACGAATAAAAAATTGATTTAGAGAAGTGGAATATTTGAAAATAAATAAATTGCTGTGACTTACCGTTGTTGTTGTTGTTGGTGTTGTTGTATGCGGTGTGTAGGCAGCATACGCTGGTTGCGGCAATGGAGCTGTATAACGGTATGCCTGCTGGGCAACGGCGGCAGCAGCAGCTGCAGCGGCTGCAGCTGGTGTATAACCTTGTGGCGTCCAAGTAGCGCCACGATATTGAGCACCCGCTAAGCCGCCGACAGCAGCTGCAGCAGCAGCGGCAACAGCTGTTGCTGGGCTAGTCATTGCTGGTGGTCGTGGAGCCCCTTTTAAAGTGACCGTAGGAGCTGGGGGCGGAGCTCCCGGAAAGACGTTGCGCGGTGGTTGTGGTACAGCTGCTGCAACAGTAGCGGCACTGGGTGTGGAAGAGCTTCCCTGAAAGAAAAAACAAAGAAACAAAAAAACAAGAGATGAAACAAAACCTTTATTTAGTTGCCATTAAAAAACAATATTTTCCTGTTGTTCATTGTCGTGCTGCTGCTATTGACCTACAGAATAAATGTCATACATTGTCAATGTTTGGTTTGTGTGCCTGTTTGCCATTTATCGGCCAAAATGTATTTGGCAAATGTGTTTTATCTATTTCTACGCTGGCCTAAAGTAGCCTTTTTTTGTGTTCCCATTTAACTATGAAATAACATGATTTTAACATTCGAAAAGTGTATCATTGAAATGCATGCCACCACGCCCCCAGCCACTTGAGGGATAACAAATAAGCGCACACACACACAGAATGTTGCAACGACTACAATTTTGTACATGCAATTTCCTGTTTCGACATTTGCCATTTCGATGCTAAACATCAGGACAATTTCTGCATTCAAACACGAACACCTACAAACGATTGCTGGCAAACGGTTGCCTACAGTTACAACCCGATTACACTTTCATGCACATCGACAAGTATTAAAATCGCAAGTGGATGTGTGTTTGTGTTTTTCGTTTTCTATTATCTGGCTCGCAGTTGTAACGACATTAAGAGAGCAGAGAGTTGTCGCAAGTTGGCTGTTGTTTTTCTTTTTTAATTTTTTATTTGCTGCATTCTGCAGCAGCTCTTTGCAACCACATCCGTTAATAGGTAAACATGAAAATTTATATGAACAGACAATTTTTGCAGTTGAAAAATGTTGCAAAGAATGGCCAACAACATCAAGTGCAGGGCAATTTTGAGCGAAATTTTTTTGGCCATCGTTTGATAAACAAAAATAATACTTCGTTTTTGATTTCTCTGAAAAGGCCGTATCGTTTGGCAATTTATTTTTGCTAAACTTCCGTAAAACAGAATGCAAACTTTGACAAAAGAAAACAAAAAGTGTTGAAATGTTGTGAGGAAATTTTGTCAAAATATTTAAATTAATACAAGTAAATGGGTATAAAAATAGTTTTTTATTCCAAAATTAAGTTACGCGATGAAGGACAATAAAAAATTCTCTTTACGAACGATAGAGAACAATTTCTGTTATAACGAAATTCCTTTTCTGCCTACAACACGATTCTTATTTTATTCAGTGTTAATTTAAATTGTCCCAAAATAAGTACTAAACAGTTTTATCTACAACACACACACATACAGACACACCGCACAAACACACACACACACGCACACACACAAACACACACACACACACACACTACTGAGCACCTGTCTATTTAGCAATAAGCCAGAAGCCTTGTTGTCATAATTCATTAAGTTATTTTTATCTTCTGAGGAAAATATTCCTCAACCTTTTATAACTCAAAGTTGATTTCTTTTCTTAAAAAGAAGGCAACATTTTTCACACTTTTTACTACAAAATCGCACCATTCGTGGTTTGAAAATGAAAGATTTATTAGAAATTATGGCAAAATTAAAGCAAAAATAATGTGTATGTCAAAAGATCTCCAAACTACCGCTTTTAAAAAGAAAAGTGCGAAAATGTAACATATTTTTCGAAAGAAAGCACCCCTTAAAAGATTTCACTTTCAAGGCATATTCACACTTGTCAAATATTTGCCTAAAACCAGCGTAGTCACTGAATGCTAATAAAAAATATTTTGACTCGTGTAAAGTTTCCCTCACAAATAATGGACAGAGACATGGAGTCCAATAATATTGGAAACTGTTTAACTCAATATTTTTTATTTGTATCAAGTGGTTGCGCTCTTTTAAGCAAATATTTGGCAGGTGTGAACGAATATTGTTTCATTTTACTTTCAACAACTTTTATATTCTTGTTTTCTTTAGTTTTTAATTTTTTACAACTTATATAAAATAAAAATTAAATAAAAACTATCTAATAAATCTGTTGTGGGTCTTAAAAGTAATTGCCAATATTCGTGTAAAGTTAAGGCAAACCAATATTAAAAAAGGAAAGTATATCCTTAAATAAACAAACGACAAGTCCTTTGTCAGTATCCGACATGCTGGTAACAAAAAAAAAACTATTAATTTCTAGAACGAACAACTTTTAACAAAATGCTTTAAAATGAGTATCAGCAAAAGTTCGTTAAAGTATCAGCTATTAAATGGAAATTGCCATCTTTATCGAGGACACTAACACCGGTAAAGGACACAAAAAATGTCCTGCATTTCATATGAAAATTGGTTTATTCTACAATGGCCACGAAATTCGTTGATTTTAACAAAACCCAGTTGTTTGATTTATTTCTTTTTTTTCTTCTTTTAGCTGCTACTGCTGCCACTTTTTTTTTGTATTTAACTTTTGTCTACAATTTCCGTTTTAGCAGAATATTAAGCCCTTCCTGAATGACATCAAGTAGAAAAGCGGGACACATAACGTACAGGGCTGTATGTGTATGTGTAAACAAGTCTTGTATGTGTGTATTTAATTTTATCTGGTCTTGATGTTGATAACAAAAATGCTGCTGCTCACAAGCAGATGGTTTTCAATTTTTATTTACTCAAACTTAAAATGCTTAAATATGAGACGGAAAATCATGTCCTTGGGAAATTAGTGAATCAAAAACGCAGGTTAGATTTGCTGCAAACTCCTTGCAAGCAGAGTCAGACCTTTAGTTTTCTCGTTTAAGAATGACCAATTCTAATACGAGTAGATTTTTATCTCAAACATTGCAACCCGGAGATAGTGGATTTGATTCCTCAGTTATTCCTGAATGTGGGATGTGATTCGTAATATTGTGGTAGTTGTTACCGACCTGATTAAAAAAGGTGGGCAAAACACATTTTAGCACTCCTTCCCTTCTTCACAATTGTAACGACTTACACCTCGTAGAAAATATGAAACGGCTGCTACAAATAATTTTTGCTCAACATTGTCCGTCTTTCAAAAGGGAGTCAACGATGTCTTATCATTTGTATAGTCCATAGACACGGATCAGAGCATATTACGTCAAAATAAACGCCTTAAGTTATAGAAAAATATATTGTCGGGAATATAAAAAACTTGGAAAAACAAAAATATTACGAAATTTTGCCAGGGAGTTGCCGTCTATTGCGGTTGTCGTATTAGCATTTGAAGTAAAATAGCTCCAGTAGAAAATTTACAACTTGCGTATCGTCGATTCTTATTGATTTCGACATGACTACGACTGGACTGATAATGAAGTCTGCGCAAATGTGAGTAGTATGTTTGTGGTGTTTCTGTACCATCGTTTCCATACAAAAAGGTGCACATGCTGCCAAAAATTTGTTACGTTTTCTTTATATTTTATTTTTTTATTTTTTGTTTGTTGTGGCAACACTGAGAGCATGAGCAGCTTTTTGTATGAAAAAAGTGGTCCAGAAAGACCACGAAAATACTACTAATATGAGGTAAATTTTTTAATTTGGCTGAATTTTACACATTCTGTTGGCATTTCTTTTAACCTCGGTTAAATAATCGTCAGTGCACGGTGTCAATCATTTCGCATGTTTAATTTATTTGTGACAGTCACAAAAATATTTTGCATATTCGGCGATTTGCTGTTGTAGAGCGAAATAGACCTAATAAATTCCATTTAATAAAATTATCTTAAAGAGATCGTTTCCTTAAAGAATAACGAAATTGTTTAAAGTTTTTGTAAAAAGTGGAATGAAGAACTCAGCAGTAGTTTAATGTTGGTCGATTGGACTTTGAGCTTGAAAAATTTTTACAAGCGAGTGATGGTGCTCGTCCTGCACGCTTTAGCACATCCCCAACTGATTTTGACTTTGTGAAAATAATTATTATGGAAAATAGTTAAATTCCTGTTATGGAATCTGCTCAGAATGACGCCATATCGCTGGGCTTCTGTCGTACTATTTTTTCAGAATATTTGGGCATGAAGCAAATGGCGGCAAAGTTCGTTGGAAAATTTAATAATTGTGATTAAACGAAGTTTTTTTGTTGGTAAAATTCACCCTGTTTTAAAGGTGGTTCATGCCTAGAATAGAACACAAATTCATACTGACAACATGAAAACATCATTTTCAAATTTGGTAACTAAATTAAGAATTTAATTGACTTAATTAACAAACACTTACTGAAATCAGACAAAAGGCCGAGGAAACCTTACTGGATTGATGTCCTTAAAACGTGTTTTATTTAGAGCTGTGCCGAACTTCATCAAACCTCCAATCAAACCCATTTAAATTACATGGGTGTGATTAGAGGTTGTTGTGAAAAACGAGCGTTTGAGAGCGTTTGATGAAGTTCGGCACAGCTCTAGTTTTATTTTTATTTTTTATTTCATACAAATTAATTTCAACAGGAGACTCCATTATTCAATGGAAGTATGGCCAGACTGGACATGTCTGAATGCCGCACTTCTCTTAGCACGTCGTGTAATCGTGCTTTTAACGAAAATTTTCATAAAAGCAGGATCATTCATGTTTTTCAGAATATATTGAAGCTGACACACATATGAATGTGTGTGTGTGTGTGTGCATGGACATAAGGGTACAACCACGCACACACTCCGGCACATATAATTTTGTTATTGGACGCAATTTGTGTTGTTATACCGAATGACAGCTTAAATGTTGGCCTTTATTTGTTTTAGCCAAACAAAATACACTAAAAAAAATATATTAAACAAAGATAGCGAATAAATGAAACAGAGAGAGAGAGAGAGAGAGAGAGATAGAGAGAGCAAGTACAAAAAATAAAACAAGAAAAAAGATAATAAGTCATCAATAAAGCACAGCTGACGCAAATTTAAACATGAAAAAGATTTAGTTTTATATTTGTTTTCGTTGTTGTTGTTATTATTTTTGGTTTATTTTGATGTGATTTGGCATCAACCAACCCCCACACCCCAACACTTTCTTCAAACGTCACTGACATCAAAATGATGTTGTTAGAGAACAACATGTCTGTATTCGTGCATAATAACACGGATGCGCCAATATGGCTTTTAATGGATCTTTCTCCTCCTCCTCCACCACGCTCATCATCTCTATTTAATGGCATGTCTTTGTTTTTGTTTTCCCAAAACACTGGGACAATAATAAAAGAAAAACAAAATAAAAAATAAAAACTGTTGTTTTACCACACACATGGACACGTAGTCACACATACTCTCGTACTCATAAGAACATGTGAGCGTGTGAGTTGAGTGTTTGTATGGCGAATGTGAAATAAGAAATGAAAAGAATATTTTGAAATATTTTCATAAATGACGATGTTGATGACAACATTAAATGGGAAAGTAATTTAATGCCAACATTGTAGAGATGGTTGAGTGAATATCGACTTGGTCATGCACGATCATGATTGTCGGTATTGGAAAAGCCTAAAAATCAATTTTTTCTTTTTGAATTTTAAAACTGAAAGTCAAACTGTGTTAATATAATAGAAACAAAATTTAAGTTTCGTACATTCTGACCTCTAAAATTTATTCCTTAACTTTTTCTTAGATGATGAAATGGGCTTTAGCGGAAAATAGAAATTTTTAATGGATGAGTTTCACGAATAGAACAATTATTTTAAAAAAATTTGCACGCGTTGCTCTGGTTTAAGCGGATTCATAATGAATTTAAAAGGAAACTTAACAAAAAGCAACAGTTAGCTTTTAAATGCTTGTTCAAATAAAGCAGTGATGCCAACTCAAGGTAATGGCACCCTAAAAAAATGCTGTATATAACTGCTGGGCACCATTCACGGCAGTTGTCTGGTGACATGTTCGCTTCCATTACGAAGGCTATTTTCCTGTTTCCCGTTGGAAGTAATTCGCAGTTTGTTAATGGCCAAGGATGTGAAAACACAACTCTGACGACCGGCGAAAATCTAGGGCCACCTACTCACAAAGCCAAAATTTACGGAGCAGCTGAAAACATAATTATTATCAAACCGAATCTTTCTCAACATTTCAAATCTTTTCATAACATTTTTTAATTATTTGAAATTTTCCCAGCCTAAATTATATAAATCATTTTCATACTCGCTGTGAAGCAATAGCTGTTCTGCAACTGCTAAAACTAAAACACGCTTAACAATTTCTGAGCGCGCAGCAGCCATCATTTTGCCATTTTTTCCCACATAAATGAAGGCGTGTTATCAAGTTTTAAATATAAAACAAAGAGAAAAAATTAAAACAATTTTATTTCTTTTGTTAAAATTTTCTTGTCTTTGTTTTGCTAAGAAATAAATTTTTAACTAAAAAGACTTTTCGTTTTATTGTCAGGTAATTGACTAAAGAGAATATAAAAAAAAACTCTTGCTCACACATACACTGTCGTTCTCTCTCTCTCAAACACAAGAGGAACTTAAAAAGTTTTTATAGAAAAAAGAAAACTTTAAAGAATTCATTGTTGTTGTTGTAGTCACAGTTTCCTGTTCATGCATTTTTTTTTCTTTAATTCATTAATAATTTTTCTGTAGTTTTCTTTGACTTGCGAAAAGTCAGCAGAAAAGTAAAAAATGTTTGTTTTTAATTTTCCATTATTTGAGTTATGTTGTCTTTGTGGAAGTGTAGGTGTGTGGTGCACCACCAGCAAAACAGTAAATGTACATGTGCATGTGTGAATGTCTGTGTGTGTGTGTGTGTTGGCTACACTCTACTCTAAAAGAGTAGTCTTCATAAATTCTACGAATTTTGATATGAA
Organism: Linnaemya vulpina; assembly: GCA_963675445.1. NCBI lineage: Eukaryota > Metazoa > Arthropoda > Insecta > Diptera > Tachinidae > Linnaemya > Linnaemya vulpina. Next base: position 21,425,700 of record OY776278.1, read on the forward strand.
TCCAAGGAATTAATGAATGAGAAAATTATTATTCGAACGTTTAGGAAAATTATTATTAACTTAAAAATTATTATTCAGGCCCAAGTTCAAATCCACTATCTTAAAAATAATTTTTTATTTTTTATTGAGAGTGGAATATTTAGAAATATTTTTTAAAATCATGAGATGGCGCTACTCCATCTCATCCGAGTTGTTTGCAAAATTTTTGCACTTTTCTTAACAAGACTTTTCATTAGGAATATTAAAAAACTTTTTTTTTAAATAAACAAACTAGTTTCAATAACTCTATATATTCCATTTTTAATTTCAAGAAATCCAATTTAATACAAATTAAAAATAATTTGCAATGCGCGGGTTTGTACTTAAGCCGGAATAATAATTTTTTAATTCAATTAAAATTAATTAAACTGATTTTCAATTTATTAATTTAAAACCTTATTACATTAAAATTCAGAAAAGGTCACGTTTCTTTAAAATAATGGAACAAGTTTCATCAAAATTGATGTAATAAAAAACTTCGTCAATTGAACAAAATACTTTCGTTAATGCTATGGACTATTTTCGCTGATGCAACAACACAATTTCAATGATATCACATATTTATTTTATATTTATTTCAATGATATCTCATATTAATTTCATTAAAAAAATGAAATAATTTTAGTTACCCAGTGTAGCAACGTCAAATGAACAACTGAAATATTGTCATTGGTTTGATGAATCATAATTGTCAATACAATGAAATAGTTTCACTCATACATTGAAAGGATCATATAAAACTATTTAGAGATGGAATTGCTCACTTTCCCAACTTCAACAAAATCTTCATTGAAACAACGAATATCTTTCATTGAGGCTATGAAATTCCTTTATTTTAATGAATTTTAAAAATGAATTTTAAAAAAGAATTTTAAAAATGAATTGAACCGATATTTAAATATTTGAAAGCAAAAACTGGATACCTTCTTTTAGACATAAAATTGTTTTCAAGAGGCTTTAAAATATTTTTGCCATAAATTTAATGAAATATTTTTACGGAACTATGAAAATCAATGAAACAATTTAATGGAACTCTTTCACAGTATTCGTGAAATTTTAATTGGATCTATCAAAGTTTCATTTGATATATGAAAAAAAAATATCTAATGAAATTATTTCGTTGGAAGTATGAAGCAAAACCATTCAGCATAACTGCTGCCCATTTGCTGCAAAAACATCGCATGTCGAGTTAAGTTATATTTGCGTTAAGCAAGTGTTATTAAATACCCTACTGTTTTTCACAGTTTCTCAACCATTTCAAAGGAATATTTTTAAACATAAAGAAAGTGTAAAACTTTATTTAAAATATTTTTTGTTCAATATTATTTTTTGCATGAACGCCAGTCAATATTTCAAACGTTTCGATAATTAAAAACTTTATGATTATAAAGGCAAATTTTTGGGAAAGCAAATTAATTTGCTTAATTAAACATCCCATTTCGAAACAGTTGATGTTTGAGAAGGAGTTTTTGTTGATTTTAACTCACTTTTTAATTAGAGTTTAACCCAAGTGTTTGATGGGTGTAGGCAGGCGCCTGTGCGCTTATGTGTGTGTGTATGTGTGTGTGCGTTTATAGTTTCCTTTTTTCATTTGAATTTATGAATTCATATTAATTTCTTATGAGCACCAGTATTCCTTTTAATTTATGCAGTTTTTATTGTTCAACTTGTTTTTGCTTTTTGCTTGTTGCCTCTTTTCAATTGTGTTCTCGAGAGCAGGATAATAGAAGTAAAAGTGCGTAAGACTTTTTGCAAAGAAATAAACAGAAATGAAAACAGAAAGAATCTATTCATGGCACATAATTTATGTAGTTGAAATTGAATGTTAATGACTGGAGCACAAGAGGGCTTTTCTTTCTATTTACCGACAACAAAAAAAAAAGGAGGCATGAAATAAATTAATAAAAAGTGTGAAAAGCAGAAACAACATAAAAGTTTGTGGTGTAAAACAAAAGTGGACATAAAAATCTTTATAACACTTTTGATTTTAATTAATAAATTAAATGTTTTAACAATTAATCATTTTTCCCAAATGACACTCGAAGCCAACTTTCTAAGTGTTGCGAAGCCTTAATTTACTTCTCCGCAACATCCAGATACAACACGCCACAATCAACATGAACAAAACAAAAAATTTCTGAAAGCTACAAACATTAAAAGCCATCACTTAATTGATATGAAACAACGAAAACATTTGCAATATATAGAGAGCCTAGAGATTTTTTAATATTAAAAAAGAGTAATTTTTTATTGAATAGTCAGTCGGCCTGGCAACTTAATTATTGGTTGGGTTAACTCCAAAATTACTTTGAACAGATTATTAATCAGTCTCAGCAGCTGCAGAATTCCAAATCCATACAATTCAACTCATTAATTTTGCAATTAAGACGCATTAATCATCAACCATAACTGTGGAGCACAGCGGCAGCCAAAATTTCAAATACTTTTACCAGCTGCGAAATAACTGAAGGAAAGGAAAGACAGGCGGCAACTGATTAAAGTGAAATACAATCGAAAATGTTTACAGTGTTGAGAAAATTGATAGAAACGGTTGGACAACAGGGATCGCTATTTTGTTTTACATATTTTTTTAATTTTATTTTAATAAGGATTTGGTGATCCTTACGTCCTTTATGGTATTAAAACTCAAAAATGTCTTCCATCCATTTTCACACTGACATGGTTTTGATAAACTCCGTTTTTAAAGTAAAAACCAGCCGTTTAAACCTGGTTTTATTATTCCAAAATGATTTTTTTAAAACCAGCTTAAAACCATTTTTGATTTGGTTAAAAAAGAAAAAGGTGTTATGAAATCAAATCTTGATTTTGCATGCTTTAAGTTGGGTGCTGCCAAGTTATACACTGTTTCCAAAGACATCGCAAAAGGAAACTTTCTGCACTGGTCATTCATCAAAGTTGTTAAGGGCATTGTTAACCAGTCTGTCAAAAGTTTGCGCCATTCCACCAGATTTTTTTCCTACTAAGATTGAGCAAAATTCAACTGATGACAAATTCATTTAAAGTGTCTTTTAAAACTGTGTGATAAGATCTCAAAATTGCTGTTGTAGAAAAAGAAAAAAAAAATTAAAAAATTGACGGTCCTTAATAAGGATCACTGGCATATCTGGAATTAATATATAATAGAAATCAGCGGAATAAGGAAGTGTTAAGGGAAAGTGCCCCTATTGTTGTCTGTCGTGTTTAAATAAAGCGGCCATCCAGTTGTTGAAAAATGATGCCTCTGAATCGCTGTAGTTTCCTTAAAGATATTAATCTATACAATTTTTAAATGCGCCAGTCTGCCATTTAATCGAACATTTAACCAGTCATTAATAATAGTTGTCCTTTATTATTTTCCCTTAATGTTGAAGTGCATAGTTTTCAAAATAGATTTTTAACACAATTAATAGTAAAAGACCGCCACATTAAAATATTTATTCATATGAATGCATTCAATCAGCACAGAATAGAAATTCGTAAATAAAATAGTATTAACCATATTTTTCGAACAGACCTCGTGCATAGTTAGAGTAAGATATACTAATGCGTTAGCATTAGCAGCGTTATTTAACTTACAGCGGACGAATACTTTTGATACAAAATAGGGTTTTCATATAAAATCGTGAAATCGGTAACGTTCAATACACAAGAATAGTAACATTTTTAAAACAACGGTGAAAAGATGAATGCATCTGAAGTCGTTATGCAATCAGAATATTACAACGACTATTTTACCTGCCTTAGAGTTTTAACAGTTAATAAAAATCGTGGTATTGGTAACGTTCAATGCACCAGAATAATAACATTTTTCGTACAGCGCTGAAAAGTTAAATGCTTCTGAAGTCGTTTAACAATTAGAAAATCACAACGACTTGTTTACCTGCTTTAAAAATTTCAATGGTTATGTAAATATCATCAAATTGGTAACGTTCAATATATAACGTTTTTCTTACAGCGTTGACAATTTTAATTATTCTAGAGTCGTTTAATAATTAGAAATTGCAACGTCTATTTTATCTGTCTTAAAATTTTAACAATTTATAAAAATCTATTGGTAACGTTCAATACACAAGAATAATAACGTTTTTGTTGCAACTCCCAAACATTTAATATTTCTGAAGCCGTATAACAACTAAAAAACTGCGTTGACTACTTTACTTGCCTTAAAGCTTTTAACAGTTAAAGGAAAATTGTGAAATTAGTAACGTTCAATACCCTAGAACATATAACATTTTTACTACAGCGCTAAGAAGTTGAATGCTTTTGAAGCCGTTTAAGAATACGAAAACTGCATCAACTATTTTAGCTACTTTAAAATTTTTAACAGTTAATTGAAAACGGTTTTGGTAACGTTCAATACACAGGCCCAAAAAGTTAAATGCTTTTAAAGTTCTTTTACGATTAGAAAACTGCGACGATTATTTTACCTGCTTTAAAATTTAAGCAGTCAACAAAAATCGTGGTATTGGTAACGTTCAATGCACAAGAACAGTACCGTTTTGGCTACAGCGCTAAAGAGTGGGATGCGTCTTAAGCCGTTTAAGAATTAGAAAACTGCAACGGCTATTTCAACTGCTTTAAAAGTTTTAAAAGTGAATAAAAATCGTGGTATTGGTAACGTTCAATACACCAGAATAGCATCGTTTTTGGTACAATGCTGAAAGGTTGAATGTTTTTGAAGCCGTTTAACAACTAGGAAAACGCGACGGCTATTTTATCTACTTTAAAATGTTTAACAGTTAAAAAAATATGGTGATATTGGTAACGTTCAATACACAGCGCTAGAGTTAGATTTAGCTAAAGCCATTTTTGAATATGAAGACTGCAAAGACTACATATTTTACCTGCTTTAAAATGTGTAACCGTTAATAAGAATCGGTTTTGGTAACGTTCAATAAGTTACAGCGCTAAAAAGTTTAATAGTTTTGAAGCATTTTAAGGATGTGAAAATTGCAGTAACTATTTTACCTGCTTTAAAATGTTTAGCAGTTAATTAAAAGAGCCATAGAATCCAACCAAATCCATTACGGATGCAACACCAGTAACACATTCTTGTCATCCCTATTTATATTTCCAACGTTATAAAGCACTTCTCAGCCCACTACTGAACTGACACTGAAAGCATTTTCGGTACGTACATTCTCTTCTGTGGCTCAAACGAAAGAAGAAAAAAAATAGTCTTTTCAAAGAGGCTTCACACTGAAAATAGCACAAACATGCACAAGTATGATTTGGAATTTATGATTTCAACACCACACGAATACAAAAAAAAAAAGAAAAAAAAATAATTGAGGAAAAAAGTAATTACTAAGCAAAATTTATATAGAAAAATCGTTTAAAAGTACACACGACTACACAACAAAGTCACTCACACACTCACTCACTCGCTCACTCTCATGCCGGCACTTGTATGAGATGAGTTTTTGCTGCTGCTTTTTGCCTTTTTACTATTTATTTTTACTTTTAGGAACATGTCATCAGCACCACAACATGTCACAAGTAATAATTTTCTAGTCGTTTGATATACACGAGCACTTTTTAATTTCAAGTAACGTTTAAAATAGTGTGTCGACTAGTTAGTCATTAGCTACGAAAGAAAAGAAAAAACAACAACAAAGCAGGGCTTAAGAGATGCTAATGCACCTGTTGGAAGAGTAGGGTATGCAGTCAATTTAAGTACTAAAGAAATCGATTAATGTTGCCAGCTATTGCTCGAAGTAGAATTAAAGCGCATATTAACCGAATAGTGTAATATTATTTCTGTAATCGAATAATTTTTATTTTCTCTGATTTTCTAGTTTCAAGAGAAGAGCAAAAATGTTATTGTTTAATATAAGGATTTCAGGTAAAGAAGTAATATATTAATCGATTAATGTTTCAAGCTATTGCTCAAGATAAAGTTTAATTGAATTATAGTCGAATAATTCAATGTTATTCGATTAATCTAATAATTTTTACTACGTCTAATTTTGTAGTTTAAGGAAACGACTAAACATTTTTTTATATAAACATTTCATATTCGAATAATGTTTCAAGCTATTGCTCGCGATAAATTTTAGTCGAATTCTAATCGAACAATTAATTATTATTCAGTTAACCGAATAATTTTTATTTTGTCTGATTTCGTGGCTTAAAGAAAAAACGAATTTTTTTATATAAAGATTTCATACAAAGAAGAATTATATTAATCGATTAATGTTTCAAGCTATTGCTTAAGATAAAATTTTATTGATTTATAATCGAATAATTCAGTATTATTCGGTTAATTGATAAATTTTCAATTTGTCTGATTTCGTAATTTAAAAACAAGACTAAAAATTTTATTAAAGATGTTATTGAAGAGAGTATTAAAACGATTTATATATCAAAGTACTGCTCGACGTAAAATTTAATCGAATATTAATCGAATAATTTAATACCAGTGGAACAATTTTTTTTTTCAATTTGTAATTTAAAAGCAAGACTAACAATTTTATTAAAGATTTTATTGAAGGGAGTACTATATTAAACGATCAATGTTTCAAACTACTACTCCAAAAGAAAATTTAATGGAATATTAATCGAATAATTTAATACTAGTGGAATAATATTTGTTTTGTCTCATTTTGTAGTTTAAAAACAATATTAAAACTTTAATTTTTTAACTTAGATTTTATATAAAAAATTAGCTTAACAATTTAACACAAGATATTTCATGTACCAAAATCGGAAAAGTTTTTAGAAAGAAACCTTTCAAAAATTGTGCAGAGTTAGTTTTTAACAATTCGATTAAATGATAGAATAATTTTTAAGAATGTTATGGAATAAATTTATTCGAATTATTTATTGATCAGAATCTTATATCACTGGAACAATTAATCGCTCGAAATCAATCGATTAGTCATATAACTGTTAATCGTATGAATACCCTATTTCAACCGATATGCACCTAATGGTTCGTTTTATTACTAAAAAGAAACGAATATGGTGAAGTTTTTGATTAATCGATTATTCGACATATATTATTTGATTTTTTTTAATCGAAAATAAGCAATTTAATACTACTCGAACAATTAACCGCCCAAAATCAATTGAATAATCATTAAACAATTAATAGTCTGAACACCCTAGAGCACAAAAATTTAAAAATACCTTAATGTTAACATATTTCAAACGACATGGACTTAACGGTTCGTTTCATTACTAAAAAAAAGAGACAAATGTGACAAAGATAATATATTTGATTAATCGATTAACCGACATATATTTTTTAAATTATTTTTGAGCGAAAATAATTAATTTTATATTATTCGGACAATTATTCGCCCAAAATTAATCGATAAATCATATAACTACCAATGATTTGAACACCCTAGAGTACAAGGCATACATAAGTACAAATACATAACCTTATTGTTAACATATTTCAGACGACATGCATGTAACGGTTCGTTTAATTACCAAGAAAGAGACAAATATGGTAGAGATAATTTATTCGAATAATTGATTGATTTATATTTTAATCGAATACAAGCATTTTTATGTCAATGAAAATGTTAATCGCCTAAAAATAATCGACTAATCATATAACTGTTAATGGTGTGAACACCCTAGAGTACAAGACATACTGAAATACCTTATTGTTAACATATTTCAAACGACCGTTAGATGCATAACGGTTAGTTTTATTACTAAAAACAGAGACAAATGAGGTTAAGATAATATACTCGATTACTCGATTATTCGACATTATTATTTGAATTATTTTTAATCCAATACAAGAATTTTTGTATCTTTTGAAAAGTTAATCGCCCACAATTAATCGATTAAAAATATAACCATTAATCGTTTGAATAGCCTACAGCAAACAGTTACCGAGAAGAGCTAAAACCCCGTTGGAAAGTATTCAAGGTTTAAAGTAGCAGAAGTCTGTCTTATCTAAAATAGTTTTCAAAAATATTCTTTAAAATATTTGCCAGCTAATAATTTCTTTTTTCAATATATTTTACAAGTAAAAAATTTCATTAGCAGCTTTTGGCATTCTCACATTTTGTTGCTGGAATGGAATTTTATAATACAAAATTCTTTAAACATTTTAATAAAATTCCATTAAAAGCAAACTCATTCATTAAAGTGCGGTAGTGAACGGTTGTAGTTTTGCCATTTACATGTGCCACTTGTACCCGTGTGTAGCTGTGTGTGTGTGTGTCTGTATTTGTGTGTGTGTGTGTGTTTTGGCGAATGTGTCATGATATTAAAATCACCTTTACGTGATTAATGACCAAACTGGAAGAATGTTAAGCATTTAAATAGGAAAAGTGGTAGACAGGTAGAGTGAAATATTTGCGGTGGGTTAAGAGATTCATTCGATAGATGATGACGACTGGCTGACTGACTGACTGGCTGACTCACTGAGTCAAGTGATAGAATTGGTTCACTGCATGCTTTGTTCCATGACCACAGATTTGAATAGAATGGAAAGTAGTGCCAAAAAAAAAGTAGGAAAAACTGAAGTGCTGCAAATACTTGCACATATAATTTTGGCACCCTACATTCGGCATTAAGGCGGGTTGTTTTGAATGACAAGAATTTAATTGGTTAACTTTTTAAATCTTTTTTTTTTAGTTTCTTTTGACATCTTTAAAATAAAATATCTTTTATAATCTATAGTAAGACGAAACCTGTCCCTATTTAAGAATTGTAGGGTGAATGGGTTAAGTGTATTTGCCTTAATGGAAATTTTACTATCTCATGTACAGCTCATTACCAACAGATACTGAAACGAGTGGATATCATAATTACCGTTATATTCTTTATCATTTACAAACATCAGCTACTGCTGTTGCGTTGGCAGCTGCAGCAGCAGCGCTGCTGGTAGTATCAGTAGCAGCAACTTCATTTGCCGAAAAGCCAACCAACCAATTTTCCATTTTCGAAACCACTATTTACTGCCATTATCTTCTGCTCCATTGTCTTGTTTGCGATTGCAAGCCAACAGGAAGAAAATAAACTAAATCATGGCAGCGTGTTTTTTTTATTTTTTTCTTTAATATTATGGAAACATGTTACTGGTAAAAGTATGTCCGTCCGCCCGTGCCTTTAACCGAAAAAGCTGTTCCTTCATAGCAACCACTTTTCATATTTTGCTTTCTTTCTTTTTTTTTTCTACTTTGGGTCTGAAAAATTTTGCAATAATAAATTAAAAATTTACGACAGTCAAGGTAGTTGCAGCAGTAGATGGTTGGCTGGTGGAACAAAAGACTTGAACATTTTTTTTTGTTTTTTTTTTGGTGTCCCGACAAAAAAGTTTTGCTTAAATATAGAGATCTAAAGGATATCTTTGTGCCATGTTGAACAGATAAGATTTTGTTTTAACTAAACGTGATACTGATAGCAGCACTAGTTGTTGTTGTTGTTGTTGCCACAAAACATTTAATTGTTGTCATGGCAAACATGCACGTAAAGTACGAGTACAAAAACAACAAAAAGTAGATGGAACTATTTCATTCAAATGATTTGTTAGAGAGATAATAAATAAAAATTTAAATGTGCAAAAGAAAAAAAATAGAAGAGATGGAAATATTTTACATCCCAGGGAATGCCTAAAGGAAGCAACAACAAAAACAAAAGGAAAAGAAAAAATTATGTGTTTTAATATGATAAATTTTGGGATAAAGATTTCAAGGATTTATTACTTTACAAAATAGTTCACAAAAGGACCGAACGACCACGTTGGCTTAACATATTCCAACTAAATTTGGACAAACCTTTAGAAAATATTTTAAATAAAAGACTAAATCAATAAGTAACAACAAATAAAAAAAATTAAAAATTGTTAAGGATTTGCAAGTAAAAATCCGAATTGGCCTTCGTACAATGATGGAGTATTTATGGCTTCTAAAATGTTTGAAGTGTCTTTGGACAACAGCGCAACTTGAATTAGAACAAACTCATTAATAAATTTTGAAAAAAGCAAAAGCAACTCAGCGTAGAGTTCGTTAAACAATATTTTTTAATCAAGTTCAAAATTGAAACAAAAAAGGATATTCAAAAAGCTGTAACAATAAGAAATTTTTAAAAGAAATCATTGATTTTTCTTCACGCGAAAACTGATGCAATACTGCCTCGTATTTCTAGAAAATAATTGTTCTAATCAGACGGTTGTTAATCGCATTTTTTATAATTAAAAATATACGACACTTATTGATTTGCTGTTTATTAGAAAACATTTGTTGTGACATTTTTCCAATCAGCAAAATGAAAGATAAAAATAGACGGGCTCGGTTACTTCAACCTGTTCTACACGACACTGTAAATTACAAACGATATGATTTATTTTCCGAAAATCGCTTTAGATTGCTAAAAATCAGACACAAGATCATCTCACAAAATTCCATTTAAAATTTGTTCTATTTTCTTCTGACAAAAAGGAATTATTTAAGAAAAACAATTATAAAGTCAATTTAAGATTCTTCCTTCTCATAATTTTGCATACATTTTTATATTAAAAAAAGGATTCCATGGAAGTAGTTTTAAAAACTGCGCAATTTAAAAAAGGAGAGATTTAATTTTTAAAATTTAATTGAAACACTATTTTATAAAACATTTTAGTTCGACTGGCCTCAGGAAGATGGGCCGGCTGATTATTGCAATGTTGAGTCCGTTTAAAATGTTATAAATCGAATAAAAAATTAAATAAACAAACTGTTAATAAATTATAAAGCGCCAATGAAATCCATATAGACATTGCTTAATCAGCCAACAAATAAATTTCATATTTAAATAAACAAACGTTTTTAACAAAATTGAACTGAAAATTAGAAAAATTAATTTTAAAATGGGCTTAAAAAGAATTAAAAGGCAACTGTTATTGTGAATAAAGGTGGCGGACACTCGATATACGAAAAATAGATTCCACGCCCTTTTTCACAAAAAGACTTGCATTTTAAATCATTAAAGTTTTCAGGTTATTTTAAAATATATTTTTAGCTTTTTATTAAGATTTTCTTAAAAAGCATGTGTTTAAATTTTTTTTAGTTTTGTTTGTTTCAAAAAAGTGTGAAAATTCTTACACGTTAAGAGAAGATAAGAACATGAACCACAACAACATCCTTTTAAGAATACAATGTGACGTATGAGTAAAACTATTAATAATATTAAGTATACGCTGGGAAGCACAAATACAAAAGGAGTGTTCAAGACATACAACCAAACAAATATTAGAGTAAAGCCAATAAAAGCCCTTGTGTAAACAACAAGACGTGTGTGGTAGGTTTTCGGGAATAAACTCTGTCAGTTTTACTATCTGCAACCATTTCAATATATTTTTTTTCTAATTTAAAATACTCCTTCGGCAGGACATGTTGTTGGTAAAGCAGAAATAAAACTCAAACAAAAAGTGTTTTGGTTCATGAAAATATCTATAATTTTTGTCGTCATCGGCTTGTTTCTCTACGATACTGGAGTACAACTGTTGCATTAAAACGAAAATTATTTTCAATTTGAATTAAAAAATTGTTTCAATACACTTAATTTTATAGGCTAATTGTTCGAAAAGTGATTAATTTGAATACAAAAAGATTTAAAAAATATTATAAATATTCCAAAGCACACGAGAAAGTCATCGTCAGTTTTATAAAATCAACTAACACAGCAGAGCAGAACAGCTGTTTTAAAAGGCCGCTACACCGTCATCACCAGTACTGATGGGAGTTTTTTTTTTTATTTTCACTTCTTCGATGGCTGAGTTGAATGTGAGAACTGTTTTCCTATAAAGCATTTTTGTTATGAAGAAGGATACGAGAATTGTGTCAAAAATAACTTGTTGAAAAACAGCCATTCCCAAACCACAGAAACGATGTCAGAAGCACTGAGCAGGATCATTTCTTTAAATTTTTTTTGATCACGAACGGTTTTCGATCGGGTTTGCAGTGGCCGATGCGATTTTTTATCTTGAAAGCTGACTTATTTCTCAAATCAATCGGTAAAAAATTAAAATTAAGCACTTTAAAGATGTTCTATTTCTGAATTATTTTCCGAGATTATTTTAATTTTATCAGTTCAAGTCGGAGCCAAAGGATTTGCTTTAAATTTTTTATGAAAAGTTTGATTAAGTGCTCAAAAGGACTTGAATCCTTCTTGGCGGTATGCGGTGATTATCTAGATTAAGAGTAAGAAAACAAAGTGAAATAGTACAGGGATTTCCAAGAAAGACAATTTTCGTCTTTAAGAAAATTAAAAAAAATTACAATTGAGAATTGCCAAATTTAGAAAAAAAATTAAAAAATATAATTGAGAATTGTCAAATCACTTTCAGAGAAGTTTCTGCGGATGTTGGTTAATCCTTGTGGTACAATTTTTTTTCGAAATGCTGGTCATGAATCGTAGTGCCAGGGAGGTTCATTTCTTTGCTAAAAAAAATCACCGTAATTACGTCTCAGCCAATGTATGGACCAGATTTGACACTCTGTAACTTTTTCCTGTTCCCAAGTTTAAATACGCCTCTTGAAAGGACGCTTTTTGTACAATAGAGAGAGCTTGTTGCCTGAAGGAGTAACACAAAATCTAGAGTTCGATTCCGCAATCTCTCATAAATATTATTGAACTATTCTGATCTGCATTAATGCAGGATTGTGTTAATTGTTGTCGTCTGGTCTCAACGACGAAAGTATAACATGAAACCCTGAGCATAACCGACATTGAAGATCAGCGTCAGCACATAAGGAGCAGAATACAGCACCGTCCTTCGTTGCTATCTGCAGCAAGAAATCCCCGGTGAAATAAAACTGAGAAAAAACTGCAACAAAAAATTCTCTATCTTCTAATTGATTCTCTTGCCATGGACCTCTTTTCAATAACTTTCTGAACTTTGAAAATTTTGCAGTCTGCTACCGGAAACTAAACAAACTTTTAATGCAACAACTTTTGCATGCTTCCATCCCACATGTTCTCCACCTCCTCCTTCGAACTCCCTCTTTCTGCCTTCCAAATTCGAGCTGGTAAAACAGGATTTAGGCTCTCGTGTATTTAATAGAGGGTGGGCGCTAAATCGTATTTGTGATACTTTTTTATTTCAGGTCAAGATATGAAAATAAACTAAATCAAATTTTCTTTAAATATTCAATTGCAAAAGTCCTTTCGTTGGAGTCCTGATCTCAATTACACAAGAACAGAGTCATTTTCAATTTAAAAATTTTTCAGAGCTTTCGATTTCACTATCGTTATCGTTTATATCATTTATATCTTTTCGCCACGTCTATTATTTAATTCAATTACGAGCAAAAGAAAAAACTGAAAATGGAAGTGTCACTTTTCACCACAACAACAGCAACAACAGCAAAATAATAATAAACCAATTAACTTTTTATGAAAACAAAAATGTGTGCAAGAGGTTGTTTGTCTTGTACCAGAAACTGACGTAATCAGAAACAACATAAACAGGCACGGAACTAATACAAGTACACAATCAATTCCAACTACAGGCAGCAATTAGCTTTTGTAGTTCTTGAGCCATAAACTAATAACCCAGTAAACATTTGAGTGTAAGAAACTACAATATAAAATGCCAAAATCATGAAATTATTATTTAAAATAATATTTAAATATTTTTAATATTTAAAATAACATTTTAAGAACAGAATTCAATTCTTTGCCAGGGGTTAGAGATAAGGCCAGTAATAAATTCCATTTATATATTTATTCCTATCAGTACAACCGGTTTAAATACAAGCCCATATGTTTGCTGGTCTTCTATGCAGAACCTTTTTTATTTATTTAATTTTTCCATTTTTCTCCAAGACGAGAAAAAGCCACAAGCATGAAAGGCTCTTAATGAAAATAAGAAAGATGACAACTAATTAAATGATGGAAATCTTTATTAACATCAAACCTCTGGAAAACTAAATTTCAAATCCAGGCACTAAATTCACGGAATAGATGATTATAAATAGGAAAAGTAAGTCCGGTAGACGGCTGGGGAATATAACTAAATGCATTAAACGAAACCTCTTCCCTTATGCACAAACTGTTGAAAACCAATTGAGAATTATAGGAGCATACGAATAATATCACAACCTTTTTTGACTTTTCTTGTACAATTCTTAGCTGGTTCTTAAAAAATAAGTGCCTAAGGGGAGAGTTTATTTTTTTAATTTGAAATAAAGTCCAAGTCCAGCCGGAAATTGTGCTACAAAATATAAAAAAAAAGTTCTGATAAAAAAATATTTCGTTGAGTCTTAAACTTTTTGAAGACAATATTTTTTTAAATAAATTTTCGCATCCCATTCTTATTTAAAAAAATATTTCAATAACATTTTTTATTGAGCCTTGCATAGGTTTTGAATAATTTTTTTTATAAACATATTAATTATAAATTTTAGTATTAATTAATTATAAAATTTCTTAAAATTAATGCTGATTTCTTTCCTAAAAAATAGTGCAACATTCTTTGCACTTTTCAAGTGAAAATAGGCAACTTTCTGTGATTTAAAAAAAAAAAAAAAAATTTTTGAATTTGATCCAGCATTAATTACGAAAAGCAATAAATATTTTAAAACTCCTGCAAGTTGCCGCTTTTTAGAAAAGAAATAAAAAAATGTTGCATGTTGTTCAGAAAAGAAAATGCTATTTAATATATAAATTAATAACAAACTTATTAGTTTTCATTATTAAAAAATTACTTTTTAAAAATAAATTTCAAAATAATTTTAAAACAATAACATACCAAAATACAAGCATTATTGTGAAAAAAGCGGGCACACTTTTTTCACAATAATTTTGAAATTTATTTTTAACGTTTTAAAACGATTTTCTTAAACGACAATGTTTTTACCTTTTATTTAATAAAATTAATTTCAAATTTCTTAGTTGAATACCCTCGAAAGCATATAAAAATACTTGCACGTTATGAGAAGATAAGAACATGAACCACACCCACAAACCTGTACAAGTACAATGTGACGTATGAGTAACATTGCAAATAATATAAAGTATACGCAGGGAAGCACTATACCAGAGGAGAGTTGAACATAAACAAACAAAAAATTGAATCTAATTGAAAAGTGTATGCATACAACTAGTTGACAGACTGTAATTTTTTATGAAAAGTTTTAGAAAAAAATTTGGTGATTGTTGGATTCTGTTTGGCGCACCCAATTTTAACAGCTGCCGTAACAACTTTTAAATTCTGACAGGTTTTCAAATTATCTTGGAATTACTGCCAGACTTTTTTCAAAAGAGTGAACAATTTTTGTCTAAATGTTTTGTGGAATCAAAATTTTAAATAAAAATAAAAAAACGTGTCCAATATTTTTTTTTTATTGAAATAAGTCAATTCAGTAAATTTATAAATTTTTTTTATTAATATTTCGCTGTCAATATTTTTCTAGTTCAAATTTCTCTTAAATAATTTCTTAACAATTCGCCAACAGAAACAAACACCCTGTACTGCGTTGTGGCATTTTGAAAATAATAGAAAAAAACTCTGCAATCTTTCGAACAACACAAACAAGCAATTAGGCCTGGTTGGTCAGTTCGGTTAGTGGGTTGACTGCTTCGTTGCTTTGATTTCTGAAAATGACTCTCAAGAAACGTCTTCCTTCTATTGCTGCTCGTTAGAAATAGTTGTCCTAAAAAAAGAAGACCAACAAGAAAAAAAGGAGAAAACTAAATCACTATCCTTGTGGGTAATAAAAAACAAATAAATATAAACAGCAGTTGGTTGGCATCCTATTCTTGAGGATCTAAAAAATAATTCAAACAAGTCATTGTCCTTAACTGGGTCGGCAGGCTGGTCGCTTTGGTTGTTGTTTCCTTTTCTGTTCTTTTTTTTTTCTTTTGTGGATAACAAACATTGATTTTGGATTTGTAATCAGTAGAAACTAAATATAGAGAGCAAAAATGACAAGCAAACAAAAAAATTAATTAAACTAATGAAGCTTCGACAAATTGAAAACCAACCAGAATAATATTGAGATGAATTCAGGAAAAATGAGAAAATTACAAATTGGAAAAAGTCCACATCAATTGATTTGGAAGGTTGTTTTTAGGGTAAAGTGTTAGCCTCCAGATGAAGGCATTATGTACAACAGTTTTCTTAAAAGATTGAGCAATAGTATTATGCGAGGTCTGTTAAGGACATAAGCGGACATGCGTACACGCATTCGATTGATTTTAATCTCCCTACTCGAATATTCACAATCCCAAGTATTTAAATTGTTTTCTTTGTGAGAGCCATTAACAAAAGAAAGTGATTTATCCTTCCAGGGATTCTCTGCTGTGGAAGAAAAAGAGCCAAAGTATTTGCATTAAATTTTTCATAAAAATATTTAATTGTTCGAAAGTGATTTCAATTCAAAAATATTGAAAAAAGATTATAAATATTCCAAAGCACGAGGGAAAATCATTCATCAGTTTTATAAAATCAACTTACACAGCAGAGCAGAACAGCTGTTTCAAAAGGCCGCTACACTTTCATCACCAGTACTGATGGGTGTTTTTTTTATTATTTTCACTTCTTGGATGGCTGAGTTGAATGTGAGAACTGTTTTCCTATGCAGCATTTTTATTATGAAAAAGAATACGAAAATTGTGTCAAAAAATAATTAGAAACAGAAAAACAACTATTCCTAAACCAATTAGCAGGATCATTTCTTAAAATTTTTCTTGATCACGAACGGTTGTCGATTTTTTATCTTGAAAGCTGCCTTTTTTTTCTCAAATCGTTCAATAAAGCCGTTACATATTAAAATTAAACACTTTAAGGATGTTATATTTCTGAATTATTTTTTGTGATTATTTTAATTCTATCAGTTCAAGTCGGAGCCAAAGGATTTCCATTCAATTTTTAATAAAAATTGTTAAAAGTTCGGAAGTGGTTTCAACTCAAAGAGATAAAAAAAGATTATAAATATTCCAAAGCACAGGAGAAAATCATTCATCAGTTTTATAAAATCAACTAACACAGCAGAGCAGAACAGCTGTTTTCAAAGGCCGCTGCACTTTCTCATCAAAGCTCGCGTGTAATAATTTATTACCACTAATTAGACGTTTCAGTTTAATGTGAAAACAGTTTCTTTTTATAAAAATTTTTACTGAACAGACAATTTTTATACTAGACAATTTCCCGTATAAATTCCGGTAAAATTGAATAGCAACAAAATTGAAAAACAACATTTTGAAAGCCAGGTTTATATGCAAAACAGAAATGAGCCAGCAACAACAAACTTCAAAACATTTTAACTTAAGTTTGCTCAATTAAACAGAGGCTGTCGGAAAAGTGGCATAAAATAATACACACAAAAATATTTTCAAACAATTACAAACACTCGCACAGTTTGAGTTAAAAAACAAAACCTTTTTGAAAAAAAAACACTGACAATAAAATTGTAAACAAAATTTTGCTGCTTTTGTTCCCCAACAGTGTCTGTTGGCCAATCGCCTGCCTGCCAAATTGACTAAATGACTGTCAGAATCCGTTTCTCCATGACGTTCGCCACCTCATGCCAAACAATAAAGTTAAAAAAAAACCTTAAAATGAGCAGAAGGTTTTTTTTTATTTCTATTTAACATCCTTTAGCATCCTTGAACAAATAAAGATGCAGGATACCGTCGACTCTCTTCATACAAACGAGTGCAAGCAATTGTGCATGTTTGTGTAAATGAATGCGAGTGGTTGTGTATGTGTGCATATCCTTACAAATGTTGATGTGTGTGTGTGTGTATGTTTGCTGTGTGCGGTTACATTAAAACCAGACATAATAATTTTACTAAGACAGAAGTACGACGGTTTGTGTGGATTTGCGGTTGCTGAAACTACAAACATTTCAAAGCAGAAAACTTGTGTAAATTAAATGTCATCCGAAAATGTATTTCTCTTTTGCCCTTCTTTTATATATATCACTTCAACAAGACACACATACACTCAAAAGGAAACATTTTAAACTCATACGCACTCACACACTTATACGATGGAAATGAGTGGAGGGAAAAGGGTTTGAAATTATGATTTTTTTTTTCTTTTTGGTAAAACATCCAGAACATAATTGTCACACATAATAATTGAAGATGAAAATTAAATTCCATTATGAAACTCTATTTCGTGGGTTTGTGTGTGCGTTTCTTGAATTAAATGCAGGACAGTTAACTGCAGAAAGAAACTAAATTGATATTTAATTAAATTAAAAGATAAGAATAAGACGAAAAAAGGGAATTATTGAGCATTCGGTGTGGTTGTTAGTGGTTCAGTTTGATTTTTATATGCCTGCATTTCATTGGCTCTTATCGTTGAGTAAATAAATTTTTGTTTAAAAAAAAATTTTATATATAAAATAAATTCATAAAATTTGTTTCTAAGAAAATTTTAAAATATTTTTGATTTCCAATGATACGGAGTTTGTAGAAATTATTAAAAATTCTTATCACTCCCTTTAAATATTTTCACACTGAAAGTCAAAATTTGATTTTACCATTAAAACCATGAACATGTGATTTTGCGTTCACACTGCAGATGCAATAAATTCAGATTTCAGCAGTTCAATAAATTTAATCACAATAATTTAAATTCTTCAAATAAATTGATATATTTTTTGTTGTGTGCTCTCTTACATTGTACAACACTTAATGCACAAACTGTACTGAAGATGATTTTGTTCGTAAAAAAATTTCCTTTGCAGTTCCAAAATAAGAATTGTTTTATATTTTGCAAATTTATATTTAAAAACAATGGAAATGAAAATTATATTAATTTTCACAAAATCATGCAAATTCTGAAAGAAAAACGGCAAATGCGGGGGGATTTTTGTGTGCATTCCTCACACATCAGATGTTTAGAACTTGGCAGCACTCAACTTGGCACAGACCAAAACAAGGTGTCATTTCATAACACCCTTTTTAGATTAATTTAAAATTATGTTCAATTTGATTATAACAAAATTATATTTTTAGTGGTTATACAAACCAGGGGCCAAAATTTGCGCCTTGAATATCGATCGAGATGTCAATACAATTTAAATACAAATTTCGATCGATATCGGGTAACGTAATTTGCCGCCTGATATAAACAGTTGGTTTTAACGTTGAAACCAAAATTTATTAAAACCATGTCCGGTGGAAAAGACCTTCCGTGAAAGTGAATGGTTGTGATATTTTGAGATTCAGTGTATTTTGTGAACAGAAACTGGTATTTAATCTGATTGTATTGCGTTGTTGTAATATATTACTCAAACTTTAATTCATTGTTTTATTCAATTACTGAAACGTATTTTAATTGTCATAAAAATGTGATACTTTAAAAGAAGAAAAAATTTGCTCCCATATTATGTAACTATTTGTCAACGTCACGTCAACACAATACTGAGAATAGAACACTGCTGGTCTTTCTTTAAGAATTGATAATTTCAATTCACCTTTTTAACACATCCGAGGCCTTAAAGAGTAGTCACCGTCTATCCAAAATATTTAATTACAGTCCACAATGAGTTCTTGTGTTCTTTTTTTCATATTGTCTTGACGTGACATTGAGAAGAACTTACAGAATAAGAAGCGTGTAATAAAATTAAAATATCTATATAAAAATACAGAAGTAAATTCTGGTGGAATATAATTTGAAGTACAGTTACAAACATTCAGTCGATAGCAAATCCGATAGTGACATCCAGGGCCAAAATGGAAATTTTTATAATTATATTGAAATATCGATCAATTGATATTTGAATTGGATTGACATTTCGATTGATATCGAATGCGGCAGTTCGGCCGCAGATCTATCGATACATATTGATAGTAAAATGTATCGATAGTATATCAACTCTATCTCACACACATGCATCCACATTTATGTTTGTGTTGGTAGGATGCTTTTCAGCGTAGTTTATTGTACTCTTATACCGCCAGAACTGCCGAAAAATTTGCGCCACCAGAGATGAGCATGTGAATATTAATTAAAGTCTGGATGCGAAATGCCAGCCTGGGCACACGAATTATCTTCTCATGCTGTTACTGCGCTGTCACTGTGGGAAGATTCACACCCCCAGTGGCGAACATTTCGCACGCTATTGTAACGCTTCAACGACGTCTACTACACTTTACTTTCCAATGAAAGAGTGGACGTGTTCAGAGATTTCTTCTACCTGCTTGAAAGATCAGCGAAGTTGTGTAAAAGATGGCCACAGCCACAGGGCCATGTATGCTACACAGTACTGGGCCTTTAGGTTCAGTCGAGGAATTCATCACAATCCCTCTTACTTTGAGGGCAAGCGCAAACCGTGCACTCCAAAAAAGCGGCATCGTATGTGAGATGATGTGCATCGCAGCATCGATTCCATAATTTCTACTTTCGCCGCTGGGCAGGTGCGTTGCTTTAAAGTTCACTGATTTATATTCAAAGACAAGGAAGCGCTAAATAAAACACCCTGTTTATAAAGACAAGTAAAATAAATTTTACATAACTCGAACAAAAATATTTAAAATGCTAGAATAATTACAATACCTGCTTGGAATCTTAAAGCTTTAAAATGTAAATGTGTATCTGTATGTGATTGTGTGTGTGTGTGTGTGTGTTTCTGTATGTATAAGTAAATATGTATGTGTGCCAACAGTCGTTGCATTTAAAACACCCGAATAATAAGTAGTTTGAGCAACAGTTGCCCTCCTTTTCAAATAAAAATATTCAATTTTTTTTTTGTTTTTTATGTTCTTTTTCTTTCAACTTCCCAAACTTGACCAGCTTCTGGTGCACAAGGAAGCGGGCGAGTGCTCGTATTGCTTACGAGCATGTAGTAGACGATGTATGAATTAAATAAATTTCGCAAATAACAGGAAACGGAAGGCAGCGGCTAAAACAAATTCAATTTGCTCAGTTTATATTCGCATTTCATGAAAGTGAATAGAGCATTAAATAGATTTTCCCTCCGCCTTGGCCCCCACCACATCCTTTTTTTTTTTTTTTGGTTTTTTCTGATTGTAATTCATATAAACAATTTGGAGAAAACATGGAAGGGGAGGAACGCTTGTCTCTACTGCTGTTTGTGTGTATGCTTATGAATGCACTGAGTGTGTGTGTGTTTGTTTGAAATATGTGGGTGTTGCTGGTAATTTTGTGTTTTCCAATATTCTGGTCTAGAATTAGTTTTTGCCAAATTCATATAAATATTTATAAATTTTGTGAGTACAGAAGCAGGTAATTCGGTATCTCTTTGTTTTACTACTCCTGTTGTTTATATTTTTTTGGTGCAGCATATAATTTAAACATGATTTTGTGTAGAAAAGTTGGCAAAAATTTAAATATTTTAAGTACGATTTGATTGGCCAGTGGATTTGCTACTTCAGATATCCAACCAAGAACTTTTCATTTTTTGTTTTTCTTTAGTGGCTTAAGAAGGAGTTAAGCTCTAATTTGTTTAAAATTTTATAATTTTTTTATATTCAACGTGTACCACAAATTGTTGTGTTACAATGAGTGGGTTAAATAGTTTTAGTTGATTAGGAAAAACTTTATGAAACTCTTTAGCAAAATTCAAGTCTTTTCCAAAATTACAATATTTAAACGGGTAAAGAACCAAAAGAAAAACAAATATTATCATGCACATACGAGGTCTATTCAAAAAATTTTTGAATTTTATCTTATATATTCCCGATATTTTGCGTTTCTTCTGACTATTTCACGTTTGCGAAAGAGCCAATTTTAAAAATCCAATCAACTGTCAAGGTTTTGTCTTCCGTTTTCTTTAATTTCCATGGTCTGAGAGTTAATGAGAAGAGTTTCCTTAAGGGGAGCTTTACAAGGAAAACAATACCTGATACTGCGGCTGCTCAATCTTCATCGTTTGTTTGTTATTGTTTGGCCGATCCACCAGATTTATTACAGAAGCCCCCTCTGCGACTTTATGATGTTCTTAACAATAAAGAAAATGTGAAAATTGCTTGAGTGAAAACTGAATCGCTGAGAGATCTCAAGGACATGCGAAAGACTGTATATCAGTATTTCTACGAGGATATAAGTGAGAGAGAGGCTACCTTTAATGCAACAAAATTTAAGAAAACAATTTTTCGCCCATATTATGAATAACGACATCAACGTTACATCAATATGACAGTAAAAAAAACGGCACTTGTTCCGCACTTTGTCGTCAAAAATTGACTTTTGGTATCATGTTCTATTAATATACACCTTAGAGAATACCAAAAGGCTCTTAATAATCTTCCGTATTATGAATGACGACGTTGACGTCACATCAACATGACGGCAAAAAATTGTCACTTGTCTGGTTCTTGTCGACAGAGTTTGACTTCTGGTAACTTGTTCTATTAGTATTATACGCCTTAGAGAATACCAAAAGGCTGTTACTAACAATTAATTATTGTCGGCAATTAAATGACAGACAAGTGGCAATTTTTCGCTGTCGTGTTGATGTGATGGCGACGTCGTCATTCATAGTATGAACAATTTTTTATAGTTTTTTTTTTCTTTTTTCTCATATAAAAGAAAATATCAAACGGAAAATTATGTTTTCCGCTTCAGATTTATTTATAATTTTTATATATTTTTTTACCGCATTTTTCTCATAAATTATTTTCACTTTCAGTTTAATCTTGCATATCAAATTGCCCAAAAATTACAACAACAAAAAATCATTTAATACAAGAACATTAAAATGAAATTGCAGCCACAAGTTATTTGCGTTTAAGAGTGCGACATAAAAATAATACACACGACTAATAACGACATAAAAATTATGTAAAAAATAAAATGAAAATGCCATTGAAACGTATTGTAGTCGATGGAATGTGCGGCGGAATATCAAAAACCATCACCGTCCATTTTATGTTGCATTTTATTATAAACGATTGTAATTGAACAGAATCCTGTTTGGTGGGAGCGTTAAAGCGAATACAATATTTTGACAATTTTCCAAAAAATATTGAAAAAAGAAATATTTCAAAAAGAAAATGTTTGACAAACATTAAGGAATATTTGCCAGCCAATTGTAATTGAAGAAAATGTCGAATATATAAATAAATTATTGTGGGCCATTCCCACTCTTAAATTTATTTCTAATTTTATTTAAATTAATTTTAATATCTTAATGCTAATTTATTAAATATAAATAAGCAAACGGCTTTTGAATAAACTCCATCCCATTTGCTGCTTAAATCATGTTAAGCTTTTAACTTGTTGTTGTTGTGCTACAATTCGTTATGAATTCAAGATTCTTCTTGTTCAGTCATGCTTTTGCAAACAAGATTAACACGAACTTTTTTATTATGTTTTTTAATTTTTATTTCGGCCCTTTTGTGGTCATTTTTCATAAGATGTTTAGAAAAGGCCGCCACCAAATTTATTTTAAATTTATGGCCGCAAACAAAAAAAGGGTCCATGTTTATTTAATAAAACATTAAATAGGGATTTGGAAATGTTTCCCAACAATTGTTATCAGGGCTTGTGAGGGATTAATTTTTTAAATTAACTTAATTTCAAATATCTCACAATACAGTGATTTGAAAGCCAAATTTTTTGTTGCTTAATGGAAATGAAAAATTTACTACATTAAAAAATAGAAAAATACTTTTGAACCGATTAAAAATACACACAAACACACACACACACACATGTTCGGTTCTTGTTTGTCATTAAATGTGTCATGGTTTTGTATGGAACATGTCAAGTGACACGAGAACAAACCACTTTGTGGTTGCAGGCAGTAATTAACGCAAATAGCACAACAATGGGAATAACTACAAGCTCACAAACAATTTGCAGGTGGGCAATAAAATAATTGTTATGAAATTAACAATAAAGTAAATAATTATAAAATAAATTGACATGAATAAAATTTGAAAAATTGCTGTTGTTGTTACATGCATTTCATTGGCTGTAACACGAAAGCCTCAGCAGACTTCTGCTATTAAAATTATTATTTTTTTAAAATTAAATGGAACGAACAAGTTGCCTGATTAAAAAAAAATGTGTTCTTAACGAGCTATAAAAGTTTAAGCACTTGTTTTTAGCAGCTTTTTGGTAGGTCTCCTTTCAAACAAACCAAGTTTGACTCATTAAGTCTTGAATTGAAGATAATGGAAAGAGGTACAAACCAGACTGTACGATTAAGCAAACTTCACACCTGAAGTTGGCCGCAGAATATCAAAAAGCATATAAAACTGAAAGCAGAGACTATTAAACTTGATAAGAAAAATTTTCGTGTATGAACGTAAATGCAGGTTTAAAACTGAAGAAAAACTGATCAAGAAAACCTGATGTGTGTGAAGGAGGACTAGCTGTCAAGTGTCTTCTATATAATTTGGTTTGACATTTCAATTAAATGGGATATTTAATAGGCAAGACTGCAGGATATGGGCTGCCGTAAATCCAGGAGTAGTTCAATAGCGACATCCACTTCGGAAATGATTTGAAACTTAATTTTTGCTAGAGAACACAATATCGCAGTTTCTATCACTTGTGTCTTATATATCAATCAATGTTGACAAAGTTCTCAAAGCCGGCCTGGGAAAACTATTCGCATGTATGGTTCCAACAGTATTCAGCCTGGCGCTTCTAAATTGTATAAATTTATATTGAAAATCACAGTTCTGTTCTCTGATAAAAATCGCGCGAACTTTATTTAGCGATGAAACTCTTTTTTGTTTGAATGGATGCGTCATTAAAAGAAACCTGCTGTATTTGGAGTGAAGACAATCCTCCAGTGCATGCTGAGATGACGCTGTTGCAACCAGGAAAACTAACTGTTTAGTGCGATTTATGAGATGGTGGAATCGCAGGTCCCTACTTCTTAAGAACGATGCTGTTCGGAATCTTATAGTCAATGGTCACCGCTATAGAGCCATGAGCACCGACTTTTTCGTTCATCAATTGGAAAACCACGATGTACAGGATCGGTGGTTTCAACAAGCCGGGCGCAATATATCACACAGTTCGTGCTGCGAATGGAACGTTTAGTAACTGCATAATTTCCCGTTAAGGACCCTTGAATAGGCCTCCAGGATTATGCGATTTAACGTCGCAATATTCTGTGAGAATATGTGAAGTCGCTGGTCTGTGCCGATAACAACGAAATGATTGATCATTTAGAGATGAATACTCGCCGCGTTACTACCGATGTACGGCATCATGTTTTCGAAAAGTTCTTCGCAAATGGGACCTCTAGATTAGATTACGCTCGAGGCAGCCGTGTCGGTCATATGACAGAAGTAGTCCTATTTAAATTATTAATTCTAAAAGATTAACTTTCGATTGAAGAATATTTTATGTTAATTTGAAAAAGTCAACATTTTGATTTATTCCAGTTCTAAAACTCAAAATCTCCTCTTTTTTTTAAACGTTGTGAAATTAAATTTCTATGTTAATGATCACTTAAACTTTGAATTTCCGTAACACAAAAGAAAAAATACTTCACCTAAGACGAATTAGTTTTAACTTGAATTCTAATTCAATATGAAAATCGGTATAGTCGATATATATTTTTAAGCATCGTTTTCTCTACCGCATCGCCACAATGGCACAGCGATGCTTTCCTAATAAGAACTTTAGAACCGCGGTCACGTGCTCTGGCTGCGAAATTAATGCTGGAAATTGTTTTCTCCACAAAGTTTCCTCATATTTGTGTCCCCTGGCCTCTGCCCAAACCGTAACTTCGCAAAACTTCAATTTCCCATCTCTCATTTCGAAATTTGCAGTTGAAATTATTTATGAAATGAATTTATTATTCCGTGTCACACTTCGTGCGCACGCTGTTGCCGCAACCATCTATTTATATGATAATTTTCCAAGAGCCCTAGAAAATATCCTTGTCACATCTTAATTGTTTTATTTGTCATGTCAATTCAAATGAACTTGACATTTGCAAATAGAAAAAAAATAAAAAATTAAATAAAATGTCTGCCGAACAACGAGTACTCACAGTATACACCGAAACAAACACACACGCACACAAATGAAATTCATCAAGGAACCTGTGATTGTGTGTCACTTCGCACATCGAGTGCGGAAAATGAGGGTGCATAAGAAAATCAAGAATATGTGGCGAAACTTCTGAAGGCTTTTAGGAAATGAAAAAAAAACAGAAAAAAATAAATGATTTTCTAGCCAATGAAATAGTACAGGGTGTTCCAACATTAACGCAGGTTTTTTAATTTCTAATAATATTTTTTTACAATTTTTTTTATGTCTTTTCAGAATTTCGTTCAGAAGAGTGGGGGAATTGAGAATTGGACAGCACTTTAAGTTAAAAGTTGTTTAACAGGCTCCAATTTCAAAAATCTGCAGTCTGTTAATTATTTTTTGAATTTATTGAAATTCTAGTTTTTTGTTTTATTGACAACTAAACAAGACGCTCAATATATTGAAATTTATTTGTAGTGTCCGACAGAATGTTTAAGTTGTCCTTCAGAGTTTAGCAAAACTTATATTCGATAAGAGTTCACGGCTCCAAATTTTTGGAAGAATTTTGCCGACCATCAGACTTTTTTTAAATAAAATTACGGGTTTTTTATAAAAATATAAGATGATGACAAAATAAAATAATTATATAAAAATTTCAATGTAATTTCAGAAGTCAGCCGCTTGTGGGTTCTATTCCCGCCGAAAACTGGATAATTTCCACAGACACGCAAGTCGTTTTGCTCGCTGTAGTTCTTTTAACTCGTTGCGGAATACAAAAAACTCTTTTAAAAATTTATTTAGAAAAAACTCATTTCTAGGACAAGCGTAAGAGTTTTTATAATTAAGTAGAATTTCAATATGTTTTAAATAAATAAATTTAAAAAGGAGGACGAACAACTGTATTCAACAAAACTTTGCGGAGGTCACCGACGTTCGTTTGAAGGTTCGGTTTGAAAAAATTTGTTCGGCCGGACACTATATATTTCACAAATCGCCAGTCTATTGTTTTGACTCAGCGTGTATATCCTCGTTGTTTTAATGTCCAGTGTGAATCCCCGGATTCAAGAATAGACCCTCTGCAGTCGCATATTTTCGACAACAAGGAGCAGCAAGGAATCCTCCTGGTGTCGACAGACAATGAATGGTTTATGCGGATAACAATATTGACCGAGTGCAGGATAATATTCGGGATGATGGAGAAACGTTCGAAACAACTTGGCCTCTCATGAGGGTCGCTATAGAAAGTCTACATTAAAATAAAAATATTTCCATACAAAATTCAGCTCTTCGGTGAATCGAAAACGACAGATTACGAGTAACGACTTGATTATGCAGTTGACTTTTGCCAAAATGATTGATTTTATTCATAATTTAATTATGAGCTACCAGGACCATTTCCTTTTAAATGGATAAAAGACTGCAGGATATGGGCTGCGGAGAAACCAAGAGATTAGTTCAATAGCGACACCTACTTGCGTATACTGTTTTGTACGCTATTTCGTCGGAAAGGATAATTGAAACTTAATATTTGCTAATGAACACAGTGTCGTCGTTTCAATCACTAGTGTCCCATATATTGGTCAATGTTGGTAGAGTTTTTAAGGGCAGAATTGGAAAAAATATCTGCATTTATGGTTCCAGCCGGATTCACAGTGCACAATGACTCTTTTATAACACATCTTTGCCTCATGAATTCTTATGCACACAAGCGATTTCGAACGGTTTCTTCGCTTAGCGAACTTCACAGTCGCCGACTGATCTTTTTTCAAAGAAGGTTAAACATTTCAAAGTTTACAGCCAGTCACCTGAAGTTTTCCAGAAGCTGGTGGATAATATTTCGGAAAGAGCAGAAGTAGGGGAAGAAAATTGCCACATTTTGTGAGATTTATTTTATCATAATTATTCTCTATTAACTTAAAAATGAGTTGCTTATTTAACTGAATTAAAATGTGTTACTTAACTTAAGCCCCTTCTGTCACATTGGGTCACCCTGTACAATTGGTAAATAGACAATATTTTCTGCAGCCTACTCTGTTAAAATAACTGACCGTGTACTCGGCTGACAGTTTGTTTGATGGTGGAAAAATGGCCGCATACTTATTTCTCTTGACTGTCCAGAGAAAATTTTATTAGAATACCAGCGTTCGTAATTGATTTTTATTATTCGGGATTTGATTTCTATAACAAAAATATATAATTTCCATAATCGATTTTAGCTCTGACTCCCCCCGCCACAATCACATCCAAAATCATACCGAAAAACTCTTGAAACAATTTACTTAATTGTACATTTAAAAATAAATAGCTTCTGAATATAAACACACACAAGGCTCCACCTGCTGCAGATAATGGTAATATAAATAATAATAAAACTATTTACTTGTAGTCAATTTGCCATAGAATTGCCAAATTTGTTGTGACACATTTAAAGTGATTTGAAAGCACTTAATTGCCTACGAAACGAAACTAAAACCCGCCTTTCGAAATCTGTCTTCAAGGGGATTCATTACAAGAGTATTTATGAAAAATTTTATATTTTCTAAACTGCTGCTGCTGCTAAAAAAGTTATAAAACAAAAAAAACCAAACCAAACGAACACCATCCCAACACCAACAAACAACGGCCACCATAATTCACACCCTGGCACTCGAACAACTAACAAATTATAAAAACAAGCAGTTCATTGTCTTGTTGTCAGCTCTGAATGCGAGCGAACGTTCGTTCTACTCTGTGAATGAATGCATGAAGCTCAGGCAATAAAAGGGAGTTAAGTTAGTTGGCTGTCAATGGGCTCGCAGCAACAGAAGGGTGCAAAAGTAACACGACGTGCGTTTGTAAGTGAATTCAACACTTTGGATAAAAGCTGAGACAATATAATCATTCTGTTTGTTTGTTTGTTTGATTGTTGTTGTTGTTTTTTGTGTGCTCTTCTTCTTCTTCTTGTTGGCTTTACTTTCGGAATATATTCATGGCTGACAGAAAGTGATGTATTTTATGGGCAATAAAATGTTTGCTCCTTTTAAAAATTATTTGCGACAAGTTGAAAAGTGCAATTGTGTGAAATTAATGATTGTTGGAGAAAATTTCTGAAAAAAAAACAAAAAATGAAATAGACAAGTTCTTGCCTCTTTCCCTCCTCATGCACACGATGTGACTGAACATGAATTCATGTTTTCTGACAATAGAAAATATATGTTTTCGTCGCACACACACACACACACTGCCGAATTTATTTGCGTGTAAACAGTTTTGCATGTATTTGCGAAAATTACAATTAAGTTTCTTTGTTATCCTGGCAAATAAGAAAATTGTTTGCTAAATTGGATAAAGATTTGTAGGATGTTGGGGTTGAAATGTTAAATAAATTTTAGCATCAACGTTCGTTTCAAAATGTTGTTAATTAAATGCTATTGAAACTGTTTAGAATAACAAGTTGGATTGAATGGCAGGCAGACAGGCCGGTACGTTCAATTTCGTATACATTTTGTTTTTAGCAAAAGTGTGCTTCAATTTAGATAATTTTAAGGCCAACTTTTAATAATTATTAATATTTTTTCATAAGAGAAACCTGTGCCGCGATTCTGTAACTGATGTGAGAAGTTCCCACATCGAAAAACTAAATAATTATGGTTGTCATGCTTTTTATTGTAGGATTGTCCATAGAATAACATATTTATTATTATAAAAATCCAGCCAAAAAATTGTAAATGCGTTAAGAAATATATTCTGCTTCATCCTGTGTTTCACAAAGTGACGAAAATTTTTTCGATGCGTGAAGTTCTCATTTCAGTTACAGCAACGAGGCACCTGCTTTTTTAAATTTTGATTCAAAGGTTTTTAATTCGTCTGATTGTTGATTATTTTCTCTTTTTTAGACATAATTAAAATAAATAATTTTTTAAAACTTCAAGATTATTTAACTTAACGTTTTATTCCCCACTGTAACACGAACAGTCGAATTCAGAAAGCGGTACGAGGCTTATTTGGAAAACTACCGCTCAACTAAAAGTAAATAAAATCGATTTACCCAAAAAAAGAAATGAAATAAAAGCTATTTTCCTCAGTTCTAGTTTGGGTGAAAAAAATACCCCGTAACACAACCCGGTATCATTTTTATCATAATAAATTCAAAGCAGATGAAAGAAGTTGTATTATTGACTACGTTGAATTCCATAAAATATGTGATGAAATAAAATTAAATTTTATGACTCCCAAAGCTTTTTTATTCCTCAAGTTATTAGATCACACATTGTAAGATATTTTAAGGACCAAACAAGAGGGGTTATTATATCAAAATATATCGGAAAACGTGACCACCTCTGCAACTTCCTGCTAATTAAAGTTAAAACGCTATTTTAATACGACTTTCAGTCGAAAAGCAGCGCTGAGCCAGTCAATATCAAGCCTCGTTGGCAGTTGTATTTTAAGTGCAACCAGACCACTGGTTGTTTACTCTCGTTCAAGAGTTTTGTGTCTCACTCGCACTCGACACTTCAAATAACTGTATTAATTACAGTTCCAACTCTCCTTTTGTATTGCGCTTCCAAGCGTATACTTAATATTATTAATAATGTTGCTCATACGTTACATTTTACTCGCACAAGATTGCTGTTGGGGTTCATGTTCTTATCTTCTCATTAAGTGTAAGTAATTTTACACGCTTTCGAAGCAGATTAAACCAAGAAATTATATATATAAATTTAATTCCAATAACTATGAAACACGAGCTAAAAGGTTCAAAATATATTTCAAAATAAGTTTGAAACAATAACGAATTAAAGCACAAGAATTATTGTGAAAAGGAAACGTAAGCGCTTTGAGACCTATTTTTCTGGTATCGAATCCCCGAAGCTTTTCTTTCATAATAATTCTTGCATTTTACATCATTATGGTTTTAAGTTTACTTGAATCTATTTTTACCCCCTAATTCATAAACGATTGTTAAATTTAATTCATGTTTTAAGGGATCTTTAACTATACAAAATCCGTACTTTAAAGCCACTTTAATTTTAATAATCGTTTATGAATTAAAGGGTTAATTTTTAAGTTAACTTTTCCTAAAAAGTGTGTATTTTACTGTCTATATCACGATGTCGAGAGTAGTTTTTCCTTCTTAAGATTACATTTGAAAAAATAATTTAAAAAATTTTGTTTTTCTTTCAAATATAAATTGTACGAAAGAAAGAACTTCGATATTGTGAAAAAGACTGTTGGTTTTTTTAGGAAAGAAATTTACTTCATTCATGTGGAATTATAATTTGAATATGACTTCTGGCATATGACCGACACGGCTGCCTCGAGCGTAATCTAATCTAGAGGTCCCATTTGCGAAGAACTTTTCGAAAACATGATGCCGTACATCGGTAATAACGCGGCGAGTATTCTTCTCGAAATGATCAATCATTTCGTTGTTATCGACACAGACCAGCGACTTGACATACTCTCACAGAATATTGCGACGTTAAATCGCATAATTCTGGAAACTTATTCAAGGGTCCTTAACAGGAAACTAGTCAGTTACTAAACGTTCCTTTGCGCGCGTCTTGTTGAAATCACCGATCCTGCACATCGTGGTTTTTCAATTAATGAACGAAAAACAGTCAGTTCTTCTGGTTGTAACGGGGTCTGAGCATGCAATTGAAAATTATCTTCAATCAAAATATGGCAGTTTTCTTTATTGACGCCTCCATTCAAACAAAATAAAAATTTGCTTGATTTGGAAGTATCAAGCTGAATACTGATGGAGTCGCACATGAGAATAGTTTTCCAAGGCTGACCTTAAAAACTGTGTCAACATTGACTGATATACTGGACACAAGTGATGGAAACGACGACAATGTGTTCGTTAACAAAAAATTAAGTTTCCGATGAAACAACGCACCAAACAGTGCACTTAAGTGAATGTCGTTATTCAACTACTCCTGGATTTTCCGCAGCCCAGATCCTGCAGTGCTGCTCAGCAACGAATCCAATTAATTGAAATGCCAAGCCAAACTAAACATAAATCGCCTAATGGCTGCTAGTAAAAAGAAAGTGCTGCCAACTTAAAGTTTTATACCTCTAGCAATAAAACACCATTTATTTCGTGTATAATAACGAGGCCCAAGCGTTATAATAGAATGAGAACTTCATTGAAATCACAGTTTTATGTACGTTTTTTAACTTTTCCTTTGAAACCTAAAAAGGATAACCTTCCGTTAATAATATTTGCTGCTACTGTTTCGATGATATTCTTACAAATATTGAGAAAAAAAGTAATTTTCTTGCATAGAAAAGAAAATATTTAAAAAAGTTTTTTTTCCTGCTGGCATTTCTCATTTTTCCCTCAAATTATTTACAAACTTTATATCAATTTAGTTAACAGGAAAATTGGAAAAAAGAAGAGAATTTCCACACAAAATATGTGTTCTCAATATGTCTGTAGAATTCACAGAAATCTTAACCACCAGATGGTCAGAATAGAAGCAGCAAAAATTTTCCTAGAAATAAAAAAATTTATTTTAAAAAAACACACTCTACAAAACGGTGTCCTTTTCTTGTCATATTTCGCTCCGCATCTACGTCTACTCAATTTCTCCTGACAAACTTCAAAAGTACGACAATATCTGCCACATACTGCACGTATTGTGGAGGAATAGAAAAGAATTTCTTTTTTCTTTTTCAAGTGAGAAGAATAAAAATTGAATTCTACTTAAAGACTCAGTTAAGTAAAGATGAAAAAAGTTAAAAAGAAAAAAAAAAAAAAAAAAATAAACAGGAATTTATAGAAGTAAAAAAAAAGGAAGAACGCACGCCGTGCATACAGAAATATTTCATAGGAAATGGCCCAACAAACTGAAATAAATACAAAAGCAACAACGACAATACAAACTTATTTAAAGAGAAAAACTTTTTTCAATATTAAAAACATACGGAGACATGCTGCCCACTTAACCAAAACTGTTTATAAATAGATTATAATACTTTTATAAGCCTGACGCTTGTCAATAATTATTTAATTCAGGAGCCTGATCTATTGTTATAGTAGCGTTAGTGCAGGCTTATTAAAAGCTTAGAGAGAAAACTACAACTGTTTATAATACTTTTATAAGCCTAAAGCTCTTAAATTTGTTGAGAAAAGTATTGAGAAGGTTTTATTAATAACTATCTAATTCAGGAGGCTGATCTCCTGTTATAGTAGCGTTAGTCCAGGCTTATTAAAATTTTACAAGGGGAACCAAACTGTTTATAAATAAATTATAATACTTCTATAAGCCTTGAGCTTATAGATTTGACGAGAAAAGTATTGTGAAGTGCTTGTAAATAATTATTTGATTCAGGGGGCTGATCTCTTGTTATAGTAACGTTAGTGCAGGCTTATTAAAAGCTTACACAGGAATAAATTATAATACTTTTATAAGCCTTAAGTTTATGAACTTGTTGAGAAAAGTATTGTGAAGGTTTTGTTAAAAATTATTTGATTCATGAAGTTGATCTCTTGTTATAGTAACGTAAGACCAGGCTTATTAAAAGCTTACAGAGGAAACCAAAACTATTTATAAATAGACTATAATACTTTTAAAAGCCTTGAGCTTGTAAATTTGTTGAGAAAAGTATTGTGAAGGGCTTGTTAATAATTATTTGATTCAGCATGTTTGTTGTAGTAACGTTAGTAATTATTTAGGCTTATTAAAAGCTTAAAGAAAAATAGTGTGGCAGTCATAACTGAAGTCAGCTGTCTATTCATAATACTTTTGTAAGCTTGGAAGTTAGGCAATTAATGAAATAATATTTTTTTAAATATTTAGAAACCAGAATAAAAGATAAACCTGAAAAGAAGTACTTCTTTTCGTTCACATCATTTAATATCATGGCCAATTGCCTGAAGTAAAGCAAAATGTTGGCTGGGTTAATTGTTTAAATATAACATACACACACTATTTTATATGATTATGGATGCGAGCATAAAAATAGAAGACGTTGTCACTAACACAATAACACACTTCAAATTGAATTTATCGTTGAGGGAAAGTTGAGTAAAAAAGAAAATGAAATATCCGGGCCCGCATTTTCCTTTTTTTTCCTTCGAATGTTTGTTCGAAAGACTTTAATCATGAAGACAAATAGGGAATGTCTTGGTCTCGTATATCATAATAATCGCATCTCCTACGAAACAAATAAAATTGAAGGTGTCAATTTCAGTCGAAGGATTGTTGCAGATAAAATTTAAAAAAAAAATTCTTACTAAAAACGGCTGATTGAGTTCCCATAAAGGAATTTCCTAAAACCATTTCGGTACTTTTCAGTTGTCCAACTTTCAACCACTTTTTTTTTTGTAATAGAAAACCCGCCATATGTTCAATAGAACACGTACACTCCTCCCATCATAGAAAATTTCATTTCCTCAATAAGACTCAAGTTTTGTACTCGTTCTATCTACGACTCTTAACAATTCCAGCAAACAGAAGAAGGACAAAGACAAACAGCAAAAGGAAAATGCGGCGGGCAGATATGAAAAGCATCTGTTTAAGAGACTGACGAATGGCCAAGTTAAACAAAAATTATTTTCAATATGAAATTCTTTCTTTTAGCTGGAAAAATATTTAACATCAATACAATTTAAAAATTCAACAATTTACAGAAAAGAAGAAGTAACAACACAAGAGACCAGCTGGCCAACCGACCAACGAGTGGTGCCATAAAAGCCTGTAGAATTGTGCAAAATTGTAATTTAAATCAAAGAAATTTTAACTATTAATTTATTTTTGTTTTGCACACACACATACACACACACAAAACGAATTTCCAGCAAATTTTCTTAAACTTTCTATTAAATTTATATTTAAGAAATTTGAATAGATTGTGAATTGCATGTGAATGAATGAGGATGGGAGCAAGACCGACCAGGCGGACTGGCCACAACAATAAAACTTGTTAGAATAATGATTTCCTTAGAGTATTTTGTGATTTGTAAGTACAATATCCCAGAGCTCATTTCAAACTTGGAAATTAAACTGAAGAAAGACTGAAGAAGAGATTCAAATGCAAAAGCAACAGAATGCATTTCTCATTTTGTAGTTGAACGTTTTCTTTTTTAAATTTATTTATTTATTTACTTTTTTTTAAAGTTTTCTTACGAGTATTTTATGCTGTTTAACAGGAAGTGTTATGGCTGGCCAAGTAAAATGCAGCAGGACGTAACAGGATACAAAGCCTGGATAGTAAATAACAACAACAAGAACAGGATATGATAAGTATCTTATAAATACTCATGCACATGCTGGCAAATGCAAATATATTCTGTGGGATAAATTTTTGTTGCGAACAATAAAAAAAGAAATTGTTTTTTTCTATAAATTAATGTTACAAAATTGCCGAGTAATTAATAGTGGAAAAGTACTATGGGATTGAAAATTGCAGCACAAAGAGAAAACTTATTTGTTATTGGTTAAGGACCCTTTCGCTGAAATATTGAATAAATGGGCTGGTTCGCAGTTGCAATGCAGTTTGCGCAGCCATTCAAAGTGCAATAGTGTGGTATTCAAAACAAATAGATTTGCATTGGAAACAAACTTGAGCATAATTTGGCATGATGAAACATGTTTTTTCTTAGTACAAAGAGAAGAATTGGCATTAGCGTACACTGTTTAATTGAAACAGTCGGATGTTTGACAAGAAATTATTTAAAACTGAATTATAATTTACAAAAGACATGATATGTGTAGGGTGTTGTTTATAGAGTAATACAACTTTGAGTTGGCATCACTGCTTTATTTGACAACCCATTTAACAGCTGATAGTTGCTTTTTGTTTGCTTTGATATTTCATTGCGGATCGATTGAGACCAGAGAAACGTGTGCAAATTGTGGACATTTTTAATCAAAATCATGGTTCTATTCGTCAAACTTATACTGCACTTCGTCTATTCAGAATTTTATTTTCCGATGAAGCCCATTTTTGCTTGAATATGTACGTAAATAAACAGAATTGTCACATTTGGAGTGAGGAGAATCCACAAGCTTTTATCGAAACACCATTAAATCCACAGGAAATTATTCTTCGGTCCGCTTTATGGGCTGGAGGAGTCATTGGCCCATATGTCTTCAAAACCGATGATGATCAGAATGTTACTGTATGTGAAAATTGTTTCCAGATTGCGCCTTGTGCGCGCCAGCCGTGACGTCCACATGGCCGAAATCATATTTGGACATTAATGTCATAAAATTTTCTATCTAAAAAAGACCGTTTCATTAATATCAAAAATATATTACTACGTTTTATTATGATTTAAACTTGTATCACTCTATAAAAAACACCTTTTATATAATCCGAGAATGAACTTAATTTTCGACTCACCAGCAGAGTAGACCAGCGTTAATAAATAAAATTATTTTCAAATCATTTGGTCTGTCCAACTTTTGATTACTTTTTCTCATAAATCTGGGACAAAATATTTAATATTTTTTTGAATATGAAATTCAAAAGAATGACATTTTTGTATAGAGTAAAGTAAAATGATTGCGAAAAGGATAAATAAAAAACGATTTGATACAAAATGAAAAAAAAAAATAGTTTTTGTCTTCCACGAGAGCAGCCTAAAATTACACTTGAACAGTACTCCAGACAGTATTAAGCACTTTTGAAAAAGTATATTAAGAATTCTAATTTTTCCTCTTTCATATACCCAAAATTTCGTTGGAATTTTCCAACATCTTTGAGGGCAATTGTTTTATTGAAATCTGGCAACAATAACATAAAATGCAAAACAAGATTTTAGAGCGTTTTTTTTTCAATTAAAGCTCATTGCAAAATATTAATTTTTTAAGACAAACAATTCTATTTATTATGTAGATAAAAAAAAGGGAAGTTCGTCAAAAAATGTATAGAACGTTACTTTGACAGAAGTCGTATATAAAAATTCCCTGGCATTTCGGAACAATTAAATTAAAAATTTTTACTTAAAGGAGCTTTTTTAAAACTACTTTTGAATTAAAAAAGCATAAGGTTTATGAACGAAAGCAAAGAATTTTTGATAAAAAGAGTAACGCTCAATACAAGAGTTTAGGATTTTAAAAAGAAAATCTTCAAATTCAACATAAAATTGATTTACTACAAAATTTCACTCACTTCTGCCTCTTCATTCATGCCCCCTGGATTATATTTTATGATATGAAATTGTGTCAAAGACTTAAATCGCCGAATAGGCAACACTTTAGTCCTTTAAAAGCATCAAGAACCAGATATATTTCGAATTTTTTTCTTTAAAAAATTTTTTTAGATTTATTTTTGTTTACGATATCTAACGAACGGAATGACTTATTTCAGCCCGATTTGTGGTGTTTTTTTAATGCCACAGGCTCTCAAAAGTAGTCAGGCAGCTAATTGGGACCTTAAGACGTAGATATCTGGGAAGATTTGGGGTTTTCAAAAACGGGGTGAGACAAATAACTTCCTGATATTTTAAATTTACAACTTTTCTAGCAGGAAGTTATAATCTAACAATATGTTTTATTTTGTATCATGATTTTAAATTCCCTTGAAGCTACAGAAAAAACACCCTTTAGTTATTTTAAAGAGGAGAATATAGAAGAGTCAAAGATTTTGTTTTACATTTTGGATAAAAAAACATGTTAATACATTTAACAAAGAGAACATTGAGACTTTTCTTTTTTAAAAAAAGAGTTTTTAAAAGTATTAATTTAAATAAACAATCTTTTGATTATCGCCCACAATATATATGATTTCCATCATGTTTATAAAACATTTTATTTCAACTATTTTTATAATTTAAAGAAAAAAGTAAAAATACTTATGATATTTCCACAACATCACATTCCAACAACGTTTTTGAATAATAAAATTTTATGCTGCCCCTTAAAATTGAATCACAACTTTGACTTTCAGAAACCTTAAAGAAATAAACTGCGATATATTTTAGTTGCTTTAGCTTAATTTGTCTTACTTAATTATAAAATCGCAAAGTGAAAATAATATTTTTGCCAAACTTCTAATGGAGAATATATTAAAAGGAGCCATTAAAGTCCCAAAAGAAACTTCACAAGAAGAAACTTTTCTTCCTGTTAAATCGAACCAAAAACTGCATAACAAATGCAGACTAACACATGCGTGCTGTGCAATACGACTTCAGGAGGGTCGTTGCGTTCTTCTTTTGAAAAGTCATGCAAAAATATTTTCTTTAGCTTTTGAGATCAAGAATTCTGCACACGAAATGGGATTTAGTGAAACACAAACTTAATAAATTGTTTAGTTATTTTGTAAGTGTTTAATGAGATTAAGAAATATATTTCTAAATTTATGAAGCAACATATAAAACAACAATTTTATCCTTCCAAAGGAATTTTATTTATTAGGGCAGGGCTTGTCAAAAGCTATTCAAAAAGATTTGAATATGATGCACTTAATCCAACGAAGAAGGGAAAATTATTATCAACTAAATCCTCCATCGTGAATGACATGAGAAAATTTCGCTTTTTTCTCCAGAAACTTGTCCAACCTTTATAAGACGGGTGCCCTAATAATTATTCCAGTCCGCACTCAACACATTCGTACGCTTAACGTAACCCCCAAAACAAAAATATATAATAAAACAAAAACATTAACACATAAAACGTATTTTGGTTAGCGGCCATAAAGAAACTTTTAAGAGAGTTTCCAGATATCCCAGTCAACACATTTATTTAAGTTTGAAATATATTTTATGTGAAAAGTAATTAAAAAATTATTCTGTTACATAAAGAGTTTAAAGAAAATTTTGCTTTCTTAAAATTCGTTATAAGAATGTGCTGCAGCTTAAAAAAACTTTTTTCAATGTCAAACTTTTGTCTCAACAAAATGGAAAGACGTGGTGTTTTTATCTTATAAAATTTTTGTCAAAAACTAATTTAATTGTTGTCTCAATGGCAGAGAATAGAAAGTTGTTTTATGAATAAAAAGTATTTTGAAAACTAAAACCACTAAGTTTGCTGCCCACTGTGCTGATGTTTACTTTGGAGTAGGCAGCAACAATGCAAAAGTCCTTTCATTTAATGGTTTTCTTTGAAAGTTTTGTCATGCCTAAAAATGGGTGTTTTTTCATAGACTGACACAACTCGTGATTAAAATAGAAAATATATTTTTAATATCATATAAATGGACTTTTTTTGAAAGCAATTTTTATGAAATTATAGTTTCAATATGATCTGGACTCAATATGATCTGGAGTCTGGAACACCAATTTCTTTTCCAATATTTGCCACCGCATTTCGCCGAAAACTCTTCGGAAGTTGATTGCCAGGAGTTCAACTGCTTGTGGTTTATCGATGTAGCGAAGAGACTTAACATGACGCCAAAAAAAAAAACAATCCTAAAGGGTTAGATCACACGATCTTGATGGCCAATTAGTTGGGAATTACATGAAATTATTTTTTCATTAAAAGTTTCTTTGACAAAATCAATTGTAGCACCCGCTGTGTGGGATGAGGCTCCGCCCTACCGCAAACCACAATCCGCCAGATTAATGCCACGTTATTGAGGTAAGAAAAAATTTCGAATCATGTTGACCATTATGTTTTTTGAAGACATATGGGCCAATTAGCTTCCGGATAAGATAAGTTTTAATGGTCTCTTTGTTAAAAACAAAATCTTTGATTCTTCTTCATATTCTTCTTTAAAATAACTAGCAGGTGTTTTTTTCTGCAGCTGCAGAGGAATTTAAAATGACAATACAAGAAAAACACACTGTTCGATTATAATATCTTACCTTCCTGCTAAAAATATGTTAAATTTAAGAAATCAAGTAGTTAATAGTCCTACACCGTTCTTGAAAACCCGAAATCTTCTCAGATGTCTACGTCGTGAGGTCCCAATTACCTTCCTGACTTCTTCAGAGAGCCTGAAACATTAAAAAATCACTGAAATAAGTCATTCCGTTCTTTTGATTTCATCCATAGAGCGCACCGTAATTTTCTGCGGATGTAATTGTGTTTCGATAAAAGCTTTTGGATTCTCTTCAATCCAAAATGCGACAATTCTGATTATTTACGTTCTCATTCAACCAGAAATG
The DNA here is from genome assembly GCA_963675445.1 of Linnaemya vulpina. Lineage (NCBI taxonomy): Eukaryota > Metazoa > Arthropoda > Insecta > Diptera > Tachinidae > Linnaemya > Linnaemya vulpina. The sequence continues at coordinate 21,465,650 of OY776278.1, forward strand.
GGTTCGATTGGAAAACAAAATTTTTAAGGGAAGAGTTTGACAAATAGAACACATATTTTTATAAAAAATTGTCAACAATTTGCAGGCGTTGCTCTGGAATTTCAAAGCAAATTAAAAAATAATCAGCTGTTAAACAGATGCTCAAATAAATCAGTGATGCCTACTCAGAGTTAGTTCAGACACTCTAAATGGAACTCGCTGTAGTTGGACCAAAATGTTTGTGCAATTTTTCCAAATTTCTACAAACTTTTGGAAATCAAAGAAATTGAAAGAAATAAAAGAAAAATTATTTCTTTAGTGATTTAAAATCGCTGCTACTGCATGTGGAATGAGTGAATGTGTTTATTTATTTGTTCAATAGTTTCAGTACACATTTTGTGTACAAGCGTTTTGTGTACATACACATACTCACACACACACACACAAAGGGTACTTAGAGCCTTTGGGGCATTTATGAAATTAGACATGATTTGGTGATTGCGACTGCAACTTTGACTGTGGCTGGTGGGAATTTGTGCACAAGTATTATTTATGCTGGATGACAAGAGTGTATGTGTGTGTGCGTGTGTTTACTACACAAACTAAATAAAATGAGTTCATAATAATGGCCATGATTCAAAGTACCAAATAAACCAAACAAGCCGAAAACTGCTAAGAAATTTATGGCAATTGGCCGTTGGTGTTGGTGTTGGTGTTGGTGGTAGAGAGAACGTTAAAATGTTTTAAAGGCAAATCACAACTACACACAAGCACACATTCCTTCTCTGGGCCATAGAATAAAGGCCACCTACAAATGGCCATAAAGAAATGAGTTCTCGTACTTATGAATGCTGTTGTTGTTGTTGTTTTTGTTACTGTTGCTTTAATGTAAAATCGATTTTATGCTTCTTTTTTCTTTTTGTATTGAACGAAGCGAAAATTATCATAATTATTTGGTCGCCAAAAAGGATGACAATACGGTTAACAAGTGCAGTGGAGTGAGTTTAAAAAGCAATAAAATGTCTAAAAAAAAAAATGAAAAAAATAAGTCGCTACAAAACTTCTTTATGGCCGAAATGATTTATAACGGTTTCTACTTAACAAGAAATAATTGTTGAAATAAATTGTCAAAGACCACGCAGAGTTCATTCAGAAATTAAACGATTTTTATTTGACTATTTATTTTGTTGTCTGGAAAGTTATTCGGCCGCCTTTTTAAACTGAACGATTTTGAACTTTCAGCTATAAAACATTTAAATAGACTTGGAAAGCAGACTTGATTCCAAGAAAGTTTATTAAATTAACTCCATTTTTCATGGCTGATCGCCGCAATTAAGTTTGTGAAAAAAGAAATAAAATTATTGAGACAAATTTAATTTTGCTTAAAACCCAAAAAGGTAAAATTCTTTTAAAGTGGTTAAATGTTACGGCAACAACTGGTGGTAACAAAAATTTTTGTTAGTAAAAGCTTGATATATATATATATAAACCATTGAACAGTGGGGAATATACAATAAAATTTAAATTGTATATGAAATACTTGGGAAATAAATATGAAAAGTACCGCTGAACAGATGCCGCCTAAAGACTGTAACCATTGCGACCCTATTGTTAACCCATATTTCACCCGTTACTGTGCCGTCAGTCACACGACTTACGTGGCTTCACATAAAAAGTCACAACGTGATTAGTCACGGCAAATTTCTCAGAAGAACCATAATCCTACGATGTGTATGAAGATAAATATGCCGAGTTACGTATGACGTAAGCTGTTACGTCAAAACGTATACACCTCAAATTCCTCAGAAGAACCGTAATTCTAGAACTTATATAAAAATATACATGCCGTTTAAGTAATTTTTTAACGTAAGCTGTTACGTCACAATATCTACGTTATATGCGTTGTTACGTAACGTAAATAAAATCAATAAAGTTATTGTAGTAAAAAGTAAAGTATACATAATGAATTTCTTAAACACTTTTTATAAAATTATATATTGTTACGTAACAGATTACGTTGAAAAATATTTAACTCGCCATAGTTACTTTCACACACATAATCCCAGACAGTTATTTAACAAATTGCAAGTCAAATAGTGCAAGTGAGATGCAAAAGTCTCGCAAGAGAGTACACTATCAGTGGCCTGGCTGCACTTAAAAAAATAATTGCCGACGAGGCTTGATTTTAACTGACTGAGAACTGCTTTGCGACAAAACAAGGAATGTGATATTATTTGAATGTGTATTTATTTGAAGGATTAAAGTTGAACACACGATAAAAATATTGAGGCCGCACAATTTTAGTCGTCTCCAAACCTGCCGGACTAATTCAGTTGACGTAAGCTTAATACGTAAAGATTGCTTTTGTGGTTTGCTCTCTAGTTTTATTTTTATTTTTTCCTCACTTCTGTTAAATTTGTTTTATTTTGCCGAGTTGAGGTCTAAAATAATCGAATAAATACGACTTCCTTATAACTTTTTTTTTACATTGATTTTTCTTAAATTTATTTTCAGTATTTCGTAAAGAAGAGCTGGGGAATTGAACAACGTACTCAAATTGCTGATCTTTATTTTAGAAATGAACACTTGGTCTATTGTATTGACTCAGCGTTCACATTCTCGTTGTTTGAATGTCGACGTGGTGCTCTTAGAATCAACAACAAGCCGACTGCGTTAAATTTCGTTTTGATAAAATACTTAAAAGCTCAAGAAAAAGTCAACAACAGTTTTTGTATATTGCTATTAAACAGCAGAGCATAAGAACTGTTTGCGGTAGCCGCTGCAATTTCGTCACCACAACCGTGATTTAATTGAACCGTTTCTGTTTGTGTAAAATTTTATTATGAAAAAGAATACGAGAATTGTATCAAGCTTTTGTTAAGTTCCTGTGTTGCCGTTGTATTATTTTTCTTCATGTCTTATTTCTAATAACATTTTTGTTTGCTGTTTTTAAAGTCAAACTTTTTTGCTTTACATTTTATTACAAACAATGAGCCTTTTTGCGCTCTTATTGGGTTAGCGCACGAGACATGGCCTTAAATCTTTATTGTTACTAATTTGAATCGACCTATTTATTGTAAAATTAAGTTTAATTTTTATAGGCCTATTGATTGGAAATTTTTGACAACCAGGAGCAGCACGCATCCTTTCTGGTCCCGAGGATAGCAATATTGAACGGGTGCAGGCGTGTGTGCGGGAAGATGGAGAAGCATCAATCAGCACACCTTTGGCCCGGCTTATTCTCTCGCACGCCGAATTGTATTTGTTATTGCACAGCTGGTGTTACCCGATAGCTAAACCACTGATTGTACATTTTAATTAAATTTTAAATTTTCCCCATCATTTCTGTTTCGTTAGATTCTTCTTTTTATTTTTCTTGTGTAACCGCCGGCGATAAAATTTACATTTTATGAGAATTTTTATTTTCGGTCTTTTGCAATAATTTTCCTATTTTTCATTCATTTAATTCTTTGCTTCAATGTTTGATTCTTTTCTTCTTCGCCTGCTGACATTTGCTTGCTTTTTAGTGTCGTTTTATTTTCGTTTCATTTTTGGTGAAGTGAAAAACTGCTGCCATAATAAATGTAACGAGTGTAACTCTTGATTTCCGCCAGAGACTGACCACGACTGACTGTTACATGTGGAAATTTGCCAAAGTACTGGCTGGGGTCATAAATGGACTTTTTTGATTCTCTATTTTCATTTCATTTCGTTTTTTTTTCATTTTTCATTTTTCTCTTTTTCTTTAACTGTTATTTTGGTCTTCAAATCGATGTGTTATGAAGTGCGTGCGAAGAAGTGTGTGTTAACTGAACTCTTGCAATGGAAGTGAATTTTTATGGAGTGATGAAATGAAATTTGTTGAAAGATTATAATCAATTATCAGCAATTACACTAACCAGAAAAGAAAAAAGAAAAAAAAAAACGACAGAAAAAAACATGCAAAGCAAAAACCAAACAAATTAACTGAAATTCATTTAGTGGTCCTTTCGTACCAGCGCAACAACAACAATTATTAGAATGAAATTTATTTGTTGTGTAATTTATTAGAGGGAAGTAAGTGTGTTAATCGAAACAACAATATAAATTATTCATTTGCTCATACGCCCTTTGGGTATACAAAACTAAACAAAACAACCCACCGCACCACACCCCTTCAACTAATTGTAATTTTGTCTTGATGTTAATTGAACTAAAAATAAAACAGAAACAACATGCAGCCACGAGCACTACACACTCACCCACTCGCATTTGAAAACACGTGTAGAGGCGTGATGAGTGCTCTAATGCTCGAGTAGGCGTTAAAGGACTTCTTGAAACAACACCACGGGGACAAAGTTTTCTGTTTTTTCTAGCAACTTTTTTTCTTCCTTTACGATGTTGGCAAAATAAATAGAAGTTCAAACTTTGAAGTAATAAAAAGTTGTTTCCAAACAAAGTTTTGGACATTTAAAAAGGCTATTTCAAAGGTGTTGATCCGAACTGATATCGAATTGTCCGATTTTGCAGCAAAATATCTAAGAAAAAGACAAAAATATGGAAAACAATTAATCCTAAAGGCCATCTGGGAGACTTCCCGATAATTTGGTTCTATTCTATGCTTTTCAGCTCTTCGAGCTACAACGTTTTCATTTCAATTTTCAAATCAACCGATTCTCACGTGATAAATGGCGATTGATGGTATTTTCGATTACCATAAAAGAATCGAGAACAGTAACTAATCAGATATAAAATTAAAGAATTTAAAAAAATATTTTTTCCGAATTCTTTCTTTCATAATATTTCAAAAATATTTTAACTGATTCTTACCCGGTTTGCAGTGATCGATGTGATTTTTAAATATTAAAAGATGTTTGTGGAATCGAAGAAAAAAAAATCCTTAAAAATATATTCTTAAAAAACTTTGACACTGTTTTTTTTAAAGATTTTTTTCACATCTAGAAACTAACCGGTTCAAATCGGTTAAATTTCGTACGAAATCTAAGCTTATGGAACGGTTCTAATTCAATTTTTTATAAAAGAATCGGGAACAGTAACTGATCAGATAAAAAGTTTCGGAATTAAAAAAAATTTTTTAGGATTTTTTTTTTGATGATATCTCACAAAAAGCTTAACCGATTTTCAGTGATCGATGTAATTTTTTAATACTAAAATAAATCGAAAGAAAAAAGTCGCTAAAAAAAGATTCTAAAAAATCTTTGAGAAATGGTTTCTTCCAAGTTTTTTTACGGGATATCTAGAAATCAACCGGTTCAAATCGGTTCAATTTCGTAGAAAATCTAAGTTTATGAACGGTTTTATTTCAACTTTTTATAAAAAAATCGAGAACAGTAACTGATTTAATTTCGGAATAAAAAAAATATATTTTTGAAAATTTTCTTTCATTATATCTCACAAATAGATTAACCGATTTTCAGCCCGTTTGCAGTGATCGATGAAATTTTTTTATGCTAAAAAATGTTTGACTTGTGGAATCGAAAGAAAAACCCGTTAAGCATTTATTAAAACGAAACTTAAAAACGGTTTTTTTAAGATTTTTTTGTATCTAGAAATTAACCGGTTCAAATCGGTTAAATTTCTTAAGAAATCTAAGCTTATGAACGCTTTGTATTAAATAACTTTAAAAGAATCGAAAAGATCAAATATAGAATTTAAGAATCCAAAAATATTTTTAGGAATTTTTTTCTTCATGATTAAACAATTTTGACCCGGTTTGCAAGGATCGATGTGATTTTGAAATGCTAAAAAATGTTTAACTTGTGGAATCGAAAGAAAAAGCCCTTTAATGTTATTCTAAAAAAAATTTTTTTTAAAGATTTTTATTTCCTTAATATTTAGAAATCAACCGATTGACATCGGTTCTATTTTAACAACTATAGAAGAATCGAGAATATTAACTGATCAGAAAATTAATTGCGAGCCTTAATTAAATAATTTTTTCGGACATTTTCGTTTACGATTTCTTACGAAAGTATTAACCGATTTTGAACCGGTTTGCGGTGATCGAAGTGGTTAATAAAAAACTCTTTGAAAAATTACTTCTTGATATCTTCCGGTCTCAATCGGTTCAAATTTAAAGAAAATTTCAGTTCAAGAACAATTTTCAGGAAGCCGCCAGTTTGGTTCGATTCAGTTTAACCATTCAACAGTTATAAGCGATTCACATACTTACACATATACACATACACACACACACACACATACATACAGAGATGGTGACACCCTCTCAAACCTAATCAGATTATATCATCCTAAGAAAATACTTAAGTTCTTATGAGAACTAAAGTTTCTCAGGACTAAATTAATATTTTCTGGTTGTGTTAGTTGTTATCGGTGTATCTCAATGACGATCGCTGAAGATTATCCATCGTTATTGAGAGTAAAAATGTCTGCAATAAAATTCTCCATCTTTTACTCTGTCTTCATCTGTCCTCTTAACACTATCCTCTCCTTCCCAGTTCTGGCAGGTCATCCCCTGACAGCGAACGCAAAACAAAAAAAGAATTATTTTACTATAATCACGAAAAGAGAAAATATTTAATATGAATCCCAATTTAATCTGCTTGGTGGACAGAAGTCCAGCCAAATAGCTCCAGCAGTTAATAAAAGGATTTAATCTCTTATCCGTTTCATGTTTTTTGCAATCGATCAGTTGCATAAGAATTTACAGCTCCTGACTTGTTTCAACTGCTGCCATGTTAAGGATTTACTGCACTATTGGAAAAGTGTTTCAAAGTCCATAAAAATTCATGGCAGAGTTTATCTGGCAAATGCGAGCGATTCCTACTCACACACACATACACACATGCACATGCACACAAAATATATGATCAAGAGCTTTTTGTTTTTGTTTTCTAACTTGAATGGCGGATGGATTTCTTAAAAATATTCATGGTATTTTTTCATTAAGTTTCCACTGACGCATTCTTTTATATCCATCTTTTTTTCTATTTTCTCCGGTTTTTTTTTCTTTTTTCCTTTTTCATTCTCATATAAAATCATTCATTTGACTGTACAAGACCAGGGACATGCTGATGGGACTTACTGATGCTGGGGTATTGGTTCGCCACTTTATTGTTGTTTTAATTTAAATTTTATTATTTAGAGCATCGAGCAAATGGTTTTTACGCACCCATAACGAGCAGTAAATGTTTTCACAATAATTTAAAAATAACACAATAAAAAAATACTCTGTACTGCCGTGTTATTGGCAGTTAAACCAGAGCAATAATTGCGTAAGTGTGTGTGCTGTAAATTTCATGGCATTTTCTTAAGTGTTCTTGTGCGAAAATTGCACCGCGTTTATGTTTAGAAAATAAATTTTTATCACAATCCTGAGGGAAATTGATTTTTTATTAAATGGCTGCTTTCAAGTGCCACCAGCAGCAGCACATTTTCTTCTATTAAATGGTCAATTAAAAAGCTTTGACAGACGACAACTACGCACCAGTTTTCCGCTAATTGAGAATATTAAATCTGTATGAGGAGAGGGACAGAGGGAAAAGGAAAACACTTAAGATTATCAGCAGCAGCAGCAGCAGCAGTGACATGTTATTGAAAACCCGCTTCTTCTTTTAAATGTCAAATTCCTGGCGAGTCAGAGCCAAACAACTGACTGAGTGGAAGAATAGAAAATATCTTATAAAAAAGGAGAACTAAAATAGCAAAACGTTTGATGAAACAAAAACACATCAACGGCAAAAACAACTGCATTTCAAAAGCCAGAAAACGAAGACAGATTTGTGAGTTACAGCCGCTGCTTTTCCCATCCATCTCAGTCACTTGCACTCGCAAACAACAATCAAACAAACAATTGAAAGAATGGATACGAATGACTAAAAAGAATAACGATTTGAAAAAAAACAACAACAACAAAAACTATCAAATCCTTAAACATCTAAAAGATATAGAAACGCCATTTGAACTGCACTTTTTTTACAACAACTACTCTACTGGCGCTGCTGTTGTTCGATCCAAAGACCTGCCGAGGAGGCACAGCAAACGAATAAATCCATTAAACAAAAAAAAAAAAAACAAACAAAAAAAATACAGAGGACTAAAATTAAACAAAATAAAACAACAAAATAGAAAAAATGAAATAAAATGATGGCGAAAAGAAAATGTATTAAAACTGTTAAATAAAACCAGCTAAAACAGAGTACGAAAGTGGTAGGAAAAACATGACATTTAAATACAGTTTTTGCCATTATCTTTTTAACAACATACAAAGCAGGCCCCCTGCTCAACAAAGCACACACAAACACACAGCCAAACACATGCACACACACAACCACCATCATGTAACTGCACTTAGAGAAAAACAATAAGCAAAATTATATTTAAAAAATATGCATTCTTAAGAATAAACTATTTCATGGGGCGACATAAATCGTCTCTTTATGTGGAGGTAAAAATGTATTTCATAAGAGCTGAAGTGGTTTAGGGAATCCGATATACGGTTCCAGAGCTGGGCAGCTTACACCTGTTTCTCGACGCCAGATTAATACCAAAAACCAACTATTTGGGTGCTTCGGGACGCCCCAATTGACTATTAAAAGCTAAAAATGTATAGGGTGTTTCTTATAGAGTGATACAAGATTAAATCATAATAAACAATAGTTATATACTTTTGATATCAATCAAAACGGTGTAGAAGGCGCAATCTGGAACATTCTGACCATCATCGTTTTTGAAGACATATGGGCCAATGACTCAGCCAGCCTATAAAGCGCTCCAAGTAGTAATTTTCTGTGGATATCATGATGTTTCGACAAAAGCTTGTGGATTCTCCACACTCGAAATGCCAATTCAACCAAAAATGGGCTTCATCGGAAAATAAAATTTTGAATGGCCGAAGTGCACGATAAGTTTGACGAACAGAACCATTATTTTCATTAAAAATTTCCATAAATTGCCCGCGGGGATCTGGTGTCAGTCGATCCATAATAATATGTCAAAGCAAACTAAAAACAACTATCATTTGTTAAATGGGTGGCCAAATAAAGCAGTGATGCCAATTCAAAGTTGTATCGCTCTATAAAAAACACTCTATATTAAAAAAATATTTCAGGGAGGGGAAATTAAGTTTTTTTCGGCAAATTCAGTATTTTGTAGTGCATGTAATAACTAAAATATTTAACAATTTTAAGTTTTTCTTAAATAAAACTGCTTTATATATCATGAAGATTTGCATCGGTAAAAATATTTTTAAAAAAAGTTAATCTCGTTTCCAGGGGTGGAGAATTGGTTTTTTTTACATTCATAAAAGTAACCCAAGAGGCAAATGACGTTGTTTTTTTGCTAACTAAAACTATTTTATAACTTAAGAAGAACAAAATTGGTACTGAAATATATATAAAACGCCAGATGTACGTTGGTGAAGGGTGTATAAGGGTATATTTGACTTGTTAATAAATTGAACTCCGCAACCAATAAAGCAACAAAGTGGCCCTTTTTAGTTCAAATCAGCAACATGTTCAAGTCTTTAAATCGACGCTTGATTGTTCTCCATCTCCATGAATATGCGTTAAGGACCTTCAGTACCCTTAAAAAACCTTCTGGTTTTGACAACGAGGGATGATAAAAAACGTTCCTGATGCAGGTAAATGATGAACGGTGGTCACGAATGACTATATTGAACGCGTTGAGCAGAGTATTGGGGATATGCAGCAAGATCAAGCAGGCGATATTCGGCCCGACTTGGGCGGTTGCAGAGAATTTTGCATAAAAGAAGAATATATCCATTCAGCTTGTCTAACGACTTGTTTATGAAATTTTATTTGAGGCAGGAAAACACAAGAAAATAATAATTTTATTGAGAACTCAATTATAATCACCGAAGGCCACTTTCAATTTAATGGGCTCGTTAATAGGAGAAAACTGCAGGATATGGCCAACGGAAATTCTAAAAGTTGTGAAACCGCCAAAATTTATACACACTCAAATATACCGTTTGGCACGGAATTTCATCGAAAAGTATTATCGGTATCCGTCATTGTTGTTAGTTAATGGAAAATGTGGGAAAATTGTTTAAGGGCAGCTGTTGAAAACTATCTGTAAGTATGAATCCAACAAAATAGAGCCACAGTGAAGGAAACATTTGATGTTTGCCTGCACATCTTTAATGAACTTTAATGATGAATGAATAGCCGCCGCCTTCACTGAATTTAATCGCTGTCTAAATCAACACGAATATTAATTTCACCACCAAAGAAAGAAATAAAGAAAAGTAGTGACTTTAAATTTCCTCTGTGCTTACAGTACGTCGATAAGGTATTGACAACTCGGCATAGTGACCGCAACTACAACTGGCGACGTTTGCAATCGACAATTGCAAATATTTCAGTGTAAAAACCGCGACCTTGACCGTTTGTCTTTGTTACTCCTATTACTGGCCCCACTATTTTCATTCTATTCGAACCATTTTTTCTGCGCGTGTAATTGCGTTGTTATTAAACCATTCTGTTGTGTTTGACATGGCAGTAACTATTTTCCGCAGGTGTAAACACATTGCAAAGGAATCATCTATTCATTTATCTATTCACATGCATCTTTAACAGCGACAACCCGTTTCATTCGCACACAACAAGCAAATTTAAATCCGAAATCCAAACAAACCACCCATCAGCTGATGATGATGATGATGATGATGAGGATAATGATGATGATGCAACCCGCCCAACCAGAAAGACAAACTGTCAAGCAAACAAGAGAAGAAAAAAAAACAGTTCCAACAAAAGGGAGTCTTAAATAGTCGCAGGTAGCGAAAGCATTTGTTTTTATGTCACTTTTGAAAACCGATATTTTTAAGTCTCTTTCATACTGGCTGGTGTGTGCAGCAGCACAGTGTTGCATTAGACCAGGTTTGAAGTGGTTCAAACAGGAAACCTTTTATCTCGATTAAGTCCCCTCAAAACGTTGCTTCTCTTTTATAAAAGATCTATGCCGTTTTCTTTTCCAGAAAATTATGCAACATTTTTTACACTTTTTGGTAGAAAATGCCAGCTTTATCTCATTTGAAATTAAAAAATTTATTAGAAATCAATCCCACAATCGTTACGAAAAGTAATTTACGTTTTAAGGCTCCTCCGAACTGGCCGTTCTTAGAAAAGAAGTGAAAAAATGTTACACTTTTGCCAGAAAAGAGACCGGCTTTAATTTGGATTCACAACGAAAGATTTTAAAAATTTGTACTAAATTTTATAAAAAATTTTTTAAGGAAAAATTTGTAATAAATTACGTTTTAAACTCATTTACAATTTTATGCATCGAAGAGTAAGAATTTATAAATTCCTTTTAATACTTAAATCACAGCTTTGCTACGATTTAAGAACCACTGCCCACCCAAAGCAAACAGTCAAGATGCATCCACCATATTTTATCAAGTTGGTGGTATTTCATTCTTTTGCATTCCACATTTTTTCTTCTTTTAAAATCTTTTTGCTTATAGACTTAGTCGCACAGTTCTTTATTTTACTATTTAAATTTTTTTTTCTTTTTTCAGGAAAATTTCGTGCGATAGTTTGACAGCGTAAAATTAATATAAATAGAAGAATATTCATGCAGAAGGAGACGGAGGACGAAGATGAAGATGAAGACGTCATCGCAGTCGTCTTGAACGGAAACCATGACAAGTATTTGAATCAGGGCATAAAGAAATAAAAAAAAAATGAATATATTAAAATCCAACAGGAGTGGATTATTTCTTTGCTATTTTAATATTATAAAAGTGGAGATGATATAGACATGCTAACGGAGCGGCGAATGTCAACAGGATTTAAAACAATTTTATAACATTTTTCTCATACAAGAAATAACAAAAGTTTTTAGTTTTCAACTGGCAAAAATAACAAATAAATTTGAATTTACCTGGCTGAAGAATGAATATCAATCATGTGGAGGAAATGTGATATTGGAAAGTTTACTTACCTGAAAAGAAACGAGAAAATAAAAGAGAAATCAATTAGAGTAAGTCAACAACAAATTATTGATAAAAATAAGAGAGAAGGTGTGGATTACAAATTATTCTCTTTCAAGTCTCCTCAAAACTGGCGCTTTTTAGAAAATAAGTAAAAAAAATACTACATATTTTCAAGTAAAAAAATCAAATTGAAGTTATTTCAAAATGTATTTTCTTTTTTTTAATTTGATTTTGTTAAAAGAGTGGGTTTTAAACTAAATTTAGCTTTAAAGTTTAATTTGCTTAGAAAGCGTATAAAAAAACTTGCACTTAATGAAAAGAAAGGAACAGGAACCGTACCAATAAACTTCTACGAGTATAATGGGGCGTATAAGTATCATTATTAATCATATCAAGTATACGCATGGAAGCACAATACAAGAGAAGAGTTGCAAACAAACTTACAAGTCAAGCTAATAAAAATCGTATAAGGAACAGGTAATTTTCCAAACAGTCTTTTGCTTTAGGCCACTTGCTTTAGCAACGCTTCAGATTCGAACAAGGTCAATTCCATTCATTCATCATAATTTTGCAATTAAACAGTTTTTCTTTCCCTTTCCCGATGCCTTCGAAATGGTGTTCTCAGTAAATAACGAGCCCTCGACCAAAAAATAAACTGGTCGTTTTAAGGCAAATTAAAAAAAAAATAAAATAAAACAAGTTTTTACATCATGGGATTATCGCGAGTGCTTTGCAGTTGGAAAACTTTACAGCTGCAGCAAATATTTTAATCACCTGAAGTTGCACAAACGTCCATAATACTGCGGTTAGTCGCGGTTGCATGAGTGCAGGCGCTCACATTTTTTTCATATCCTGCAGCTGTTATCTCCGTGTTGTTTTATGCTTAGAAGCGTGTACGTGTGCAAATATGCAAATAGGGAATAAGGACAACAACAATAACAACAACAATTTAAGCACTCACACACAATGATAGAGGAAAACAAAAGGGAGGAATTAAACAAACACAACAACATTTGAAACGGAAATAAACAAAAACAACACAAAATGCAATGAAATCAACAAATAAATGAATATTTTGCCATTTTTCTATTCTTTTTTCTTTTGTTTTGTTTTGTTTTCTGTAGGTCCTTTTTTCCCAACGTTCGCTATTTAGTTTGCAGTTTATTTTATTGCAGTTTTTCTTTTTTGTGTGTACTTTTGCATAGAATTTTTTTATTTAGTATCTTCTATTGTTATCTGGTCCGTTTGGAATTTATAACTTTTTCTCTACTACAGTGGAGACTTGAAGGAGCTGAAAGGACTTCACTTTTGAAGTTGAAAGTTGTTAGAGGCACACAATTTCAATTACGCTCATTAAAAAATTAATTAATATTTTAAAATATTTGTCTTAAATGCCACAATTTTATAAAAAATGACAACTGTAGTTTTACTTTTTACTTCACTGGCATATTTTGTCCTGCTTTACCCACGAAATACATGCAGAACAACAAAATTCAATGTCCTGAAATGTCCTCAATTTAACATTCAACTCGTTATTTACTGCAATTACTGACAACAGAAAGGCGAATTATTCAGATAAAAATGTCTAAATTTTTTTAATTTTTAAAGAATTTTTTTCGGGTTTAACTAAATTATGGAATTGCGTATTTTTTTTATATTGAATAATTAAGTCCAAAGCACAAGCGAATTTCATTATAAAATTTATATATTCAACTTAACCAACAGAGCAGAATACTGGTTTTGACAGACCGCTGCACTATCGTTATCAGTACTAATGTGTAGTTCTTTATTTAGTATTTTGCTTATTATCAATTATTAAATGCCTGCATTGAATGTGATAGACTTTTTATTATGAAAAAGTTGCATACGAGAAGCGTAACCAAACGACGGTGAATCGGTTTTGCTTAAATATGTTAGAGTCTCTTTAAATTTTTTTGATACATATTTTTTATATTTTGGTTTCTGAAAAAAAATTTCCAATCAAATAAAATATTTAAATTGCTGAAGAAGATACACAATAAAAGAGTGGCGATTTAATAATAAAATATTAAACTTGTGTCGATTTCTTTTCTAGAAAATAATGCAACATTTTTTACACTTTTTAACAGAACATTTCAATATTTTGCAATTAAAAAAAAAAAAGGATTTTATTAGAAATAAATCCAACGTCACTCACGAAAACTAATTTCTGTTTTAAAACTTTTCCAAACCGCCACTTCTTAGAAAACAAGTGAAAATATGTTACACGTTTTCCAGAAAAGAAAACGCCATTAAGCTTATATATATTAAAATATCTTATTCCTTAAAAAGTCGACAAAGAACTAGAATTATTTTTAGATTTAGTTTTAAAGACTTATTTTTCGAAACGTGTTTTTGATGCAGAAAGATGCGATAAGTAGTCAAAAGCGCAAGGGAAAGTCAACATCAGTTTCATTGATATTCAACTGACACAGCAGAAGAGCTGTTTTCGAAAGCCGCTACGCTTCCATCATCAGTACTCGTGTGTAGATGACTTAGTGAAAAAATTATAACGGTTTCTATTAGTACTAAGAAGAACAGAACATCCGTACAAATTAGTTTTCCTGCATATTTTTGTGTTCAGTTAAACGCGACAAAAAATTTTTATTTAAACAAATTTTAAGAAAAAAGCATATATAAAAATATCCCCCACGAAAACTAATTTCTGTTTTAAAACTTTTCCAAACCGCCACTTTTTAGAAAATAAGTGAAAAAATGTTACACGTTTTCCAGTAAAGAACTAGAAATATTTTGAAATTTAGTTTAATAATTATTCGAAAAAGTCAACATCAAATTTATAGATACTCAGCTAACACAGCAGAGCAGAACAGCTGTTTTCGAAAGCCAATGCGCTTCCATCATCAGTACTCGTGTGCAGGCGGTTTAGTTAAATACCAAGAAGAACAGAACATCAGTACAAATTAATTTTTCAGTTCTGAATTGTTTTTGTTTTTGTTCAGCACTTCGTGGATGATCTCTATTCCAGAATCAAATCGAGCGGGAACTGTGAAACAGAAGGGATGGTGCTGAGAAAACAGAAACAGTTTGAGAAAATTTGATACTTATTTCACTGATTCTGTCAGTGACTGTTGGTATTGTCTTGTGGCCTGTGACATGCTTCAGTCCGTGGAAAGTTATAAAAAATTTCTTGTCTGCATTTAATTTTAATTAAGTTGAAATCAACTTTGAAAACTTCTTAACTGTTCCCTAGACAAGTTACGGCATTCGGTATCAATCGAAATTTGTTTTCAAATTGTATTGAAATTTCGATCGATATCGAATGCAGTAATTTGAGCCCTGGTTTTTGTTAACAAAACTCAAATCCATTTAAAAGCCTCAAAACTTATTTCATATTTTTGATTCAGGTACTAATAAATTGCAAAATTTTTCATGTCTAACAATCGTCATTCCACTGTCCCTGTTCTCTGTGGCGTGCAGTTGTTTCAATCTTTTCCCTGATTGCAAATAGCAGTATTCGTATCCACTTCATAATTAAATTCGCTTGTGTTTTTATTTCCCAAATTAATCACGTTAAATATTTTTATTTGCGTACCTTCGAAAGTTTACTTTAACTACTGTTTCTATTTTTAGTTATTTGTTGGTAATAAAAAACTATTTTCCTATTTGCATTGAAGGAAAACAACGAAAAAGAAAAAGA
The DNA here is from genome assembly GCA_963675445.1 of Linnaemya vulpina. Lineage (NCBI taxonomy): Eukaryota > Metazoa > Arthropoda > Insecta > Diptera > Tachinidae > Linnaemya > Linnaemya vulpina. The sequence continues at coordinate 21,481,225 of OY776278.1, forward strand.
ATTCTATTTTTCATTGGATTAGAAATTCATATTCCACTAGTTGGTTTGTTTTTCTATATGATTTTTATTTGCTTCCCCAACAAGTTATTAGAAAATAATGTAAACTTGTATTGAATTCAAGGAAATATTATGAGAGTCAAAATTAAATTATTAAAAATAAATTTTTTGCACAAAAATGATTCCTAAAACATTTTAATAGTGTTTTCACACTGACATGGTTTTAATAAATGCTGGTTTTAATATTTAAGCCAACTGTTGAAACCTGTGCCTCGTTTCTGTAACTGAAGTGAGAATTTCTCCCATCGAAAAACTAAATAATTATGGTTGTCATGCTTTTTATTGCAGGGTTCTCTATAAAATATGTTGATTGTTATGAAAACTTAACAAAATTATAAATGCGTTAAGAAATATTTTCTGTATTTCACAGAGTGACGAAAATTTTTTTGTTGCGACACGCTCTCACTTCAGCTAAAGAAACGAGGCACTGGTTTACCATTTCAAAATGATTTTGTCAAACCCCACTCAAAACCTGTTTTGAATTGGTTTTGAGCAGGTTTTATGAAATGCAAACTTGTGTTTTTGTTTGTGCTAAATGGAGTGCTGCCAAGTTATATATTGAAAACATCTGATTTTATTAATCTACAGAATTTGAGTGATTTTTATATGAAATAATTTGATTCCCCCAGCATTAATTCACTTTGTTCAAGTATTTTTATAGTTTTAAAATAATTATTTGAAAAATAAAACAGCATTTTTATTCTTGGAGTGCAGTGAAAAATTTCTTTTTTTTTTTGCCTACAAACAAAAACAGCTGCAGTACAGTATGTGAAGTAAGTGTTATAAAAAGAGAACAAAAAAATGCATGTATTTCTTTTAGAAATTTTATTAATTATGATTAAATTTATTGGACAGTCCGTATTTGAAAACCTCAATTTATTAAATCTCCAGGAACCAAAATATGTTCCTTTTAAGTCAATATGGAATACGTGAAACCAATTTTATAACGTTATTGTGAGTTAAACGACATATAAATAAAAGGCAGCTGCTGCTATTTAAAACCCGTCTCTAATACAAAAACTCTGTGACAATATTAACCCTGGATGGTTAGTGTTCATCGAATCGACGAAGATCATTTAGTATTTATTTGTTTAACTGTTTTCTGTTTCCTCGAATTCGTATCGAATTTTAAGAGAGAAAAAAATGTTTCATGTTTTATTTATTTTTTTTTTTTTCGATTAATATAATTAACAGAAAATATTTTTAAATTAGTAAATATTTTAGGGAATAGTCGTTTTATAAACTCTTTAATTTTAAAAAGAATCAGCACGTAATAAAAATTAAGGAGTTTAAAAATATTTCTATTTATTTTTAACCTTAAAAATTGTTTCGCTGCAACTTTTTTTTAATTGTTTGACGATTAAACGAAGAATAACCTCAACGTACAAAAATGAATAGTAACCATCCAGGGTTAACGCGGTTCATTAACAAGGAGCTGATAGAAGCAGCGTCTGCAGTATGTGCTACCCCTCGTGGTCATTTGTCCCGCATAAATTTCGACTTCAAGAAGTCAAAAGTGCTCCTTTCAATCCTGTACAAATTCTTATGTCTCTGGTATAAATATTTACTCACTCTAAATTTTAAAATAATTCCTAAAATTTACATTAATTTAGGAAAGTTAAGAATAGTATCACTTTGAATTCTGTTTCTTTTCTTTTTCAAGAAATCACTGTCCGATTTGGTATTATCGACAATGAAACTGCCTACAAAGTAATTAATTCCAAAACAATTTAAATATTTTAATCAATTGTTGCCTCTTCTTTTTGGCATCTTTTTTAATTAATTTACAAATGAAATATTCCGTGATTTTGCTGCCAAGAGCAGCATTTAAGTTTGCGCACCCGGCATCGTATTATTTATTTGAATATTCGCAGTCGGTAGTGCAACGTGCCAGTTCAACATGATGTAACACACCGGATAATCACGATAATGTTGATGAAATGAACAAAACAAATGAAAAAAAAAAAACGCAGAAACAAAGAAAGAAAAACTGTGATTGCAGCCATCAACAAACACATCATGACTGCTGGGGGATTTGTAAATATGGATGAATACAAAGTGTACGTACTTCCACTCAATTATTCACACGCTTCAAACATAAAAATACTCATACAGTTTGTAGTTATTTGTTGTTGTTGCATTCATATATTCAAATACAAAATGATATGTACATGCGAGGGTTGTCCACATACTGCCGGAACTAGTGCAAAAGTGCCGTTAGCATTTTATTTATAATTTCAGTACGATTCCAGTTAAAAAGTTATTTTGGTGGCACCAAATTTTTAAACAATTTTCTGATTTATGAGCAGGACCACCATTTAGGCAGGGATGACCCCTACACATATCTACCATTCACTGCGTGGGAACTGAGATGATAAATTTTAGCAAGGCTTGATGTAAATTATTAACATAATATGAAATTTATTTGTTGGGTGGCTAAGCAATGTCTATATGCATTTCATTGGCGTTTCTTAGCAAATCGTCAGTAGACTTCAAGCACAGTTTTGCAAAGTTTCAAACTTCTCAACTTATTAAAAGACTTCCAAAAACCATCTGAGAATTATGTTAAATAAATTAACTATAAAAATTCACAAACGATTTCAAAAAATCACATTATAATAAGTGTAGCACGCTATGAAACTTATACAAACCAAACCCAACAAACAACTCCTATTCGATATGACTCAATTTTTTTTTTTTTTTTATTATTAACAATATTGAGATGATAAAAAATATATTGAATTTTATTTTCACAAGTCTATCGGCCAAAAGGATTTACTGCCTCGCCTACGATCTTGCGAGATATCGCTCTAGATGCGCTATTCTATTTAAAAATAATTCTAAAATTTGAATTTTGTTTTATATGTTTTTGTGCAAACAGAACAGGCGGTGAATTTCTCGATTATTCTTAAAAAGTTTTTAATTTCATTTAAAATAACACCCCCAGACATTGAATTTTAGGATATTTTTCTGGATATGCCCACCGCATCTGTTCTTGACGAAGTTCTTTCTAGACATCCAGCTTGAGTCCTCTTTATTTAACAGTGCCCGATATATTTCACGAGGGTTTGTGGGATGCGCAATCGCAAAATCTTGGATTCCAATTCTCAGGGCTATTTAAAGAAACTGTCTTTTCGTCAAATTTTCATTTCTATGAGGCGATAGTCTCACTCGCTGTATAGCATGCAGCGCCATCATGGATATTTCTAAAGAGAAAATCATTGATCATTTTGCGTCTTGACCAGGAGGCGGGCTCCAGTTTAATTTTTTTTTTAAGAAAAAAGTTTTAGTGATGCCCCACGCAATTGCTGCCACATTGTGTGATAAATAAAATCGTTTAAATTTTCGAGCCAGTATCCCTGAGTGTAGCAAATTCGATACATTTAGTTTTCCACTCAGTTGGCATTGAGGACCACTGTTGCTTGTGGCTTACTCGCATATAGCGGCGACTTAAGAAGACCCCACAAGAAAAAATGTAGCGTCGCCAAATCACATAATCCTATTAGCCAGTTCACATTCAATCCACGTAGTATTACCATGCCCTCAAATCGCTCGTGCGGTACAAAGCGCCGCAACGTTGGTGTCCAAATCATCCAATTCAGGCCGTTGATAGTGATGGCGAATGTCCTCCGACTCTCCGGTCACTGTCAGAAATTGCAGCGATATTTGCGACAGATTTTGCTGACGTACGGGTGTTGGTTGATCGTTTTCTACACCAACAGATTAAAGTTTATCAAACAGTTAGTCCCCTCGGTAGGACGATTATGTTGACGGTTGTGGCATATTATCCGAATCCAAATAGTGAAATAATTTCACTATTTTCACGAACTATCAAATGCTATTATTCGTCCATGTTGGTTTGTCAAAACAGGCTGAATATATGACAACTAATTTGGCAGATGCAACTTTGAAAGTAACTGTTGAAAGAAACTTCCATTTAAAACAAGTTAAAACTTTAATTGTGGTTTTCACAGTCAAATAAACTTGGCACACCTCCCCATTTATATATGTATCTGACATTTACTTGAGTCAAAACATCACTATTGGATAACATCTCCTGATCTCTACGATCTACTGAGGATTTATTTCAACCCGCAAGCGAAAATTTTGTTTATTCACAAATCAATTGAGATCTCAAATCAGCCCCATTTTTTATTACAATCTTAAAACTGCCAATCAGCTTTCAAAGAATTCAAACCATAAATATTTTATCCCGTTTAAAGGATTTTATAAAACGTAAATCACAGTTGTTGCCACATTCAAATAGTAGCCGAGTTGTTAATTTAAATAAATAAAAAATAAAAATTATAATAACAATATAATTATTATTATCAAAACTCTTTCCTTATACTGCCTTCAAACTACCCTCGTATAAGTGGTGTTATGCAAATATGTATACTTTGCATCTCAATACTTTTAATGTATGAAACAAAAGGTACGTGAATGCGATGTTATTCAAATAAAAAAAGAAGAGAAAAACAGTCGCAATAAAAAGCTTCAATACAAAAATAAAAAGACAGAGAAAAAGTCAGATAATAAAAATTGCAATAAATTTTACATAAAGAAGAAGAGTACACTGCGATAAGCAGGAGATTAAAATATTTATTTGAATACAAATTTCACTGTTAACACAGAGTTCACTAAGAAGATTTGGAAGATGATGATGGTGATTTTCGTGTTCTTAAAGTTGTAGGATGGCAATCGTAATCGCTCTTTTGCTAGATCGGCTGTTATTGTGTCATGCACAGATATCAAAGGATCATTATAATCCTGTGGGTAAGACATTCCATTGCACGAAACATATGTGCCAGGGGAATATTATTTATTAGATTATAGAAATAACTTTAAGATGCCTGTCCTATAGCGGCTTCCTGAACAGCAGCCTCAAGTATACTCTCCCTAATAACGGTGACCAGCAAATTCAGAATTTATAGGAGTTTTGTGGTACATTTTTAAGTACTTTATATTACACGGACATTGATGGAACAGATATTATTAAAAAGGTATTTTAATGCACATGAGCACTAAATAAAAAAAAATGATAAGAAAAAAATTTTTATATATAAAAAAATTTTTTTTTCTTTCTTAAAAACCAACAGCCAAATATTTTTATATAATTTTTATTTTGTTATTAAGAACTCTTCTATATAATTGATAAGTGCTTTCAAAAAGTTGTTTTCGTTAAAATTTTTGTCTAAAAAATAATGGAAGTATTAATTTTAATTTTTGCTTGATACTCTTCAAGTTGGATGAATGTATTGACTTTACTCTTCAAGCACAAGCACACTTCGAAGGAGATTTCTAACAGAAAACACTTATTAAAATTATGTTATTTTAAATATATTCGATAGGAAATTGTGAAAGAAAACTATAAAATAAATTTTGTTTGCATGAATTTCAGCCACACATGAAATGATATGAAAATTAGTGCGATAAACTGTTTATAGTTTCGCTCTTGACGCTGTTAATAGCCATTCAGGGAGATGTAAGCACGTTTGATGTCAAGAATTTTGACAATCTATTATGGCCTTAAAATTTCGTGGATTCGTAAATATTTTATATATCAACGAAGACCCAAGATCTTCAATTAATTTCTTGTGTTAAATTTTACCACTCAGACTCAAGAGCTGTTTGTTTTTGTAAACAATTCACTTGAAAAGCAGCTTATTACAATAATTAAATATAATGTTAAAATATTAATAATTATTAACTTGTTTTTGAATGGGGATATATATAATTATGTATGCAGTGGATCAGTCAAATATTTACGTTCCATTTTTGTGACGCACGTTACGCAGGCTGCTATAAAAAAACTACAATCACTTGTAGAATAAAACGTAAGAAAATAAAAAAGGAAAAGTGATCAGTGAGTTCTTGTTATGACTTTGATGTTTGCTTTTAAGCTTCTCATTCATTCCAGTGGATGTTTGAAATAAACATCTTTAGTTATTCTAAGACATGTTGGGTAAAAGTTCTCTGATGATCTGCATAAGCCACAGTGAAATGGCCAGAGGAGCTAACTAAAACCTTTCAATTGATCACTTTGAATTTTTTTTTCAAGATTTTGGAAAAAAAGAACCAGCACTTAATTAAAATTAAAATGTTTAGAAAACGACAATTTCCAAAAAATATTCACTAAAAAACCTACTAATTTGTACGTTAAACATTTATTCGTGTTAACTCCATTCTCAATTTTATAAGTTCTTTTTTATAAAAAAAAAAAATAAATTCACTTTATTTTCAAAGGTTATACATTCAAAAATGATTGCATTCTATCATACATCTGACCATGGCAGCAGACATATTTATCATCGCAATTGTTACACGTACAAATGCGTGTCCTGTTCCATATTTATTGGGTTGAATCTTTTGGAATTAAGTGCAACACAATGTTGCAAACTGCAAGGTTGAGTCGCAGCATTCTTTTTTTCTGTTTTCCATGAGATACATGAATTTGCATTCATCATCCTTGCAAACGCATGTCTGTGTATGTATGAGCGATTTATACCCACACACACATACACTCTTATGATGAATTATATCTCTCAGTGATTCGCTTTTTGTTTTAAATTGCATTTTTCATTCTGTTTGTCATTATTTTTCTAGATTTTTATTTTATGAGTGTTTGTGTAATTTTTAGTAAAAAAAATGAACAACAAAATATATCATAAAAGTTGTGTTTATGCAGATAAACATTTAAGCGTTGCTGCCGGCATCTCGGTGGAATTGTGTAGAGTGCACTGTAGTTTCCAGCAAATATTTGTTTAGCCACTGTTCTCTGTTCCGAAGCATGTTAGACTGGTCTGGTTCCAGTACAACGATTAGAAGTCCTTGTGACATAATTTCAATTGTAATTATAACATTAAATACATAATTAAAATAGCTAAAGATTTGCACTGCGCATATTTGTGGGGAATGTCTCACGAAATTTTTTTAAATCCCCCTTAAATCCCATTTTGTGGTAATTTATTTCGTGTTTGTTACAATGAAGCTGGCAACCATCTCAGGGGCCCGTAACAAAGTCCAAGTAATTATCTGCAACAAGAATGTCACGTAAAAGCCAGGCACTTGGTGATGCATCACGTGACAGTTTCCCCATCGTGAGTAGATTTTAAATTGGAAAATTCATTTGTGTTCGTAGTAATTTATTTAAGTCGATAAAGTTATTTGAAGAAATTTTTGTTGTGTGATTTTTATATGGGCCATACGAGGTCTGTTCAAAATTTATGGTGAATTCAAATTTTTGTCAAAAAATATTTATATTATATTTATATAAATAAGAGCTCTTATTTGGTCTCCTTCATATTATAATGAAATTGTGTTCAATCCTCTTAAATCCTCTTTTTGGAATGTCCTTGAACTCTCTCAGCGATTCGATCTGAATCACCGATATCTCTTCAAGCACCGTGAAATTTCTTTATTTTCAAAATTGGAAAAGTAAAAGAGGCCAAATCAGGTGAATATGATGACAGGGACGGTGTTGTTTTTGGGACAAAAAATAATTAAGGAATTTTTGGCCGCGATTCACCAATTTCGAAACGTTTCCTATTCAAGCGGTTGTTGCAATAAAAGAAAACCTCCGCTTCTGAGTCATTGAAAATCCACAGGAAGAGACGTCAAATCTACTCACAGCCTCTGTGAGGTATTGAGTTCATGCGGGAGGAGTGATTGAGCCATGATTTTGACCATCATTTCTGCTGTTACAGTCAAACGCTGCAGGGTCTTAATAAACGATTTCTTGCCGGAGGCCTGCACACACACACCAGAAGCCACAATAAATAATCTGAAGGAATCGTGTACTGGTCGCAACGAGGTCTCCGTACCCAAACTTCTCACAATTCTTTCTTGAGGGTTTTTTTTTAAGTCGTGGACTGATGCCGAAAGGCTTAAGACAATCTCAGTCTTTGAAAAGAATAATTTACAATGAATTTCAATATTCGTGCAGAAAAATACAACCCGCGGTGTAACCTCAAGAATTAGAGAGGGAAAATATGAATTGAAAAAATAATTGTGAAGCTCCACGGATACCAAAAAGGATGAGTAGAAATTTAAAATAGTTAAAATCGAAAAATTTAGTTGGAGCTAGAAAAAACTAAAATTATATTGAGTTCGATAACGCTGCTTCAGCTCCTGAAAGACTTTTGGACAGTGCAATTTATTTTAAAAGTACTAGACCACTTTTACCACAATAAATTGATTTACTCCATTTAACAGAACGTTTTTAAAAATTTGTATTTTTCCGAAAGTGTATTTGAAAAATCCATCTCATCCATAAATTAATAATATTTTGCAAAATTAATTGCGGTTGTTCTTTCGCCGCAAAAAAATAAATCCTTTCAAATGCCAGAATGCATTTCTTTCTTAGCCAAACATTTTTAGAAGTTTCAAACGGTTTTTGTTGGCAAACGAAATCGAAACGGTTCAGCTGTGACATCCTTTCGCATTTTCCGCGTAAAAACACATTTTTATTAAAACATCTGGGGGGGGAAAAAAGAACGATGACAATCTCAACTCATGTGTGTTATTGAGGACACGTTTCCATTTCATGTTTTTTCTTTCGTTTGTTTATTTTATTACGTTTTTTTCGCTTCGCATCCTGGAATACGAGGCGATATGGATATATCGCTTTTACAGGGATGTCGGTGTAACAAATAACGATGTTTTAATAATTTTTTACATGTTCCGCGTGGAGGTGTTAGTTTGCATGTAGAACATATTGAAATATTTGCTTGTATAGAAATGTCGCAACAACAAAATATATATATAACATTTTTCGTTTATTTATTTGTATGTAATTTATTTTTTCTCTCGCATTTTCCTGCTGTTTCTGCATGACCTTAAGGCGTGACAAAGTGTTTACAATGAAAATATTTTTACAGCAACTAAAAATGAATGAAAATACAACATATTCGCAAAACTCGTAATTATATAGAGGCCGACAGTGTGTTGATATAATATCGATGTGTTGTGCACAACTACGAGGAATCTAATAAACAGTCCACTAAAGCCGACAACATTTTCTGGCATTTTGTGGCCTCGCATGTGTACCACAATCTAGAGATTTAGGGTTTGCAAGGTAATGCCACGCACAAAGAAATAACGAACGTTGCCACTAGAAGGTTATTTCTTTTTCAAATAGTTCTTTTCGAGTTAGAATAATTAATAAAAGAAGCAACTTGTCCAATCTTTTGGTTAAAACTAAAACACACTCACAAACAAATCCCATACCCAGCGGGATATGCAAGTGCTCGTACATAAAATTGTATAACTTTTAAACGGAGCGATATTCCAGTTCGAAGCTTTAGGGGCATTATTAGGTCACCTTAAACTATTAATAAATTTTAAAACAGTAAAAAAAACTTTTTGTTTTAAAACAATTTTTGGCCCTCTTAAAAAAAATTGTGCAAAAGAAGCGAAATAATTATTGCAAATTTCTAATTTCAATTCCCAAAACTGATGCTATACTTTTTATTCAATACAGATTAATTTAATTCCTTTCAACTTGCCCACAGGCTTAAAGCACAACCAATAAAAGGACGACAATCTCTTAAAAGAAATTCCCAAATGCAAATCAATAAAATTGGCCGTTTGAGCCACAACAGACTACAATCAAATCGCTTGTTTACTTCTTCTTTAAACTCAAAAGTTCAATGCTTTTAAGCCTCCCTCTCTAAAATACAAAAAAAAGAAAAGAAATCCCGGACTATCGAACAGTAACCTTTAACACCGATATACAACAATAACGTGTACATGATTACTGCGCTTTAATTTCTTACCTTCTTGATTGACAACAACAAAAATGCCAACAAACCCCAACGGAATACAATAAAATGCTACCAACTCATACCACTTAAATTGTTATCAAGTTTTGCAGCAACATTTTTTATTCAACTGGAATTTATTGCTAAAAAAAAGCAAACGAAAGATATACGAAAAGCAGAAAAATAAAATTTCACAGACTTTGATGACGGCAGCGATAGCGTTTGCTGAATAGCGCACAGTTAAATTATGCATATTTGAACGATAGAACTCGGTCTTTAGTTTTCAAAAACAAAACCAAAAAAAAATTATAAAATAAAGAAAAAATCGTAGCAAACAAAAACCCACCAGACTTTAGTAAATATCAATAGAATACCACAGACACAAAAAGAAAAAACAAACCAGAGGCAACACAAATAAAAAAAAGAGTGTAAAAAACTTCAAGTTTTTAAGCCGCCTTGTTTACTCACCGCACAAGAACCGCGAAAATGCCAATAGAAAAAAGAAAAGAAATACTGCAACTGCTGCAGTTGCAAAGTTACAAATCACTCATTCATGCCACTGCATGCACCTGCATGTTTTTCTCACTCTAACGCCTGCTGGCTTAATAAGCCAAGTGCACAGATCCCAAACAAACCAATTCAAATCTAGTCAAGTCAAGTCAAGTCAAATCAACCAACCAACCACCATTCATTCATTCAGCCGGCCAGACATTCAGTCATTTAATCAGCCGGTAACAAGTCGGAGAATAGCAAAAAACCAAAAAAGATAAAGCAACTTGAATAACAAAATCAAGGAAAAGTTAAACAAAAATTTCAATACAAATTTCAAATACTTTTGGAACTTAAATTCCTCAAGAATTTATTGACTAGAGCGCAATTGATAAAACCATTAAGTGGAGATAGTACACTATTCTTCCCATTGCACAGCAGCAACTTAACAAAAGCCTGGAAATTGTAATGCCACAACTCAAATTTATTTTGTATATTTTCAAATTGCATCAGGCACAATCTTGATTGATCATGTTTCTTACTGTCTCACAGCTAACGACAGCGATAATTAGGGTGTGATAAGTTGTCACGTATTTCTTAACGCGTGAGTGAACGCATCCAAATAGTGAAAATATGATTTTAATAAATATTTTCTATATATCCAAAAAAACCCCTGTTTTTAATAAAAATCTAATTAAAAAGTTGAAAGTAATTTTTAAAACAACTTTAAAATAATAATGAAACAAAATCCAAAAATTATTGTGAAATAAAAGCGTCGAAAAATAGGGCACTAAGCGCCCATGGTTTTCCAAATTAAATTTGTATTTTGGTTCATTATTGTTTTAAACTTATTTTTAAGTTAATTTGAAAGTTCCTTAGCTCGATTTTATTAAAAATCGCTGTTTTAGGTTTTTAACTAAATTTCCTTTTTAGTTTGTAATTGGCAAATATTAACATTAAATTCTTGCTGGATTTCGTAATGAGACTGTCTGCCAACTGGACATATTATATTATTTCTGAATATGTATTCCTCATTATCAAAAAAAAAACACAATTTAATTTGGCGAAACTTCAATTATCGAACAAAATAACACCCGTCGCATGTGTTCGATGTGTCGTCGATGGTTGCAGCCAACTTGTTGTAATTGTTGTGGTTTTTCCCCACTGCATAATTGCAATTTATTCACAATTATTGCAAAATATATGATGAATTTATTATTTTTAATAAAGGGAATTCCAATCGAATGCTGCACTTGACTGTCTGGTTGTTGTTAAATGCAAACAGACTTCAAGCGAACAGCTGCTGGATTTGAATGAAGCCCAAGGCCGTTGTCAATTATAAGATTTATTTGCGAGTGCATTAATAACGAAAATTATATAGATTTTTTGTTACTGGTTTTACATGCTTGCAGAGTTGAAAAAAGAAGTCCTTTAAAGTTCAGCTTGATTATACGAAGTCTGATTAAAAAATAAGTTAAATTTGAATTTGTTTTCAATAACTTTGAAGAGCTGATGTCGCAAACAATAGTACGATCGAATGGATAACATTTAAAACTAATAGAACTATTCATATTTATATTTTATAGAGTGACACAACTTTGAGTTGGCATCACTGCTTTATTTGACCACCCATTTAAAGACTGATATTTGCTTTTTGCTTAATTTCCTTTGACATTTCATTATGGATTAACTTACACCAGAGCACCGCGTGCAAATTGTGGAAGTTATTAATCAAAATAATGGTTCTGTTCGTCAAACTTATCGTGCACTTCGTCCATTCAAAATTTTATTTTCCGATGAAGCCCATGTTTGGTTGAATGGGTACGTAAATAAATAGAATTGTCGCATATGGAGTGAGAGGAGAATCTACAAGCTTTTGTCGAAACACCATCACATCTACAGAAAATTACTGTTGGGTGCGCTTATAGGCTGGCGAAGTCATTGGCCCATATGTCCTCAAAGCGACGATGGTCAGAATGTTACTGTTTGTGAAAATCGGTGTTCCAGATTGCGCTTTGTACGCGCCAGCCGTGGCAGCCTTATGGCCGAAATCATGTTCAGATATTAATGTCATAAAATTTTCTATCTAATAAAGACCATTTCATTGATATAAAAAAATATGACTATGTTTTATTATGATATAAACTTGTAGCACTCTATAAAAACACCCATTATTTCTTTTAAATGTTTTTTATTCGAACGAACAGGCAGTTGTATTAATTTTTCTATTAATTTTTTTATCATTTGTCTCGTTTAAAGTAGTCCCCATGGGCTTTATTACAAATTTGATGTGCACTTTTTTGCATGTTTTGGACAGAGTTGTCAACGTTGATATTTCAAAAAGCACTAACACCAAGAACAAACCGCCACTGATCTCAAAATATTTGATTTTATGTGAAAAAAATTATGTCCTTGGAAAAAAAATTAGATGAATTCCAACATATTTTCTTTTAAATATTGAAGAAATAAAGTAAAAGATATTTCACTTTTAAATCCCAAATGGTTATCGGGCAAATAGTGTTCTCACACTGGAGGCCAAAAATTGGCTTTAACGTTAAAACCATGACCAGATTTCAACTTTAAAATTTAATAAATTCATCTTTTTACGTAAAAATTCAATAAATTTGATGACAATATTGAATACATCTTTTAATAATTTAGCGTATTTGTTGTTTTAATTTTATTTACTTTTTATAACACTTAATTTACAAACTGTAGTGCCGCTGTTTTTGTTTTTATAAAAAATTAATGAGGAATTTATGCCGTTTTCTTTTCTAGAAAACATGCAACATTTTTTTACTTATTTTTTAAAAAGCAGCGGTTTGGAAAAGTTTTAAAACAGAAATTATTTTTCGTGAGGAATGTTGGGCTCATTTCTAATAAGTTCCTTATTTGGTTGCCATTTTCTGTAAAAAAGTGTGAAAAATGTTGCATTATTTAGTAGGAAAGAAATCGACATTAATTTCCGTTTAAAATAAAAGAAATTATTTTATATTTTGAAAATAGTGTTTTTATATTAAATTATCGAAAGTGAATGAGATATTGAAATGTGGTGGGTATACATTCTTTGCACTTATCAGACGTGTCACTCTATAAAAAACACCCTTTATTTTGAGTTCCTTTTTATTTAAATTTTATTTTTTTATAAAAGTTTCATATTAAAGTTTGCTTTTAGTACCACTGTCACTAACGAAAAAAAAAAACTTAAAAACTAAATAAAATCTTAGGCAACAATGAATCGAAAAAGCACTAAAAGTAGGTTAAAAAGCACCGAGTTAGCTACACTGATCTTTAAGCTCTCTCGGCAATTTAATTTTCATTTCTTTAAACGTTCGTCCTTTCCTGGGTCTCTCTGATCTCAACACACTTCTTTGGCTATAAAAAGAGTGGATTAACTTTATTTACCAAAATAAATTAGGCCAAAAATATGCTCTTAACTTGGCCATAACCAAGAGGTCAATAATACGTAGAAAAAGATACTAAACTTCAGAAGCAGCATTCCTTACTTGTTAGCTGATTTAAAAACTTCACTTTAATTTTGTACCCTTAAAATTTACAGAGAAAAACTTCCAAAGGATTTTATTATCGACTGCAGTCATAGAAAAATTATGAAATCAAAATGTTTGAAAAAAAAAAATCCCACTTTTTCACTTTCTTTCAATGAAATGCCATTTTAAATTGCAAAAATGAATCAGTGATACAAGAGGAGTTCTGTGGCAGATATTTCCTTTTGCTTTTGTGTGCGAGAGTGCTCAAATTTGTGTGTATGTGTGCGCTTGTGTTTGTATTGTTATCATAATCAATTATTCGTAATATTCATTGTCACTCCAAGTGTCATCTGCATACCACGTTAACGATATTTATTTTTTCTCTTTTTTCAATTTTTAAGGCAACATGACTATGACTTCAGTGCTCCATGTTCCATGTCAATTAAATGAGAAATTATCAATAAAAAGGAAGAGCGGGAGAGAGGGAGAAAAAAGAAGCGGAATTGGAAATTTGTCAATAATTTTTAAATTGAAACAAAATTGAAAATACAAAAAACTAATTGCAATTATTTTACGGATGTTCATTAAAAGCAAAAGCGATTGTTTTTTTTATTTTGTGAAAAATAAAATTATGACACTCAGCAGTGGGAGTTGTTGAATCAATTAAATTGCACACATGCCAGGGAAATTTTATACAAAAATTTATAAGTGAAAAAATATTTGTTTGATTTAAGGGAAATTAAGTTTATGATCACCAATTTTTTATAGATAAATTGTTTTTATTAGAGTTCAATAATGTTTTGATTAATTGACTACTCAAGTGTGGAAAGCTCAACTTCAGAGTGGGCAAATATTTAAAGAAATAAGCGTAGACCGTGAATAAACGAAAGTAATTGATGGCATATCTTTTGTACTTTATTTATTTGGTGTTTTTTTTTCAATATTAAAAACGAAACGTAGGAAAATAAAAAAGTAGAAGTGATCAGCGAGTTCTTGTTACGACTTTGATGTTTCTTTTTAAGCTTATCTTTCATTCCAGAGGATATTTAAAATAAATATCTTTAGTTATTCTAAGAAATGTTGGGTAGAGGTTCCCTGATGATCTGCATTAGCCCCATTGAAATGCGAAAAAAACCCCTCAATTGATCACTTAGAATTTTTTAGTAAAATGTTGGAAAAAAAGAAACCGCATATAATTAAAATTGAAGAGATTAAAAAAATTATTAAAGTCGTTACAGGAGGTCTATTCATAAATTTAAGAAAACTTGCATAATACGCAGTCTTAATAAATTCGGTTAATGTTTATTTCTATGTCAGCACTTTTATTTCGAACATACTCACAGTTTAAACTATTCGACATGTTTCATTGAAAGTCCTGAAAGTTACAAGTGTTCTAGTTGTCGGGGGAATATTCAGTAAATTTCAGTTCGTCTACAATTGAAAGTGGTTGCAACAACGACATGTGGCAACTCCAGGAGTACATCAGAAAAATGCAAAAAGGAATGAAAAAAGTCCAAAACTTTTTATTAATTTTAAATAAAACACCTTAAATTCATAAGAATATTTATCGGTGTGGCATGAAATGAAACTTGCGGCGTCAGTTTAGAGAGCTGCTGTCAAGACAAGTCGTGCCATAAACGACACTCTACGCCATATGGCTGTTATTCTGTTGGCTTAGCAACAGACTCATCGTTTAAATTGACGACATAAAAATTATGGTCGTTTTGTTGCCGATAAGTAAAAATACAATCAAAGCAGTTGACCTCAAACGATATCGAGTACCATTAAAAATGTTACAGAATAGCAAAATCGATAAATCGTCTTTATAAATATTTTATCGAAACGATTATCGCAATAAGAGTTACTGAATCGCACGATTTTGATTTTCAAAATCTTTTAAATTGAAGAGTAAAATGCAAGTTCTTAATATTAAATAAGTTATTTATTATCGATTTATAATTCATTTCGAAGTTTCCAGGTTATTATTATTTTTTTTACAAATTTTTGTTTCTGAAGTCATTTTATATAAAAATGTTATGAATTTTTATACAAAAATGTTTCGCCACCACTTTGGGTTTCTTCGTCAGGAAAAATATTGCTTTGGAATAGGAAGAGATAATCAATATATTGTCCTGAAGAAGCCGTCCAAAGTCGTGGCGAAATTTATTTATAAATAACTTCATAGTAAAACATTTTATATTAAAAAACTTCAAACTCAATTAATTATTTTAAATAAAAAATTATTAAACAACTATCAGAAAACAGTTTGCAGATCGTTGATTTGAAATAATTTTCATTTTACGTTGAGTTCTTTTCTAGAAAAGAATGCACAAGTTTTTACACTTTTCAATAGAAAATGTGCAACATAGTGAAATTTTAAAATAAAGAATTTATTAGAAATTAATTCAACATCTTGTACAAAATATAATTTCTGTTTTAAAACTCTTACAAACTGTCTTTTTTTAAAAAGGAAATGAAAAAATTTTAAATGTTTTTAAGATGAGTTCCTTTCTAGAAAAAATGCAACATTTCTTACACGTTTTAGTAGAAAATGTCAACGTTTTGTCATTTAAAACTAATTAATTTATCAGAAATTAAATCAACATCCTGTTTTTCTGTCTTAAGACTCCTCCAAACTGCTACTTTTTAAAAAGGAAGTGAAAAAATGTTACATATTTTTCAGAAAAGAAAACGCCATTATGATGAGTTCTTTTCTAGAAAAGAATGCTACATTTCTCACACTTTTGAACAGAAAATGTGCCACATTTTGTAATCTAAAAATAATTAGTTGAGTAGAAATTAATCTAACATCCTGTACAAAATAAAATTATAGTCGTTTCGTTGCCGATAAGTAAAAACACAATCAAAGCAGTTGGCCTCAACCGATATCGAATATCATTAAAAATCTTACAGAACAGCAAAATCGGTAAATAGTCTTTTTAATATAAAAGTTACTGAATCGCACATCTGCTGCTGTCGAAAAGGCAGGATATAAGGAAATTGTATTCAGTTTTATTAAAAAAATAAATGGAATTTAGTGCTCAAAAGCGCTTGCAACTTTGCAAGTGGCCGCCGGTGACTGCAAAAATTGTTGCATGTTATGAAATGTCAAGAATAGAATTTTACTATCTTTTTTTTATTTAGTAAAAAGTTTTTTTATATTTTTACCAAACAACGTTACACTCTCTAACGAAGAATTTTTATGAAAAAAATGTGAACAACCGTGTCATGTAAAATATTTCATAGTTTCTCGATTTGGCAACGTCAATTGGCCGCCTCATTCCTGGTGATTTAATGTCCTCGTTTTATATTCTCTATGGCCGTTTGTAAGAACTCGTTTACCTTAAAAAACACAAGCAACCGACGCTTTTAAATATGAAACTCTCCGTTGAATTGCTGATATCAGAACATTTTTTTTTTTAAGTGGGGCTCAAAGGCTTGTGAAAAAAGCGGACGTCTGGCAACGTGTTACAGTGGAACAATTGCCCGACATAATTTTTCATTATTAATTACTTTTTTTGTATTTTAAATTGGCATCAAAAATTTTTAATTTGTCAAAAATTAATTGCATGGTTAGCCAATTTACTTCCCAACCTCAAATTTGCCAACTCTTTGTTTTTGACGAGAATGCGAAAAGTTCTCAAATCGTTTGGAGAAGCGCGTTACAGCTCTGGCAATATTCTATTTGTAGGTTTCATTAGCACAAGCAATTGAAAATCACTTCTCCGAATTGATAAAAAATATTCGTTCCCATTTAAATTTAATGGCTTTTTCTGTTCTGAAAAAAAGTGTAAAATTATTTCACTTCTTTGGTAAAAAGGGGCAGTTTTAGAGGAGTTTTAAAATGGAAATAGCTTTTCTTGTGGGATCGCTGAATTGATTACTAATAAATTCCGTAACTTCCAATAGGAAAATGGTGCCACTTTCTATTAAAAAGTGTAAGAAATGTAGCATTTTTTTCTTAGAAAAGAAAACGACATAAAAACGTATTATATATTAAACATCTGACTAGTACTCCCATACCTGAAAGCGGGGTGTATTGAATTTTCATTTCAAATTTCTTACGCTGCAAAAAAAGTCACTGTTCACAAGAACATAAAATATATTTCATCTCTTAAATTATAAACAACTTGAACTGAACTTGTTAATTGAATCTGAACTTGTTAATTGAACAATCTAAACGATAAAATTGAACAATTAATTAGTGAATTGGCAGATTTGAGTTTAGACTGACCAATAGTTTGCAACTTGGCAAAACAATTTCTTAATTTTTCGGGGTTTATCTTCCAACAAGGTTTTATAGAAATTAAGAATAATTAAGACTTTGACAAAATTAAACCGCTTCCCGTACACATCAATCCAGTATCCTGTTGCTTCCTGCCATTTTAGTTTCAGTCAAATATATTATTTAAATATTTGCCCAAATTAATTTACAGGATAATTCTGTAATTTATTAAATTCCGCTTAGTTAAAATGTTAAATTTGAAATCAAATAAAAACTCTCACTTGCACGCTCTTGTCAAAATATATATTTTTTGTTTAAATTTCAAAGCAAACAAAATGAGCTGCTGCTGTTCACAAAATTTTTAATTAAACTTAAACAAAATGCGGTTAAATATTTGCACAAAAAATTTCCGTATCCTTTTTTTTATTCGCATGTTAAATACGAGTAATTACCAACAGAAATGGCTTAAATCAAGTGGTTGGTAGTTACATTAAATAGCCCGCCATTGAAACAACAAAATCACCGGAAACAAAAATAGTTGGAATTTATGGTATGAAAATGTACGAGGTTTGTTCTAAGAGTAAACTATGCATTTCCAAACTAACTTTCGTTGGGAATTGTTCTTCGTCTCAGCCATTCAATATGACTGGATTGTTTGCGAGGGTCATAAAAGTTTCTAGAATTTTACCCGTTGGCGATTTTCTGTCGAGGAAAAAATGGATCACAGAATTTTTATAAAACTTTAAGCAGACGCTCGTGAAACGTTTTGAAAAAAATTTAAAAAATGTGAATGACGCCAGAGGTGTTTTATGGCCTACCAGAATAACCGATGGAGATATTAAGAAAGTGAAGAAAATTGTTGCAGAGAATCGCCTTAGAAAGGATCACTAAAGGAGTGGCATGTGGCAGCCAATTCGGTACCAAATTGCACAGTTCCAGCTTTTAAGCCAAGAGCAAAATCGCAATCGTATCTCAGCCTCCGTAGTTCACACATTTGTTTTTCTGTTCCCACCGTTGAAGAGGTCCTCTTATCATCAATGGGTCCTTTTCATGATGAATGGGTAGTTAAATGAGGAGTCTTTCAGAGAGCTCAAGGACATGCTAAAAAAAAGTTTTTAACAAAACGGCTTCGATAATACGAAAATAGGCTGAAGCGGCACAATTTTTTTATTGTCTTGGACTTGCACAAAGGGGACGGGGGATGACCCCTATATATGCCGTTCATTGTGCCAGAAGGAGAATGGACCTGATAGTTTAAGATGAATAGAGATTAAAAGACAGAGAATTTGTTGCAACTATTTTTGCTTTTTACCTGGAGGAGAGTCCTGTGCCTCGCTTCTGTAACTGAGGTGACAACTTCTCGCATCGAAAAAATGGCCGTCACTCTGTGAAACACAGAATGAGTCAGAATATATTTCTTAACGCATTTATAATTTTGTTACGTTTTCATAATAATCAAAATATTATTATATGGATAAACCTGTAATAAAGAGCATGACAACCATAATTATTTAGTTTTTCGATGCGAGAAATTCTCACTTCAGTTACAGAAAGGAGGCACTGTATTCTGATCTTGAAGTGTTAATCGGTACCGGTTACGTTCAGCGGCCAGTGCTATGCCTTCGTCACAGGCCGACAACAATTAATACAATCCTGCACTAAATCAGGTCAGAAATATTCGATTCATAACTGGGAACAGAGTTAAACTCGGGATCTGATAAATAAATACTTTTTAAGAAAAACTAATATTTACCTTGTTTTCTGAACAAACCTCGTACATATACATACATATATCCTACACATATACATATTTAAACGTACACAAGAATAATTGATGAATACAAATCAACGAAACTGCAATAGAGCCAACCCTTTCGAGCAGTGGGACAATAAATAAATTCCCCAACAGGACCTGCGACAATTTCAATGTCACCAGCAAACGTAAGCCAATTCCTAATAGTTCTTTAATCCTTTCTTGCCCAAGGCCAAGGCAGCTTATATTTCCAACAGCGAGAATATATATTTGAAGAAAAAAAAAACAACAACATTTTTACAAAAAACAATAACAATATCGCTTAAAAGACTTCACCTTTAACGCTTTGTCGCAACCACTGTATTGTAATCAGTTGTTTAAAGAAAATTACGCTGAATTTAGTTTAATTGAGTGTTGGCGCAGTTGGAAAAAGGGTCAGACGAATGTTTGCCAACGTACAGCAGCGGCTGCAATTGCAGCCAGCGGCTAACACAAGAACAACAACAACAACAACAACAACAACATGAAAATGGCGAATTGATATGCCCGACTGTCTGGCCAGATAATAAAGTGAAGAGAAACAATTAATATTTATTTGCTGAAGTTTTTGTTTCTGCAAGAGGTAAAAAAGCAAACAAAAATTAAAATACCAGCAGTCGGTGTGTTTGCACGTGTGTGTGTGTGTGTGTGAGAGCGCGGAGGTTGAAGGTTGCAAATGCTGGTTGTTCTTGCATGAGGTCAACAACGTTGTGTTTTACTGTTGCTGCTGATTTGTTCGTTCTTGTTTTTTATTTGATTTTCTGTTTTTTCTTCATTTAAAAAAGTTC
The DNA here is from genome assembly GCA_963675445.1 of Linnaemya vulpina. Lineage (NCBI taxonomy): Eukaryota > Metazoa > Arthropoda > Insecta > Diptera > Tachinidae > Linnaemya > Linnaemya vulpina. The sequence goes on from OY776278.1 coordinate 21,501,825, forward strand.
AGACATGGAAGTTAGAAATGGAAATGAAACAATACGGCAATAAAAGAGAAAATATAATAAAAGAAACATAATAAAAGTGGTAGAAAAAGTTAATTGCTGGTTGTTTACTGATGATTTATTTTCATGGAGGATATATTTAATGGCAAAAACTGAACCAACAAATTAGTCTTATAACTATTTGAAACATGTATGCAATTCACTCGTAGGCATACAACTCTCGTATTGTTGCTTAATAATTTTATGTAAATTTTCGTGTTGGAATTTTCAATCATAAAGACCCGGCATTTGATGTTGTTGGTTTTGAAAACAAGAAATTTTGTTAAAATTAAACAAAATAAATTTTTAAAACTTCATTTAGACACAAGTAATTTTTAATTATCTTTAACTTATTGACGATTAAACATCGTCTGCATGGAACAATAAAAGATTTATGGAACATCAAACGCAAATTTTTAAGAGTTTTAATACAAACAATTATTGTGTTGCAAAATATAATATTTCCTCAAAATTAATTGTAATTTTTAGAAATATTTTCTAACCGAAATCGCGTGAACTGAACGATTACAAGTGCCTTATGCAGCGCTTTAAATCATTATGCCAAATATTTTGGGAAAACTTAATGGAATTCATTTTTCAAATTCTCTATTTATTGCGTTTTCACTAACAAAAAAAAATATTTATATATAAAAATCTGTGAGTTCCTCAACTTGCCACCGTTTGCTTATTTATTCTTTAATATTTCCTTAACGAAATACAAGAAAATCAAATTCATGCAAATTTCTCTTAATTTATTCACTTCATTAGAGAAGTTTAACTCTGTGCTTCCCCTACTTTGAATTTGATTTATTTTTTCTTTGCACTTTCTGTTGCTAAAATCTCTCTGGCAAAGTGAAGTGAACAAATAATTGTTGTAAATAATTCATGGGCTTTAATCATGCAATAAAGGAATTTGGTAGGTTGTCGTTGTAACACTTGCCAGCAAACACCAACCGAAATCAAAACACTTTCGTGCAACTTTGGGCAACAAAATTTGTTGGAATCAAAATATTTTCATGCAAAATAACTGACGAAATTCGTTGGGCATGTAAAACAACAAATTAAATATAAAAAAATGTTTATAAATATATTTCCAGACACTTCTTTTGTTCATGTGTGTGTGTGTGTGTGTGTGTGTGTGTGTGTGTGTGTGTGTGCTTTTCACCAAATTCAAGTCAATTGAGAAGGTGATTTCATGAAATTGATTTCTTTTTTCAACGCTGTACAAGAAGTAAATATGCGACCACATACACCGAATTATATATCATCCGCTTTTTGTATCGTGTATAATTTTGAAATTTTAAAATTTTGGTCTGTTTCAATGCCGAAGGCACTGCTGGACTGTACCAACAACGATTAAGATCGTCATGTACTAAAAGAGCAGAATTCAGTCCCCTCCTTCATGGGTAACTGCAGCAAAAAATTCACCGACGAGTTAAAAAGAAAATTATCTATCTTTTAATGTTTTCATCGGACCATCCCGGACCTACTAAGTCTGGTACAATGCCCTGTATATGTTCGGGTCAACCCCTGGGTGCTGGTACCAGCATGTCATCAACTTTGAAGTTCGGCAATTAAATTTTTATTACAATTTTTTATTTTTCGCCGGAACACAAATTCTAGACCGTTTCCGATATTTATTTAGTTTCGGTATTTATTTAGTTTATTAGTAGAGGGTTCTTTTATGGAGTTGCACATCTTTAAGCTGGCAACACTTTTTACTAGGACTGCTGTCTTATCAGCTGTCAAGTGATTTAAATTTGACTTGGCATTCCAGTATGAATGAAATGACGTCTGAAGATCGCTTCCGAACTGTGCAAATTTATTTAGATAATCATGGTTCTGGTATCTGATCAGTTTCGGGCGACTTTTGTTTGTCGATTAAGTTCACTTTTGTTGGAATGAAGTAGTCAATAAACAAAATTGCTGTAGTTGTAACGAATGATAATTCTCAAAAGTAAATCCAGATGCCGTTACATTCAGGAAAATTGAATATTTGGTGCGATTTATGGGGTGGTGAAATCATTGGTCCGTACTTCTTTAAATATGATACTGTTTGGAATGTAATTAAGAGTGGCTACGATAACTTTTGACTGTTTCAGTCATAAAAACCAGAATGTGCAGGAGAAGAGTTTTATCAACGGTTTCTAAAGCTATAATATTTTTTGGACTTATGGGATCGCTGGGTAGTGCGACCCGACCACGGAACTCAGTAAGCCATTTCTTAACAATTCAAAGGTTCAGATTTTACAAGGCTTTTTACTAAAAATATTAAGAAGATTCCGTGTCTAAATTAATCACACGAAACACTCTGTTCCCTATTTTTCCAATTTTAAGGACTGTCTAACAGAAACTACTACAGACATTTTCATCAAAATTTTACAGCAGATGTTGGTTGACGACATCAGTGTTGCATTTAAATTTAGTGGGAGCGAGATTGAAAAAGTCATGGTGGGAAATTCAAACAGTCCTCGCATTCACTTCGATTAATTTTTATTTAATTTATAAATTTTGTTGTTTTTTTTTGGCATAGGAAACAAGGAACAATAAACTCTAAAAAATGGGACATGAGGCAAATACTCAAACGACAACGCCGGGACCAAAAGATTTCATCCAGTTCTCGTATCACTTTCAACTAACCCATTCAACAAGTGGTAATCGATCCCTGTACACATGCGTTCCGATGAAAAGAGTGTAGTGACCTTCGAAAACATCTGTTATGCTGTGCTGTGAAACGTCTTCTTTAAAAACCGAAGTTGCTCAGAACGTTACAGTCAACACTAACCAATATAAAACGTTCATCATTGACGTTCATCAGTGGAACAAACATGATGAGCAGAAGCTGTGGTTGCAACTCGACGACGCACAGCACTTGTCAAAATTGGTTTATTCGAGGAAGCGTTTAATAACCGCATAAATTAATTTTTCGGATCCTTGTATTGCGCCGCTAGTTTTTATTCTGTGGGGATATGAGAAGTCGCTAGTCTACACCCACAATCTCGAACGGATTGACCACTTGGAGGACAACATTTACCGCATTATTGCCAACATACGGGCTCTTATGTTAGAAGAAGTCATGGAAAATTGGACCTTAAGAGTAGACTACGTGCCAGCCATCCTTGACCGTCACATGCCAGAATTTATATTTAAATTATTAATGCCACAAGATTATCTTTCAAATAAAGTAAATTTCACGTCATTTTAAAAACTTCATCTTTGTTTCGTTCCATTTTGAATTACTATATCTCTATAAAAACCACCCTTTAATAGCCGGAAAGCGAAATCAAATTTACAAAATAAAAACCTTAAGATTATCTACCAGATAATAATAAAAATATATCAGTCCTACAATACATTGTTTGTATTAAAACTTTAAATTCACCAGCAGTTAGAAAAAACACCCTATAATTGCAGCTGCAGTTATTTCAGTATTTATCTGAGTTAAAATGCTTTAAATGATTTATTTTATTAAGCAGTTATTTATTGTAAAATGTTTTAGAGCATAAATAATGTAAATATTTAATGAATTGAAATTCTAATTTGAATAAATTCATTTTATGCCGAAAGGAAAACAATGACAAAATAAAACTTTTTGCAACTTTTTCTCTTCGTTTTTCTGTTTTTTTTTTTCAAATAAATAAAACAATATTTTACTTACAGGATGCACAAACGAGTTAAGTGAAATCAAAATAAGTTCGTTCAACATGACTTACCTGCAAAGAAAAGAAGAGAGAGAGAGAAAAAAATGTAAATAAAATATTAAAAAATTGTCGAAATTTTTAATATGAAACTAAAGTATTTCATAACTATTTGGAAGAGTTTGTTTAAAACCAAATATTGCAAGGAACACACACACACACACACACACGCTACAATCCAATATAAAATCGCAAATGCATCCTTCCCCAGGCACATGGTGGCCCCCAAAAAGGCATGACATGCGAGAATCGCTTCCAACATAAAATTTGAAATTTATTCGATTTTATACGAAAATATGTTGTGGTGTGTGTGTGTGTATGTGTGAGAATATGTGTAAGTACATGTGTGTGCTTACCGATCGCTTGGCATACATTCACCACAATCGTCCGTCCGTCCGTCCGTCTGTCCGTTATTTTTTGTATTTTTTTTATTTTAAATTTTTTTTGCAGTGAAATTGATGACAAACATGAGCAAACAATTTTCCTCCAAGTTTATGGTTTCAATGGCGCCCAGAATCTTGTACGGCTACAATGGCAACTACAACAATGTCACGCTTGATTATGGTGAAATGGTACAAGAAATATGTGAAAAAAGAATATAAAAAAATCGAAATATGAGACAATTCCACCAACACAAGCTTCGACTGGATTTAGTTTCATCAGCAATAAATACTGGCGGGGCAAAAGGATGAGTGCATACAAACAACAATGCAAGAGCAGGAGTGTATATAAGTGTGTATATGTGCATGTGTATATGTGCATGTGTGTGTGTGTATGTGTGTTTACAATATGCTGATGAAGTAAATCTTATCGAATTGCAGGCACACGATGGGACACTAAAAGAGACAAGTAAAATTATTTATAAGAAATTATTTTTGTTGCATAAATACTCGTATTACTTTCGCAATTATTTAGACGATGGCCAAGAATTTGAAAAAGTTTAAATTTGAATTTTTTAAAAAGAAAATTTTTCATGAATATCTTTTTGTCACCCACTGTACTACCATGGCTTGCATTACTATGACTTTTACATGTGTGTGCTTTTTCTGTAAAAACCGAACATAAACCAAAAGTTTATGTGATTTTCTTTTGTGGAAAACATGCAACATTTTCCAATTTCTTTTCTAAAAATCGACAATTGGGGGAAGTTTTAAAACAAAAATTATTTTTCTTTAAAATAGAGGGATTAATTTCTAACAAATTCTCTACTTTCATGCCACATAACGTTGCTATTTTGTGTTTAAAAAAGTGTAAAAAATGTTGCATTGTTTTTTAGAAAAGAAATCAACGTTATGTTAAAAAATTCACAGTGGGGCGAGAGGTTCTTTTTCTTGGATCACTCCAGTAATTGTGATGCTGATTAATTCAATGCCAAACCCAGCGTATGTACGATTTGAGAAGTAGACGCGGTTTTTATAAACATGAAATCATTTTTAAATATTAAATGATTAAGATCATTTTATTGGTTCAAATAAGGATTTTAGATCTTTTTTTCTGTCTTAGAGCAAGACCCAGTGTATGATTCCTTTATTTCTAGAGGACTGTTCTGGAGCTGGAAACCAGAGGATAGTGTTAAGAGGGCAGATGAAGACAGTTTAAGAGATAGAATTTGTTTTAGCTATTTTTACTTTTTACTGCGCTGGTAAGCTTTTTGGTACAAGGACCCTCAACTGCTTCATCCCACAACTGAAATTGTAAATATCCTTCTTCGCAAGTCGGGAAAATATTTATTGGTTTTACTCCGTTTTGAATAAATCGATTTCTCAACCGGTTTCCGCGTTTTGAGGTCCCAACATGATTCCCTGACTACTTCAGAGAGAGCCCGTCACTATGTCTGTGTATATGTGTCCGTTTGCAGGAGTGTTCTGGATCAGCTTCCACAATATAATCAATCAGCTTTAGACATATAAAAACCACTTCGATCACCGCAAATAGGTTCAAAATCTATTAATCCCTTCCTGCGATATCGTGTGGGTGGAAAATTCAAAAAAATATTTTTTCTTTTTTGTGAGAAACTTCAGGACATGCTGAGTTGAGGATTCACTTGGGACGCATGTCTATCGTTGATATAACATGCAGAGCCTGTCAGGAGGAGGACGAAATACTGGAGCACTAGTTTTGCCACTGTCCAGCTTTTAACAAGGTCAGAAGACAAGTATTTAATCAGGGGATAATACAGGAGATGGAACTTCTTAGGGGCTCCAACTGGAGGTACTTAAGAAGATAAATTGAAGAGACTAGGTTCCTAATGTATCCAAATCCTAAGGTTTTTTTTTGGAAGGTACAAAGGAGGTTCCATAGAATGGTGACTCCTAACTATAGAGTGCACACCAGGTCTATCGCGGCCTAGGTGTAATCCTTGAGGATTGGGATTACTCATGCCCCTCTTCTTCAACCTAACCTAACCTAACCTTGCGAGAAACTTCGAAATTATATATCTGCTTAGTTAGAGTTCTAGATTCTTTTACAGTAACTGGAAACTACATCAATCGCCGCTTATCATGGGGAATCGGTTGATTTCAAAATTCAAATCATATATTTTTTTAATTATATCCAAACTAACAAAACAACTATTAATCTTTCGAGTCCGAAAACACTTGAGTGTTCTTTTGTTTTTAACCCAAATTTGAAATTCTGTTATATAGAAGGCAAAGTAGTATATTCGGCTGTGCCGAATCTTATATACCCTTCATCAACTTACGTCTGGCGTTACATATATTCTTAAGTACCAATTTTGTTCTGTTAAAGCAAGAAAAAAATATCAATTTCCCACCTCTGGAAACGAAATTTTAATTTCTTAAAATATTTTTTCCGATGCAAATCTTCATGATGCATAAAGCAGTTGTATTTGAGAAAAACTTAAAATTTTGAAACATTTTAGTTATTACACGTACTAAAAACTACTGAATGTGGCAAAAATAACCATAATTTCCCATGCCTGGAAAAAACTTTTATTTTTTTTTAGTTTTAAATAGACAAAGCATGAAATAAGTTCAATTCACAGCAAATAAAAATATAATTGGTTTTTGAGATTAATTTTGCGTCGAGAAATGAACTCTTGGACTCTATTTCCTATTATCACTCTATTTAAGTTCATTTCCAATTCATCAGTCTAAGAACAAAGTCTCTAGCTTTTCTGGGAGATTTGGAAAACCGCTTTCATGTACAGACAGACGGATATCGCTTGATCGTCATTGATATTCGTAAGGATCCAAAATATATATATTTTACGGGGTCCCATATTAATAACGAATATATTACACACGAAATGACAAACCTTTCACTTTTTTGTGAAGGATATAAAAATGTAAACGCACTTGGATATTAAATAATTTCTCATAAAAGTCAAGCAGACGCTCGAATATGTCCTTTGCATTTTGTCAGCTGTTTTTAATATTGAAATTGGCAATAACGAATTTAGCACAGACATATACAGGGTTGCTGTTCCTAACCCCAACTTCAAACCAATTTTAAAAGCATTAAACAGGGCTTTAAGAATTTTTTTTTTAAATTTAGTTTTAACGCTGAAACAATTTCAGTGCTTTAATATTAATTAAGCGATTTTTTCAGTCAAACATATTTATGTATAGGGTGTTTTTTATAGAGCTATAAAACTTTGAGTTGGCATCACTGCTTTATTTGACCACCCATTTAGCATCGTATAGTTTCTTTTTATTAAGTTTGCTTTGCCATTTCAATATGGAACGACTTACACTAGAGCAACGCGAGCAAATTGTGGAAATTTTTAATCAAAATAATGGTTCCGTTCGTCAAACTTATTGCGCACTGCGTTTATTCAAAATTTTATTTTCCGATGAAGCCCATTTTTGGTTGAATGGGTACCTAAATAAACAGAACTGTCGCATTTAGAGTGAGAGGAGAATCCACATGCTTTTTTCGAAACACCATTCACATCCACAGAAAATTACTGTTTGGTACGCTTGGGCTGACGGAGTCAGAATGTTACTCTTTGTGAAAATTGGTGTTCCATGTGGCCGAAATCATATTTAAACATTAATGTCATAAAATTTTCTATCCAATAAAGACCGTTTCATTGACATCAAAAATATTTTATCATTTTTTATTATGATTTAAACTTGTATCACTCTATAAAAACACCCTTTATGTACATAAATGTGTGTGTGTGCACAAGCCTGTATTAGATTGATTTTAAATTGTTTATGAATATTAGCTTCAATTACAAATTGAATTTTTTAAAATTAATTACATCAACACAAACACCCGACACGTAAGTGAGTGTCCTTCGAGATAACCGAGTTTGTGGTAACGCTTCTAATTTTGTGTTCTTATTTGGTCTTGTTAAAACTACAAGTTACGACTATTTGGCATATTAAATAGCAAAACAACAACTACATTTTTATGGTTTATTTGTTTGTGGCATGTTCTTAACTTCTTCTTTCTTTTGCCAGCATTTATTTGCTTCGGAATGAAGAATGAGCAGGGAGCTGCTGTTTTATTCTTGTTTGAGGGAGAACGACTGTCGCTTGGATTGCAATTGACGACACAAGTCAAATAACTTGTTCAAAATCAGCTGTTCGAACGTGACCTTTGCTCTACAAAAAAAATCCCACTCTTTTTTTTCTTTCTCTTCTGTTCTGTTCTGTTCTTTGGCTGATTGTTTTCTTCTGCCCCAAAACTCCGTTTCATGGGATTATTATGGCGCTTATTTAAGAGGAGATACGTTGGGTAATTTTAAAGTATGAGAGTGTGTGTGTGTGTGGGTGAGTGAAACAACTACTATCATGATGTTTGTTTTATATACGAGCACAACAGTAACGACAAATAAAATTTAAAATATTTGAAGTAGTTGATTGGGAATGAAGGAATTTCATATTGAAATCACAAAATTGTTGAGCTTCAAGGCGTCCGATGTCTCTGCGGTAACGCAAACAATTTTATGGCCGGATTTTATATTTTCTTATTTCTTGCAGTATTTTTTTTTTCTTAAAGTTTTAAGGAAATAAACATGTTGTGTTTGTTGTTTATGCAGATCGTTTTGAAGTGATGCTGTTCAAAGAAGGATGCTTTAAAATAAGTGAAAAAAAAACTTTATTGACTTCGCAAATGCATAAAAAGTTTTATGGCACATCGTGGTGCCTCTTAAGAATTAAAGCCACGCAGAATATAAAATATATATTTAATGAGAGTTAAGGTCACCGTACATTGTCAAATTGCTTGACTTCACACGTGTGTACATGGGCTTGACGTTAAGGCCTATAAACGTGAGATTGAGTGCCTGCCAAGCATTCATTTTTAAGTTTATTGAAAACTGTTGAGTGCGACAATAGCGAAAATAGTAGCAATAAAAGATATAAAGTCTTCAGTATATCGTACTTATTATCATATCAGGTCTTGTGTGGCCGAAATTCAAGCAAAAAATTTATTTTTATAATTTTCTTCCACAATTTTCTGCTGGGAGTAGGTAACAACGATGCCCTGGATCCCGAGTTCGGTCTGTCTTAATGACGAGGGCACAGCACTTAGCGATTAAAAAATAAGCAGATTGTAGCGCCCTCCTTCGTCGATAATTGTCTTCATCTGCCTTCTTAAAACTGTGGATCACCAGTCCTGAACCGTTTGGAGTTCGATTGGAAGTAGTTTCGGCTACGAGGTCTGACTGAAGATTTAATTCTGGTACCATGGATGTCAGGAGCCCCTGGAACTTCGGTTTCAGCCTGATAGTGATGCGGCCCTTTGGGAAGCTTCGTGGTGGCTGTGGTTTAAACCCAAATCGCGGGAAGAACATTCGCTCACTGTGGAGTTGCATTGCAACCGGCTGCCGCCCCCAAAGTATGGAAGGAGTTTTAGATAGTCTCCGCGGGAAGGCCATGTACATGGTTTCGAATTGGTACTCATGCATAACGGTCTGTTGCGTATGGGAGCGTTGGTAGAAGCATTGATTCTACACGGTGTTAAGGGCACCGTCAGGTTGGGCCGCAAGGCAGGCACTGACGTTAAACTTTTGACATATTTGTTCTCTTAATATCCCCTCTTTTCTAGTTCCAGCACAATGGACTGTATATGGAGGGCCCATCGCCTGAATACTGGCCCAAAACCAAGACGTAAAAAAAATTACTTAATGATTTTTTTCAACCGGCGTCCTCAGAAAGTGTTTCCTCATAAAAAGTGTGCTCGTGCTTGAAGAACAAAGCCAATACGCTCATCCATCGTACTCTTCAAGCAGGCCAAATATCTAAGTCCTTTGATTTCTCATCAAGTATCGCTGATGTCACACATGCAACAAACAATTTTCCACTAACACCAGCATAATGCTTAAAGTAATTTGCCCATCATAATTATTGTGTCCTTCAGATTAATGAAATACAGCCCAGTCGAAATAATTAAGGACACTTCAACCTGCCCCATTTTACAATCCGTATGCATTCGCTTGGCAAATAGGAAAAAGTATTAAATTGAATTTAATTTTAAGCAGCAGCAACAACACAAACAAAACTGGGATTATAACAATGAAAAGGAAGAATTATGTACATGTTTTTGGTGTTAAAACTTGAGCCAAAAAAACAAGCAAAAGAATGAACACCAAAAAAGATCTCAAAAGAGAAAAATGGAAAAAATAAACGCATTTTATTATAAATTTTATGTAAACAAAATAAATTGTCTGCAGTAAACGTTTTGTGCAACATCTCCACCCACACATGCTGCACCAACTCAATGTCGATTAAAAGGAAAATATGAATTGTTTGACTTTGCACTCACTCACTCACACACACACACACACAGAGAGAGGATGAATCCATGTGCAACCAGAAACACAATTTATTTATATTTACTTTATTGTTTCATATATAAATAATTGCACTCTTATAAATGCATATACGTATGGCTTTTATATGAATTTGTAAATGTGTGTCTGTATATATATATATATATATATATATATATATATATCTTGTGAGTATATTTCACCGTACATTAAGATGAATCTTGTTACGCCGAATGAAAGAGATTATCAAGTTTTTTTTTCGGGTCACTAAAATCGCAAAGAAATTGTCTCGTTATAGAAATAATTCCCATCTTAACTCTATGATTGAATCCATTCTTTTAGAAGTAGAGTTGTTGTCTGGAATCAACTGCCTGATAATAATTGCAATAATCATTATCATCAGACTCAGACTTTTTAGTTCCGATATTTTGTTTACCTGCTTGAAAACTATCGTTAGTGAAAACACTATTTTGACAGCTCAGAATGCAAAACTGTGGCATCTGTATTTTATAAGGCTGGACTTGGCACCATGAATAGCTGAAGGGCGAAAAAAAACGCTACAAAAGTGTGGAAAAATAAGTTGGAAAAATATATATGCAGAGTGTTGTTTATAGAGGCATAAAACTTGTATGTGGCAAATTCTTTTTAATAGACAGCGCTTGTAGTTATACGCATCCATATTTATTGGAAGGCTCTAGAGACTCATACACACCCAAAGGTTATTTGTAAGTATCATAAGAAATTCTCTTTAAAAGGGTGATTTTATGGAGGCTTAAGACTTTGAAGCTGGCAACACTGTTTCAGCTGTCAGCTGTCAAACGGTTGAAGTTTGGTTCGGTATTTTAATATGAAAAGACTGAAGCCTGAAAAATGCTTCCGAATTGTGGAAATTTATTTTGAAAATCTTGGTTCTAGTCTCTGATATCTGCGATTTTTTTTTTGGTGAAGAAGCAAACTTTTGTTCGAATGGGCTCTTCAATAAATAAAACTGCCACATTCATATAGTGAAGATAATTCTCAAGTGCAGGTTAAGACACGGTTGCATCCACCAAAACTGTATCTTTGGTCCGACTTATAGGTTAGTGAAACTATTGATCCGTACTTTCTGAAAAACTATACTGGTCGGAGCTTCAATGTCAACGCTGTGCGCCATAGAGCCCATGATCAGTTTAGACTTTTGCGTTCGTCAATTAAAAAGCCATAAAGTGAAAAAAAGGCCGCTGTCCACAAGACGGTGCAACATGTCATACAGCTCATGCCATAATTGATTTATTGCAGGGAACTTTTGGCAACCGCATACTTTAATATGAAGGACCCATGAATTGGCCTCCAAGAATATGCGATTAAACGCCACTACACTATTTTCTGTAGGGATATATGAAGTCGCTAGTCTACGCCGATAATACCAAATTGATCGACCTCTACATTCGCCACGTTGTGGCGGATATACGACTCCACATTTTGGAAAGAATCACTGAATACTAGACCTCCAGATAAGACTAGATCCGAACCAGAATATAATTCTTTTACTTGTATTTTTCTTTATAAAATTTCCAATTCTCCATCCCTGAGATTTTGACAAATAAGAAAAGGAATTTATGTAAATCGGTTGTAGACCATTGAAAACAATTAAATTTATGTGGAGCACAAGTAAAAACAAAAGCATTTAACACGATATTAAACTGCACAGTGGGTTTGGGACTTGGCAAATCTCAAAATGAATTTATCAAAACCATTTTTTTGTTTGTTTGTTATGGCCCGATACCACAACGTATAACTGCTCCTCTGTTGTTTCATAAACAGGATTTTTGTTTTTCTTTTTATACCCTCAACTATTTCCAACAACAACAACAACAATGCAAATGCTCCGTGTATGAATGACAAACAACATCCTCCGTATGGTCATTTATTTAAGGCGAGTAGAAATGCAAAAATGCATATTCATGTTTGAGACAACGAGTATATTTTATGAGTTCTGTGTAAGAGTGTGTGTGAGTGTGTGTGTGTGTGTGTGCGTGTTTGTGTGTGTGTGTGCGTGTGTGTGTGTGAGTTGGGAACACTTAAACAGTTTTAACTGCAAGAAACACTTTTACCACACATTTTAATTTGTATGAAAATTATTATATAAACAAACAATATATTTGCATAAAACAAGAGAGAGAGAGAGAGAGAGAGAAAGAGAGAGGAGAGAGAACTTTTAGTTTTGATTTTAAGTTTCAAGACGCTTGTGAATTTTTAGTATAAATTTCTTTATTTAAATTGGATCCGAAAAGCTTTAAGTTCACGGGTTGTATTATATTTTGTAATGTAAGATTTCGTAAAAATTTTTTAAGGAATTTAATAAAGTCCTACTATTAAATTTAATTGTAATAGGTTTAATTGTTCGAAACGTGTTTTTTTTTAATTTAGAAAAGACATGATAAATATTTTATATCACAAAAGAAAGCCAACATCAAAATTTAAATGTTCAACGTACTGAGCAGAGCAGACAAGCTGTTTTCGAAAGCCGCTACAGTTTAATCATCTGTACTCATGGGTACTCAATAGTAATGAAAAGATTTGAATTGCATGAATGAGAAGTAACACTTTTAAATTTGTTTCCATTTCCTAAAAAGTAATAAGTAGAAATGAAAACAGCCTCTTAACCAATTTAATTCAAATCGAAAGCGGTCGGGTCTAACTCGTTGAAAATTTGATATGAAGTTACCCACTGGTGTTTTTTTAATGGTTGCAGGATGTTCTTCACTTTAAATACATAAATTTTGCTCATTTAACTTTCCATTATCAGAAATTAACTTCATAATTCTTTACACAATTTTTTACGAGAAGTTCCATCACGAGGTGTCCAATCACGAGCAAAGTTTCTGACGTAAAGTCTTCCACGTATTCGAATGAGAACAACCAACAACAATCATTTCGGTGTCTTCTTCTAATTTCTTTGTGTCGGTTCACTGATTTAAGATCTTGCAAAGCAAAATTATTGCGAATAAGACCAAGAATTGCTTGCCGATTATGTTAACCGTAAAATAGACGAATGAATTTTTTCGAATAGATTTTTATTTTGCTCAATAAATTTCCATAATTTGGAAGCGCTGTTCTGGCGTTAAACAATTCACGATGACATGCAAAACTTTAACTCAGCATTGACATTGTCAGTTATCGATAACTATTCCATTACTAATTGGAACGACCTCTTGCCTCTCTTTTCAGCACCACATAATCTTAACCATCGGTTTTGGTAGTTGTCCTACAGGTAAATAAATCAGCCGATATGAAAGATTAGCGGCAGTGATTCCGTTGTGGGGAACGAATATATTTTACTTTCACAAATTCGCGAGCCGGAAATGCTGGATTAGCAGAAACGCATATTAAATATGTGTCACAATATGAACATATAATTTTATTTATACCTCCGTAAAGAATCAAGTGATTCCAACTTTTTAAGAACAAAAATATCATGAGAGTTGAATCAAGAAAATCCTCCACTTCGATCATGTCAAGCGGAGGTTTGTCTCCACAATTATTAAGTCATTTAAGTAAAACATTTGCGATCTCCCGCCATCTTTATTTACAGAGAATTGAAACAAACAAAAGAAAAAAACAATTGTGCGTTCACATAAATATTTTTGTTTATATAGGCTGTTTTTTATAGAGTGATACAAGTTTAAATCATAATAAAACATAGTAATATATTTTTAATATCAATGAAGCAGTCTTTATTGGATAGAAAGTTTTATGACGTTAATGTTTAAATATAATTTTGGCTATGTGGCCGCCACTGGAACACCAATTTTCACAAACAGTAACATTCTGACCATCATCGTTTTTTGAAGACATATGGGCCAATGACTGCGCCAGCCCATGAAACGCACCGCGCAGTAATTTTCTGCGGATAGAATGGTGTGTTGACTAAAGCTTTTGGATTCTCCTTTCACTCCAAATGCGACAATTCTGTTTATTTACGTACCCATTCAACCAAAAATGGGCTTCATCGGAAACTAAAATTTTGAATAAACGCAGTGCACAATAAGTTTGACGAACAGAACCATTATTTTGATTAAAAATTTCCACAATTTGCACGCGGTGTTCTAGTGTAAGTCGATCTATAATGAAATGTCAAAGCAAACTGAACAAAAAACATCTATAACCTGTTAAATGGGTGGTCAAATAAAGCAGTGGTGCCAACTCAAAGTTGTATCACTCTATAAAATACACCCGATATTTAAATTTAATTGCATCGGCATCATTTAAACAGTCACTGCCAACATATTCTGCCATTCGTTGCGAAGTTTAATTAAAATTGTTTTGTCGTTAAATTGTTTAAAATATTAAATCCCATTCGTTATCATAAATTACATGCATTAAATTCTTATTGTTTTTGTGTCCTTTTTTTTAATTTCTTGCTACAATTTATTTCAATTTATAGTACAACTTCTTGTGCGTGTGTATGTGTGTGTGTTCTTTATGTATGAAAGTACATAAATTCAAGTGACAAAAAATATAAAATAAAATAAAAGCGAAAACATTGTTAAAATCATTAGTTTTGTAACAAAAGTTTACGACCAAAAGTTTAGCAAGCGATTTGGCTTAATTTTTCTTTCAGCTTCCCCTTCTTCGTGTTCATATTTTTTTTTTTTTTTCATTAAAACCCAGTTGACAATAAAAACTATTGGCTCTCTTTTAGTTGTTACGAAATGAAATTAAAAAAAAAAACACGAACCCTTGGAGTACATTTTGGCCATAAATTTAAAGCACTCGTGGGTAAGAGTGTTATTTGTAAACATGCAACGAAGGTTCCAACCAAATGCACATGCCATTTGATGGGAAATAAAAAAAAAATTTTTTAAATATATAATAAAAAGAAGAAGAAATGTATTTATGTAGTGCAGCATCGGAGATGAATAGAAAGATGGCTGAGCGGGTGCATGATGATGCTTGGCTGCTGCATGTAAATACGTTACGTTTCAAATCAGATATGCTGGCGATGCTGCCATAAGTGTCCTTGTCCATTTGAACTGCCGTGATTCCTGCAATTGTGCAGAATGAACACAAACTTTGCAAATCGTATTTTTCACGCTTTTATAAATTTTGTTGCAGTTTTTTTTATATATTTTTTTTAATTTCAAAGACGTAAACAGTGGCACCAATTGGCTGGCCAATACTATTTGAGGGCACTTTTTACCATCCCAGTAGTACTGCCTTAGAATCGGGGACAGAATGTTTAAATTTTTAATTTAAGAATCACTTAATTTTTTTTTTTGCAAAATAAGCACCGACTTTTTTTTATTTATTCTAAATTCTTTTTTGCCATAATGCATGATTGTTCTTGTTTCCTTGAAGTATTGCCAGACCAAAATCGGAGTTACAAAAGCACGCTTGAATAATTTAAATTTTAATAGTTTCATAAATTGACCACCACATTTAATAAATTTCTTTGTCTTTTACAAAATCATAGGAATTTCAATTTTAAATTTTAATTGCAAAAACATCACAATATCGCTGCTGCTTCATGTGGCAGCATATCAAATCACTTTATCATTAATAAATCATACATCAATTTGTCATGTAATTAACTGCTAAACTAAATTCATTAAATATTTAAAATCTCAACCGCAGGATAATAAACAGAATATGAAAGAATCTCTGCCACCCTGCCTGCCCTCATAAAGCCAAAGTGGAATAGTAAAAAGAAAAAAATTTTACGAATTATGGTTAGTGGCAGCACATATCCAGACGACACGAGTTCAAAAGTCAACAAAGTGGAGAATTATAAACAGACGAAGTGCTTTCAACGTCATAGAGAAACTTCATCAGAGTTGTGACTCGATTAGGATGGGACAGGGAAAATAAAAAACTGAAATTTGTTGAAATATTCATTTCGTGCATGTGCTGCTTGTTTTTCTTTCTTCTTTTATTTTTTTTATTTTTTTATTTAATTTCTTTTTCTTCGTGTTTTGCAAATCTTTTCCGTAAAAAGTTAGTTTTGCAACGCATCATGACGATAATGGAAAATAGCCCACAAAAGCAACAGCTGTTGCATAATAATACTATTGACGTGAGTGTGAACAATAATCTCCTCAGTGTTGTACAGTGCGGAAAAAAGTTATCGGACGATATGGAAGAGATTAATCTTAAATTTCATCTGTATTGATTTTAGTTTAATCATCGTGTTTGTTGATCAATATTTCATGAATTCATCCAGAGATGGCTGAATTCTGCAAAATAATTCGATCCTTAATTCGTCCTTCAATTCATATTTGAATTGTTGTATTTTTCCCAAAAGTTAATTGTCCTTTTCATTGCAGCACATCCCCACAGAGTTTTTGTGCATTTTTCTCTACGGATAAATTGTTTTAAATGCCAACGATGATTTAAACTAAAAGCCCAACAAACAATGCACTTTGCAACACACACACACATACACACATGTCCACACAGAACTTCAAATACACTTGGAATCACTGGACAGAGTGAAGCGAAGTGAAGGCAACAACTGAAGAATGTTAAAGTCAGTTCGGAAATCATCATTCTTTTTGTTTTCATTTCATTTCATTTCAATTTGCTTCGTTTTTATTTTCTTTTTGTGTGTTTGTGCTAGACAAGCAATTAAGATAAAAGCTTAATTGTGCAGCGTGTTAAGTTTTCTAATTTTTTTACATGCTTTTTGCATTTGCCATCTTTCGCTTTCAATAAACATTGGCCGACCACCAGATGGTGGTGGCCAAGCGAGGAACATGTCGGTTGGCAAAAAAAAAACTAAAAATAATTTATTTGGAAAGCAAATGAGAGAACTGTCAACAGGATGCTTTTATTATAAAACTTGAATCTTTTGGCACTTATTTATCACAAACACACACACACACACTAACCCACACATGTAGGCCATTAGATACAATTGTGCTTTAGAGGAAATGAAAAAGGAAAAAATATTTGAACGACTTTATGGCTGAATTTTGTTAAGAATATTTTTCAAAATAGTTTTGGGAGATGTCACAAAGTATCGTACCAAAAACTAAAACTATACGACTGTTGTAAGCGAAAGCGGTTTTAAGGAAACACATAAAAGACCCGCTTTAATAATATTTTTCTTACACCGACATGTTTTTGATAAATTCTCCTTTAAGCCAACTTTAAATAAAAAGATTCTTTTCAAGACCAACTTTTAACAATTTTGAATTTCTTTTAGATAAGTTCTATGAAATGCAACCTTGTTCTTGTGTAATTTTTGTTTCTGTGCTAAACTGAGTGCTGCCAAGTTATATATTGCAAACATCTGATATCATTCAAATAATGCACAGGAAACCCCACAGAATTTGCAGACTTTGTTTAAATATTTTGTGGCCGTGGCGGCCACATGGCCGAAATCATATTTAAACATTAATGTCATAAAATTTTCTATCCAATAAAGACAGTTTTATTGATATCAAAAATATATTATTATTTTTTATTATGATTTAAGCTTGTATCACTCTATAAGAAGCACCCGATATTTAAAGCAAAATTTGTGAAAACGTTCCAAAAGTACAAGAGTCAAGAGCCTCCTCGTATTTGTTTACGTCTTGGCCTTAAAAGCTCTTGATTTCCCTGCTTCTATTCTTAAAAGTGATACCAATAGTTTATCTGAGTCTTTGCTGAGTTATCACTTTTTAAATACAAGATAGTTTCGTGTTCGGACATGCATATTTTCTCTTAGTTAAATGCAAACAACATCTGCACTCTTCTTAAATGATTGTCAAGTTGCAACACGATAAACTGCCGCCACAACAATTACGGAAAATGGTTCATTTCGTTAGGCTGGAGTCGTTGGAAATGTCATTTGTCATGTTCAGTGAAATGTTTCTGGTGAATTTTTAGCAATTAAATGTTTTCTGAAATTTAGGCCCATGAAAAACTGAAGACGTTTTAGTTTGAACGCTTCTTGTGCTCTTCAAAGGACACAAAGCAAAAAGGGCTGAGTTGTTGTACGAATTAATGAACTCGTGAGGGTGTATGTGTGTGTTTGTGTTTTTTATATCCTTCTGCAGGGAAAAATTGTGTTAACTTTATTTCTATTTTCTCTCCTCAGCATCCTGCTAAAAGGCAGTCTAACAGTTCAGCAGTCATTAAGAAGAAATTAATTAAATTTCAAGAAGAAATTCACTGAAAAGCTTTCAAAGGCAGTTTCTTTTTTTTATGTTTTTGATAATTTTGTGACATTCGCAAAGCGATTAGGAACTTTTCAAATTAATTTTTTTTTATAATACGATTAATTTAGCAAATCAGCAAGTTTTTGTTTGAAAATACTCAAGACCAGTCATGCCGAAATTGTGGAGGCTTTCGAAAACATCGGTTCTACTTAATACTTCAAATATTTAAATTAATTGTTTTTTATAATACAGGCTACAAGTCTAATTCTTCAAATTCAAATTCTGGTGGCTAAAATTCGTCGATTCAAATTCGTCATTCAGTCACGAAAATTGGATCGAATTTTCTGAACTTCATAAGACTAGTGAGTTGTTCCAGTACTTTGGTCCAGCCGATAGTAGTATTTTGTTAGGATCAATAGTCAGGGAATGACTTCTATAACTTCAATTCGATTAATTTTAGCTTTTATGAAAATAGAGTGTAAGATTTTTTCACATCTTTTCCAAAAAGTGGCAGTTTGAATGGAAAAAATTTTATCGTAAGTGATGTCGGATTAACTTTTTCTAGATTCATTTTTTTCAAAAGACAAAATGTTGCCATTTTGTATTAAAAAGTGAAAAAAATTACTATTTAGAAAAGAAACCAACATAATGGCGTGCTTTTTTCTAAAAAAACGTGTAAAATTTGTTCACCTCTTTTGCAAAAAGTAGCAGTTTCCAAAAGTTTTAAAACATAAATTACACTGTACAACAATATAAAATTTTTTCCAAATGGTCCGATCTATAAATTTTGATAGAGAAGACAAAACAAAAAATGATGTCATTTTGTAGTAAAAAGTGTAAAAAATGCTGCATTATTTTCTAGAAAAGAAATAAACTTAAAGGCGTTTTCCTGCGTGAAAAATATGTAACATTTTTTCACTTGATTTTTAAAAAGTGACAGTTTGAAGGAATATTTTTGGATTCATTTGGAATCATTTCTCATTATTTTTGAATGGCAGAATGGTTCCATTTTGTAGTAAAAAGTGTAGAAAATGGAGCATTCCTTTCTGTAAGAAAAACATGTAAAATTTTTTCACTTTTTTTTCTAAAAAATAGCAGTTTGAAGGAGTGTTAAAACAGAAATAATTTTTCGTAGAAAATCAATGGCAGAATGTTGCCATTTTCTATTGAAAAGTGTAAAGAATTTTCGACTCTTTTCTAGATAAGTGCAACACAACGGCGCTTTCTTTTGCACAAAACATGTAACATTTTCAGTTCTTTTTTAAAAAGTGCCAGTTTGAAGGAATATTTTTTCTGTTTTTATGTTGGATTAACTTGTAATAAATTCGTTATTTTTGAGTAACACAACAGTGCCAATTTGTATTAAAAAGTGTAAAAAATTTTGCATTCTTTTCTAGAAAAGAAATCAATATAATGGCGCTGCAAGACATGCAACATTTTTTCACTTCTTTTGTAAAATTATTTTTCTTTAGTGATGTTGGATTAACTTGTAATAGATTCATTATTTCCAAATGACAGAATGGTGTCATTTAGTATTAAAAGGTGTAAGAAATGTTGCATTTTTTTCTAGAAAAGAACCCAACCTCAATATCACTCCTTCGTGTACAACAAAGTCAAATGAAAAATATATTTAGAAAGCTAGTCTTAAGATTTTACACTAATAAAATCAATTGTGATACGCATTTGGAAAAGTATTTTTGAAAGTTGCAAGAACATCGCAGAGTTTCGTAACTGATGGGACTTTCCCTATCCCAAAATAAATTTTTTTAATTTAATTTTCAATTGAGTACTTTTACAAATCTTTTAGAAAAACTAAATTGAAATATATTAATTTGTATAGCAGACATTTTTTGGTTTCCAAAATTTAATGCCCAACTTTTAGAAAATTTCGCATCATTTAATTTAATCCCGTGGTGTTTTAAACAGCCTTTGAAAAGCCCCAGCTTTTGTGTTTGTACAGTTTGTGCAGTTGTGACGGCACATCTATCGGCATCACAGTTTTGTGAGCTGAATTTAGGATTACCTGCAGCTAAAGAATTACATTTTCACGTTATTTCGCAAATAGTCGATGCAGTAGCCAACGAAATTTGCTCAAATTAAAATGGTGTTGCGCTTTTAAGCCCAGCAAAATGTTGTCAACATGTTTTCTGGGCGCACAATTAATTCCTGGTACGGATGAGTGTCTGTATGTGTGTGTTTGTGTATGTGTTTATGGGTGCGTTTCTGTGTTTGTCTCTCCTTTGTAGAAGAAGAAGAAAAAAGCAACGAACAACAACAATTTGTTGGAAAGAGGAATAAATTTGCTCAAATTTTCACATCATTTTGCATTTGAAACACAACGTTGGTCGTTGTCGTTGGCAATTCCAAATTTTTCCTATTAATTTTTTGCCTTTTTTGCTTTAGAACTCTTAACTGGTATTTGCTTTTGACGTCAACTATTTAACACCCTTTTGAAAAGCTAAACTGAAATGAAAACATATCGAGCGAAGAACTACTTAAGCCCACAGCATGAAAGAGAGAGATGCATCAATAGAAAAACACGGGGCCAAGAGTCACGAACATTTGATTTTGAGCAACAATTGCAAAGATTTGTGTGTGATAAATATTGTACGAGGGGTAGGATGAGTATCTGTTGGATCGCTTTTATGTGGAGATACAAATTCAACTCTATAATGTGTTCGTTGCATGTGGGCGTTTTCTGTTCGCATGAAAGAAATATAATGCGTTTTATGCGCAATAAATGGAAAAAGTTTTCGAATAGTTGAGCGATATTTATTAACGGTTTAACGAGAATGTCATTCTCTTATTTGAATAAAAGAAAGAATAGAAGAGTTTTTGTTACATATTTTGAAGCGTATGAAAGATGCCGAAATTAAGTTGTCAAAGACGTCGGATTGTGTGGAATGTTGAGGGGATTTTTTAAAAAGTTCCCGGATTACGTTCATTCATGTTCGTCTCGAGGAAGTATTCACACTATCAGCATTGTATTTTTTATTAATTTTTTTTTTTTTTTTTTTTGGAAGTCATAAAATTTTGTTTTTTTAAATACGGCAGTTTTCTAAAGTGGGGTTCCTTCCTCAAAAGCACTTAAAAGAGTTACAGAAGCATGCGATGGTTGTACTCTGAGTGAGATAAGTTAATGGAAGTTGTAAAACCGTTTTAATAAAATAAAATAAAAGTTGTAGGACTTCTTTAAAAAAAATGTCATTCAAAATAAATGTCCGATGAAAATGTTGAGATCGTGAAGAAAATCGTTATAGAGAGTCGTCCAATCGATCTGCAGTAGAGAAGTTGCTGAGGATGTGACCGTATCGGTTTGCAGGTGCCTTAAAATTATTTTACAAAATTTCGAGCATTAAGTGGGCACCAAAACTGGTTCGGAACTGTTTAAGGACATCAAGGGCTATCGTCTTTCTATTCCTTAGATTGAACAGACCCATGACGGGACGGCGTTTTGCTTTGATTGAGAAGGTTAAATGAGAATCGCTGATAATCAAGTTTAAGTTTATTATTATCAATTGGCAATAACAACAACAACAACAAAACTATGAACTTGGACCCGCATAGATACAAAAAATATTTTTCTTTTAACTTCTACTCTGAAAATTTAAAATTTTTAATAATCGGGAAGTTATTGGTTTTATCCCGTTTTGACAAAATCGAGCTCTCTACAGATTTTCATGTTTTGAAGATCTAACTAATTCTGAGAAACCGTCTGTATTTCGGCGAGCATATGTATGTATGTGTGTGTGTATGAGTGTGTGACCCGCTTATGACTTTTGAACGGTTGAACCGAACCAAGCTTTTCTTAAAAGCATTCCTGAACTTGAATTTCCTGTGAATTTGAACCGATTCGAAGCGGTCAATTTCAAGATATCCAAAAACATGATTTCTTTTCTGGAAACATGTAACACTTTTTTACTTCGTTTTTAAAAAGTGACAGTTGAGACGAATTTTAAAAAAGAAATAATATTTTGTAAGGGCGCTCGAATTAATTTTTAATAAATCCTTTATTTCCAAATGACAGCATGTTAACACTTTTTATTAAAAAGAGCAAAAAATATTGCACTCTTTGCAAGAAAAGAAATCAACTTTAGAACAAATTTTTATATTTTCAAATAACTTTTAAACCAATTGATCGATTGATGACCCAAACATTTTTAAAATAAAAAAAAACAGACGTCGTCCACTGTGAACCGGCTTTAAATCGATTAATCCGTTTGTAAAATGTCCTGCAAGAAATAAATCGAAATAAGTGATATATTTTTGCACTCCGTAAATTATATATCTGACCAGCGAGTGTTCTCGACTCTTTTATAGTTAACGAAAACTACAAGAATCATCGCTTGTCAAGTGCGAATCAGCTGATTGGAAAACTAAAATATCAGCGTTTTAGCTCGAACAAGTCAAAAGCATTAAATGAAAATTATGTATAGGGTGTTTTTTATAGAGGGATACAACTTTGTGTTAGCATCAATGCTTTATTTGACCACCCATTTAACAGCTGATAGTTGCTTTTTGTTTAATTTGCTTTGACATTTCATTACGGATCGACTTACACCAGAGCAACGCGTGCAAATTGTGGAAATTTTTAATCAAAATAATGGTTCTGTTCGTCAAACTTATCGTGCACTTCGTCCATTCAAAATTTTATTTTCCGATGAAGCCCATTTTCGGTTGGATGGGTACATAAATATACAGAATTTCCGCATTTGGAAAACCGGAATCCACAAGCTTTTGTCGAAACACGAGTTACATCTGCAGAAAATTACTGTTTGGTGCACTTAATGGGCTGGCGGAGTCATTGATCCATATGTCTTCAAAAACGATGATGGTGAGAATGTGACTGTTTGTGAAACTTGGTGTTCCAGATTACGCCTTGTACGCGCCAGCTGTGGTGGCCACATGGTCGAAATCATATTTAAACATTAACGTCATAAAATTTTCTATCCAATAAAGACCGTTTCATTGATATCAAAAATATATTATTATTTTTTATTATGATTTAAACTTTTATCACTCTATAAAAAACACCCTATAGATGATAATAGTGTCCCTCGTATAATTTAAAGTTATACTAAAAGTTTTTCATTTCTTTTGTTGCCCTCAATGTTTTACGAGTTTTTACTTGAGATGTGCAGATGCCGTGATATCAGTCGCGCATGCGCCATGAATAATTGATTTTAAAACCTTAGTGGACGTAAGGCTGCGATTTTCATGCTTCATAAATCCCTCTTTGGACTATAAAAGTTTTATCCAAAATATTTTAATTGCAGGCAATTAAAGAGTTAATTAATAATTATTTTGTATGAGGACGTAATTGTCTCCCTACTCCTGCACTCATTTTACTACTTCTCGAATTGTTTGCGACATCTATAGATTTCAGAAATGCCATACAGACTTGTAGCGGCTTAACAGGCGTTTTGAAATCGCAGTTGAACTTTTTCTGGCAGCGTATTCAAATTGAATAATTATTAACTTTTCTTTTATTTGCTTTCCAATTTGTTTGAAAAAAATTATTCACATTTTCTGCCATATTTTCTTCTTTTTTACGTCACGCAAACAGCTGATCATTAGCTAACCAGACCTGCGCTATGCGTGACGATCTTGTGTAGCGTAGAGTTGGTTTTTCAATTCGTTTGTATTTCTGCTGCCACCCTCACTTTTTTCCAACCATTCCATGGCAAGCAAATTCGATACGCTCAAACTAAAAAATATTATAAATTTGCCGTAATCATAAACCGTAAAGCTGTTGTTATTGTGATTTATTTATATTTTTTATTTTTTCATTTCGATTGTATAACAATCGCTTTTAATGTGCAACACATTCATTTACTTATTATATCTCTTACTTAAACAAATTCAATTATCTTGGGTAAATTAATTACTAACAGATATTTATGTTGCAATCAAAACTAATTACGTTTATTATGGGAAATATAATCCTTTGGCAAATAGGAAAAACAAAAATAAGAGATGCATCTATTTATCAATCTAAATAATTATAATAATTATTCGTTAATGAAAAGCCCACACTATCGCAAAGAGATTGCAAATTACACTGAGCAACAGGAAAAATATTCAATAGTGCTGACAAACTACACAAAATATATTAAAACCGCATTATAAACCATTAATAATCAATTTTATAAGGGTCGGTGCTCTAAATCGCATTGATTAGAAATCGTGTGATTTTGGAAAACAAACTCCGCTAATAGATATATTTTTTTTATATTTTTAAATTTTTTTCCTTTCAAATAATATTTTCTCAGTAAATGATTTTGAGAATCATTATTTAATCTCGAAATCGCCCTATTTTAAATCAACGTGTTATACAGAACCAACCCGATGTTATTAAATTTAGTTCAAAACAACTAAAAACAACGTATTTTAATGAAATCCTTGTAAAATAAATAAAAACTAAATTTATTTAAAAAAACTAAGTAACTCGCTTTTTAAAAAACCAAACTAATATATCAAAAACTAATTTTAAAGCCAGCTTAAAACAATAATAAATCAAAATACAATAGATGTTTTAGGACAAAAGGTTCGGGAGCTCGAGAAACGAAATTTAGGCCACAAAGTGCCCCCTATTTTTTCACGATAACTCCTGCACTATTTTGGTTTATTATTGTTTTGAGCTCGTTTTGAAATTTATTTTTGATATTTTAGTTAGATTTATTAAAAAGCGTGTTGGTTTGTTTTTTTTATGAATTTATTTTTATTTATTTGTTTTATATACTTCAAAAGCGTGTAAAACTACTTGCACTTAATGAGAAGATAAGAACAACTTTGTACGAATAGAGTGCAACGTATGAGCAACCATATTGATAATATTAAGTATACGCATGGAAGCACACTAGAACCGGAGAGTTAGAAACATATACACACAACCAAATATGCTAATGAAAATAGTTGAAAAAATATATGGAAAAGCCTTTTCCATTCTTTTGAGTCGTGGGAGCTAAGACACTATCCCCCCTATTCATAAAAACTATGAGAGGCTTATAAGAGCGTAATAGAGCAAATTTCATATAATATTTTGTTTTATTACGCTGTTATAAGACTCTCATAGTTTTAAAGAATAAGGTGGTATCATTTTAAAATTTCAAATCAACCGTTACCGATGTAACAAACCGTGATTGATGTTGTCTTCGATTATTAAAAAATAATCGAGAACAAAAACTGATCAATTATATAATTAACCCGATCGACGTGGCTTTTTAATCTTTAATCAGATTCTGGTAATACCGATCCTCTTAAAGAACACTTTTATTCTATTTTCTTTTAATCTCAAAATTAGTCAGGGAAGCTTCTAAGGACCTCAAAACGTAGAAACCTGATGATAGCTCGATTTAAGACCTGATGAGAGCACGAACGTGGTAAAACCAACAACTTCACGATTTAAAAAAAAATTTCTATTTTTCCAGTGGGAAATTAAAAATATTACATTTCAAAAATTTTTTTTTAAATAATTTTAAACAACTTTTCCGATCGATTCCTCTAAAAATTGGTGAAGCTTTTAATGAGATATCGTGAGCGTTAAGAGTACGAAAAGGTGAATTTTTTTAATCCCGATATTATACAACTGATCAGTTACTGTTGCCGATTCCTCTATAAGACTTTCCTAAGATATTTTTACAGAGAATAATTATTCGAAAGACTAAATAAAAATAATAATGAAGTCAGAAAATATTAAAAGAGACGAGTACTGGTTTTGAAAGCTTTTTTTCTGGAAAATATGCAACATTTTTCACTCAGTTCTTTCTTTTTTTTAATTGCAGTTTGAGATGCGTTTCAAACAGAAATACTTTTTTGAAAATATAATAGATTAGAAATACCATAAAATTTGTATTTCTAATACAAAATTTATTGTAAAATACCATAAAGTTGCCATTTTCCGCCAAAAAATTTAAAAAATTTTGCACTTTTTCAGAAAAAAGAACAGCAATAATCAATTGATTAAAAGTGTGCACTAAAAGCCTATAAGCTTTTTAAAACAATTTGAAGAAAAGGTTCCCTGATCATCAATCAGCATTAATTTCAGTAAAATATTTGAGGGAACTGAAGGCATTTTCTTTTCTGGAAAACATGTAACATTCTTTTCACTTCTATTCAAAAAAGTGGCAATTTGGAGGAGTTTTTAAACAGAAATTAGTTTTGATAAAGGGTGTTAAAGTAATTTCTAGTGAATTGTTTATTTTTAAACTGCAATTTTGCAGAAAAAAGTGTAAGAAATATTGCATTATTTTGCAGAAAAGACAAATTTTTATATTGTAGAAAGAAAATTAGAATTTTGTATTAAACAAATATCAAGATTTTTTTCAAATAACGAACTATTTCAGTACAGAACACAAAATGGCGACCGTATAAATTCAATTGTGTTTCTATATCTTCTGGACAATGTTAAATGCCATAAAAACGTATAATTTTGTTGTAGAGTGTTGCAGAAATTAATTTTGAAATTATTTTCCCTTTAGGTTGTTGCAATTTTCTTATTTTATTTTTTTCCTCTTTTTTTTCAAATAAAATAAAAGGAAATGATTTTCAATTAGTAGAAAAATATATATAAAAGTGTATGTCAATACTTTCCTTTGAGGTATTTGGAAGCAAATATTGACACAGTCTGTGAAGTTTTGTGTTGATAGAGACAAACAGAATCGCATTGAATTGAACTCTTTCGAATGGAAGTCATCAGCGTCAACATCATCATGAATGGAAAATGTCAATTTATTGAAATTAATTTGTAGCTTCAATGCAAACATTTCATTCTTTCTGGCTATTATTTTCCTGTGGTACTTAAATAAATTAATTTTATTAAAAATAAACATGTCCATTAGACTCAAATAGAAACAAGTCATTCATGAAATTTTATTAAATTAAATAAAATAGATGCACAAAAACAAAGTGAAGAGTTTGTTGAATTCCGAAAGAAATTTTGCTATTGAAAATTTTCATAAGAGGATTTGAAATATTATTTTAGGAATTTTCACATAAAATTTTATACAAAAGCTCAGAATATTATTTATAAATTGCTGTTGGTTATTTGTTGTTAACATACTTTGCCAGCAGAAGAGTTAATGCAACAACGTTTGCTTTGATGTGGCCAAGACAACTCTTTTGAGCGAAAGACTTGAAAAGTTGGTTATTATTTTAACTTCTCGCTGCAAATGTCTTAAGAGTTATTTGTTTTACTAAAAGGATTTCGTCCACAAAATATTTGTAGATGCGAAAGTTTGTTTTAATATCGAAATTCCAGTTGCTGATAAAAATTGCAAACGTTTAAAAATCTAACGCAATCGCTGTTTTATTAAAAAGGAATGGATGTTGAAGCAACTGCCGCAAAACAAGCATTAAGGCGAAAGCAGGAGCCCGTTGTATGTCCATATATTTTCTATAAAAAAATTTAAAATTGTTTACACTTTTTAATACAAAAATAAAAAAATAATTTTTGTTTTAAAAGTCCTCCAAACTGCTGCTTCTTAAAAAGAAGTTAAAAAATGTGGCATATTTTTCACAAAAGAAAACGCCATTATGTTGGTCTCTTTTCTAGAAAAGAATGTAAAATTTTTTAAACTTTTCAATACGAAATGGCAACATTCTGTCATTTAAAAATATGGAATCTATTGAAAATGAATCCTCCAAAAGTCCTCCAAACTGTCGCTTTTGAAAAAAGAAGTGAAAAAATGTTACATGTTTTCCAGAAAAGAAACTGCCATTGATTTCTTTTTTTTTTTTTTTTTGAAAAAAATGCAACATTTCTTACACTTTTCAATACACAATGGCACCATTCTCTGCAACATCACTTACGAAAAATAATTTCTGTTTCAAAAGACCTTCAAACTGCCACTTTTTAAAAAGAAGTCAAAATATGTTGCATGTTTCCAGAGAAGCAAACGTTGATTTCTTTTCTAGAAAATATGCAAAATTTTTTACACTTTTCAATATAAAATGCCAACATTCTGTCATTTAAACATAATTAATTTTCTAGCAGCTACTCTTCGTAGTCCAGCATCACACAGGAAAAATAATTTATACTTCAAAACTCCTTTAAACTGCCACTTTTAAAAGAAGAAGTGAAAAAGTGTTACATGTTTTTTTTTCAGAAAAAAAACGCTGACATCTTTTCTAGAAAAGAACGCAACATTTTTTACCCTTTTTAGTACAAAATGCCATTATTCTGTCATTTAAAAATAATAAATTTCTTAGAAATCAACTCAACATTCCCAAAAATAATTTCTGTTTCCAAACTCTTCCAAACTGCTGATTTTTGGAGAAGATGTGAAATATTGTTACATGTTTGCCAGTAAAGAAAACAGCATTATGCTGATTTCTTTTCTAAAAAAAAATGCTACATTTCTTACACTTTTCAATGAAAAAATGGCAAGATTCTGTCTTTTGAAAATAAACAATTTATTAGAAATTAATTTAACATTCCCTACCGTAAATAATTTATATTTCAAAAGTATTTTAAACTGCCACTTTAAAAAAAGGAGTGAAAAAATGTTGCATATTTTTTAGAAAAGAAGACGCCATTATATTGACTTCTTTTCTAGAAAAAAAAGCTACTTTTTTTACACTTTTTAACACAAAATGGCACCACTCTGTCATTTAGAAATAGTTAATTTTTTAGCAGTTAGTCCAGCATCACATAGGAAAAATAATTTCTACTTTAAGTCCTTCAAACTCCAATTTTTTTGTAAAAGTAAAAATATGTTGCATTTTTTCCATAAAATAATGCAAAATTTCTTACACTTTTTGTACAAATTGCCACGATTCTGTCTTGCAAATATAATGAACTTAATAGAAACTGCTGCTTCTTAAAAAGATGTGAAAACATGTTGCATATCTTTTAGAAAAGAAGACGCCATTACGTTGATTCTTTTCTCAAAAAGAACACAACATTTTTTACACTTTTTAATGTAAAATTATGTCATTTAAAAATAATGAATTTATTATTAATGAATTTATTATTATTTAAAAGTCCTCCAAACTGCTACTTTTTAGAAAACAAGTTAAAAGAATTTACATTTTCTCAGAAAAGAACACGTCATTATATTGATTTCTTTTCTAGATAATAGTTTTTTACACTTTTTAATACAAAATGGCACTACTCTGTCATTTAGAAATAATTCATTTTTTAGCAGTTAGTCCAACATCACTTACGAAAAATGATTTCTGTTTTAAAACTCCTTCAAACTGTAACTTTTCAAAAAAGAAGTGGACAAAAATGTTACAAATTTTCCAGAACAGAATTTAATTACCAAACTTGACCCCATCCGTATGACTCATTTACATAAAATTCCACTTATCGCAATCCTTTGCAAACGACCACTTTCAGCTTACAACTCCTTTTCCCTCTGAATGAGCCAATTTCCTTTACTGCCATTGAAATCCTTGCAATACGAAGAAGAAGAATTTCCTTAACAAAGAATATGCTGTTGAAAATTTAATAATAACATTTTCATTAAATTTATCCTTTTACAATTATCCTTAAAGCAATTAAAGAAATAATTTTCTTATGACATTTAAGGACTTTGTGGAATTAGAAATTGTATACAAAATGTTGCCTGCCCGAAGTTGCATGTGGCCATGCAGTTGTTAACATTTTAAGCTTTTGTTTAACATTTGTTATTTCAACCAATACACACACACATATACATACACACACACATTCACTACTGCATAAGTACAAATCCAACAAAATTATCATTCAATAGGGTACAATTTGATTAGGAGTTTGAAAATTAAATCAATTTCTTCTTTCCCATTTTGCATTAGTGGCCGACCATTTAAATCTGTTTTCGTAGGACTCCAGGATATCCCGAAAAAAATTTTGAAAAGCACAGCGTTGGAATAGATTTCTGATCAAGATGTAACTTTTTTCAAAGCGAAATATAAAATTCAGTGAATAACTTTTATATTCTGATCGAAGAAATAAAAGTCACTGAATAACTTTTATTTTCTGATCGATAAATCAAATAGAAGAAACAACTTTTATTTTTTTTTTATTAAAAAGTAACTTTTGTATTCTCAGGAATAAATAAAAATCAAGAAACAACTTTTATTTTCTGAGAAATAAATAAAATTCCGGGTGTAACTTTTATTTTTTAATCGATAAATAAAAGTTAACAAATAACTTTTATTTTCTAAACTCAAAATGATATTTCAGAAATAACTTCTCTTTTCTGATCGAAAAATCAGAGACAAAAAATAACTTTTATTTTTCAACGACAAATAAAAGATAACAAATAACTTTTAAATCCTCAAATAACTTTTATTTTCAATGAGAATAATAAAATTTATGAAATTATTTTCCTTTTCTGGTAGAAAAATAAAAGACAAGATAAAATTTTTCTTTTTTCTGATCGAAAAATAAGAAACAAGAAATAACTTTTATTTTCCCAAGAATATATAAAAATCAACGAATAACTTTTATTTTCTGATCGAAAAATCAGAGACATGAAAAAACTTTTACTTTCTGATAAAATTTTTATAAGACAAGAAATTACTTTTATTTTCTAAACGATAAACAAAAACTAACAAATAACTTTTAAATCATCGGATGACTTTTATTTTCAACGCGAATGATAAAATTAAGGAAATAACTTTTAATTTCTGACGGAAATTAGACAATCAGAAAAGATATAACTTTTATTTTCTAGGCGGAGAATATAAATCAAGAAATAAATTTTATTTTCTAAACGATAATTAAAAACCATCAAACAACTTTTATTTTCTAAACGCAAAATTATATTTGAGATATAACTTTTTTTTAAGCGAAAAATAACAGTCAAGAAATAAATTTTATTTTCTCAACGATAAATAAAATTTGGCAAATAACTTTTATTGCCCAAGCGTAAAATGATATTTAAGAAATAACTTTTATATTGTGATAAAAACATCAGAGATAAGAAAAAAAAGCAAACAAATAACTTTTAAATTAACATATGACTTTTATTTTCAAATAACTCTCATTTTCTGCTGGAAAAATAAAAGTCAATAAATAACTTTTATCGAAAAATACATGTCAAGTTATAAATTGATTTTTTGAGAAATAAATAAGACTTCGAAAATAACTTTTATTTCTCAAACGAACAATAAAACTCTGGCAACAATTAATAAAATATAATTTCTAAAATAACACTTCTAACCGTCATGTGACTACCCCAAACCATAACTTTCATATACGAACACTTTTGTAAAGGCAACAGTTTCCGCAAAACTTTAAGTGGTTTTTATCCCACGGAAATTTGTTGCCGACTACTGCACACGCATGAATGCCCGAGTTTAGGAAAAAAAATATAAATAATTTATGTTTGAGGTGTTAAGATTATACAGAGATTTTAATTCTACTTGAATTGCGTTAAGTTCGGTCAGACAGTTTCATTAAAATATCCACATAAACTCGTATATTTACATACACATACACAAACACCTGAAATGGGTTTATGTAATTTCAACACATTCAAATTTGTAGTGCGTAGGAGTTGTTAGAGATGTGAAATAAGAGAAGGAGAGAGATAAGAAGACCGAACACGAAATTACAAATTAAATTGCTGAGGAACTCAATAACAATTTGAAGGTGCTGTGAAAAAGTGGTGGGTCGATTCTCATGGTTTTCTTGTGCTTTTATTTTAACGATGAGTTTTTCGTTGTTGTTACAATTCACTGGGCTCGGGATATATTCACATGATGTTAATAATAAAGTGTATACGGGGTCTCTACATCAGTTTATACCGTGTTCAGACAGCATGCCCCTTAATTGCGAAATTGGGGCATTCTTCGCAATCAAGGCCTCAATTGATCACAATTTATCATACATTAAGTCAATTAAAAATAAATTGAGCAATTAGTAGTTGATTATATGATTGTATGAAAAACAATGTTTTTCTCAGCTGTCAAATGTTAATTGAGTCAACTAAACTGAGTATGTGTGAACACTAGATTTAATTGCTTAATCGAAATTAAATTGACTCAATTAAAAATGCATGTCTGAACACGGTATTAGTAGTGAAGCAATTCTCGTATGAAATTCTCTCATTAATTTTTCTTAAATGGGAACTAATCCGTCTAATCAGTATTAGAAATGAAAATTAATCCTCTTAATCAGATATAATAAGAAAAAACTCATGACTACTGGTAAGAATGTGTGGTGGCTTTCGAAAACAGCTCCGTTCTTGTTTGCTGTGCAAGTTTTCAAGCTAAATTCATGTTGATTTTTCTATTGATCCTTAAATTATTTATCAAGTCCTTTGAATACTGGCCTTATTAATTATAACTTAGTTTGATATAATAAAGAAAATTTTTAATAAATTCCTAAAAATTAATAAAACTTTTAATTTCTTAAGAAGTTTTTTTTGACATTTTAAAACAGGATTTAAGCAAGAAACGCATGTATTTTTTTCTTTCCTTTTTGAATAATAAAAACCGATATTTTATAGCCGGTGCTTGTTTCTTTTTGTTTATTTTTTAAATAATTATTTGTTTTCCTTCAAATGCCATCAGCCGCTCGATGGTTCTGTCAACAAGCAAAATTTTGCGCTCATGTAGATCGGAGAATCGAAAAAAGTTAATTGTTGATCACAATCCCACATTGAGTGTCCCAGTGATGTTTCTATGGTTTTACTCTTGTATTTGTGTACGTGGGTGATCTTTATTTTTTTATTTTGTGCACCCGTACCCCAGCATTGTGAGGATACTGTTCTTCTACGGAAAAACTTTAACATCAGGAGGCTGGCGAATGCCTCAATTACACTTGAAAATATCTTTCCCAAAATGTAACGATAAAAGTCCTTAAGGAAAAATATTTTTAATAGATAAAAAAAAGCAATTTCTCTTTCCATTAATAGGAAATATTTTGCAATAAAAATTTGGAATATCATCAATTGAAACATCAACAACGACTTAAAACCAAAATTTTTTTCGGTGTATCTGATATCTATATTTTGCAGGCAAGCGAGTATTCAGTAGCCAACTGGAACGAATTTAAGTTCATAATTGTGAATGTTACAAATATTTTGAGAATCCTTTTTTTTATTTGTATTTCCCCTGCCACCGATTCCCAGGCATTTTACAATCAAAAATTGCAGATAATCATCATTTTTGGTCACACAATTATTAATGTCGTTATCACCTGAGAGAACATCCTTGAATTTTGCCACTTCATTTGCCCACATGTCCGTGTTTTTCAATCAAATATTTTTTTTTTTTCGGAAAAGGAAAACTTTCTAAAGCTCAAATATAAACACAACAATCATGTCATAAACATGCCCAACGTATCTGCTGGCAGTGTGCACACGAACACACACATACACAAACGCCCCATATGAAACTTAATATTATTTTCTTGCCATCCGGACACTAACACATACATATGGAATTGTGTACGTGATCATCGTATGCATAAATACATACTCGTTTATACATATAAAAAATGCTTTTTTCAATTTCCTTTTTCCTTTAGGATGTGCAAACATGCAATTTACAAAAGTGTGCAGCATTCAAAGGATATCTTTTTTTTTGCTTCTCTGAAAGTTGCAAGAGTTTCGAATGCGATTAAAGTGAAAAAATTAAGTTGCACACAGTCACACACATACACACACACATACGGACGTATAAATACTTAATACAAATACAGTCAGGCAATTGTCTGATAGACATCGACGGGCATAAATAGATGCAGTTACAATCGAAAAATAGTGTTTGTATTTATGAGGCTGATAATGTGAAATTTCTATGGCTTTACTTGTTTTTTTTGTTCTTGTAGTTAGTGGCAGAATCCAGCAAACATTTTTGTTGAATTTGGTGAAATAGATTATTTAAACTGTTGTAGAAGAATTTTTCTTAATGAAAATTTGTTGCTGTTTTTGTTATTATTATTATTATTATTATTATTATTATTATTATTATTATTTAAATTATTATTTGGTTTTTCAATTCAGAAGATATGGTGTGATCAAGCAAAAGAGAGAGTTCTGTGAAAAGTTTTTTTTGTTAAAAATTTCAGTTGTTTATATCCGCATTTCAAAAGAATTTGTTGCTTTATAGTTAGAACAAGACGACTTAAGGAAACCACAACTTGGCATAAAATTACTAAAAGACTCTATATTCGATATGTTAAAATGAGCAAAAGACAGTCCCTTCTGCCAGAATTGATCCTTAACTACAATCGCCATATTACTTTTACTTTTTTCTCAATTCCAATTTCACTAACACAAAATTTACTAACCGTTTCAATGCATTGAAATTGTTTGCTGGGCATAAGAAGTTTTACAGTTGTCGGCTCCGTTCATTTGTAAAAATTAAAGTGTATGAAACGAGTATTTACAAATGGCCAGTGTGCAATAAATGTGGCGTGTAATCTTTTAACACTTCGCAAAGATGGTTTGCAATTTTCGATCACATTTTCATGTGAACTTTTTGGTAGGAAAAAAATTAAGGGGGCAGAACAAAAGTTTCATATGCGGTTTGCCAATTTAAGTTTAACAAAATCGATAATTCATTGAAGAAAGAGAGAGAGAGAGAAGAAAATCCTTTTTGTATATGAAACGCACAAAATTTAAGAAGACACACAATAATATTTGGAGTCTTAAAGAATGGCCCTCCAAAAAAAAATAATAATAATAATAAAAAAAACATTTTAAAAACTTTTCAGCGAACTGTCTTAATAATTTTTACTATCACTGGCCGATATCAAACACTCATCAATAACATTATTCAATGAAACAACTCCGAAGGGCAGAGGCAAGACGGTGAACATGTCACACAACCCGTGTCACAACTATTTATTAAAGGAAACGTTTGACAACCGCATAGTTTTTCGTTTCGAAAGCGTGGCTCAATTTACAAGATCTTGTCGGTTAACGCCACCCCACTTTTTTCTGTGATACAGCGGGAAGTCGCTAGTCTACGCCGGTAAACCCGTAATGGTTGACCCCTTGGGAGGACAACACTCACCACATTATTGCCCAGCATATGTTTTGGAAAAAGTCTTTGTAAATTGGACCTCAAGAGTGGACTGAGTCCGGGACAGCCATGACGGCATTAAGACAAAAATTATAATTAAGAAAATCATCTTTCTAATAAAGTAAATTTCATGTCAATTTATAGATAATATCTCTGTTCAGAATGGACTGAAAATTATCTCTGTACAATAGAATAATTGTATACCTCTAAAAAAAAACACCCTGTGCTAAGAATTTAATTGGTCAATTGACTAAGAATGGATGAGCAAACCAGATGAGCGTGTATTTTCTAAAATAAAAAGCGGGTTTCGGAACATAATTTCTGAACTATTCAGAGCGAAATTCTTTGACTTAAAATTATGGATTCGGACATCGATGACGTGTAATTTCAGTGGTAACGCAATTGAAAATAGATCTCGTGCTTGAGTTCTTTTTGGTTTTGACTGGCTCTGCGCTCTGTTAAGGATGCGGTATCGAATTTTTCTGATCTGCATTAAAACAAACTTGTGTCAATTGTTGTTGGCTTTTCTCAATGATGAAGGGCGTATCACTGGCCGTTGAACACTACCGACAGCGACTGACACCGTCATGTGCGAGTCAAGAAGAATAATTCCATATCTTTTAATTTGCTTTAATCCGTCTTCTTGAAATTATTTCCTGCTTTATCCTTCCGGCGCAATGCGCTGTATATGTTGGGAACATCCCCAGAGTGCTTTTTTAAGACAAAAAAAAAAAAAACTTCCCTTCGAGGTGATTTTAACCCTTTCGAAATTTATCACCGGGAGTTTTTCGCAACTCATTAGAGTCTAAGGGAAAAGGCGCAAGTAACACCAGGCCTTAAAAATAACTCACTGCTTGTAAACACTAAAATCCATCCCGGTTTCCGAGTCATGGACAACTAAACAATTGAAATGTCCAGCAGAGCTGCCACGAATTTGCGAAAAAATTAACAACAATTCCCTGCTTCACTGCTCACACCTGTTTTTATTATTATTTCTGGTTAAAATTAAAGATACGAGGCGCTAAATGAATTACCTTCAAAAGGCCCATTATCAGTCATAAGGGAAATAATTCCAGGGGTTGCCAAGTGTCACAGTCTGCTGGTCATTAATAAATTTATTAAATCGATAATAGCAAATATTTATATTTCTATATACACACACATACATATCTCACATACCAATACATAAACATATTGTAATTAAATAAATTTTTGTTTTCGCCATAATGCATTTGATTTATTTTGTGCCATTATTTTGTTTTAATTCTGTTATTATTATTTATAATGATTTTTTTGTTTATTCGTTTGTTTTTGTTGTAGTTAAAACTTCCATTGTAGCAAATCAATGAGCGGACATTAAATAAAAACTTACAATGTGAATGATTATAATTCGGACAATTTTCAGCAAATGCACACACGCACAAACATGCACAAGCATGCACACACATGCACACGCATGCATTTATTTCAATATGTGATGTGAAGTCGTTGGCTTCTCTATGGATTTAATTTCCCATTTTTGATTGCTGGTTGGAAAAGTCGTTTCTATAGAAATTCATTTAAATGCAAATTCGGTTTAAACTATGAAATTTTATAAATTGTGAAAACTGCAACAGAGGAGAATAATTTATATGGCTGAAAGATTGGATAGAGGAGTAAAAGTGTTGAGGGAAAATTTTCATTTAATAAAAACCTTTTTGTAATCAATTTTTTTTAAATAAAATTTCCTTTTTATGTGGCCAAATTCTTGTCAAAGAGGGTTTTTTTCCTTTTATGCAGCGATACATTTTATATTTGCTGTGCACAAATATAATTCAAATAATGATACTGACTAATGGTTGAGTGCATGTGTATACATGTGCATGTATGTGTGTGTGTGTGTGTGTGTGTGTGTTTGTGTTTGTTAGTATTTATAATGTGGCATTAGCGGTTTTTAAATGTATTTCATTATTCACATGTTTGCAATTGAAAAGTTTTTCAAACATACGCTTTTGTTTAACATTTAAAATTAAATTTAAACTTTTAAATTAATTAATTTATATTAATAAAACTAACAGTAAATATTTTACGATACAAAGAACATCTTTGTAGCGTTGCTTTCAGCAACAGCCATGAGAAGGAAACGTTTTTGAAAACTAGGGAAAGAGTTTTTTGTAACACTCGCCGTTCACACCTCGTGTCACTTATCACTGGTCATGAGTAAAATAATTCCATATTTATATCATCACCAGGTAGCGTTAAATAGCAACTGGAGCTCTACACGAGGCAGGTAAAAATTTTTAGTGCTTTCCAAATTCACAATTTCCTACTGTGTCGTAGCCTCAAAACTTTCTGGATGGTAAATATATAATAAGAAGTCTACTAGCCGATATTCAGGGGTTTGTTTTAAGTTAATTGGAGTCCTCTGCTGTCTATTCTTATTATTTATCTTAAAAGAATATATGGTGCCTCTATTGTAAGAACTTGAACTTTAAAACGGGTCGGGCTCTATAGAAAAATAACAGAGTTTTATATGAACAATATTTCTAAAGTAGAAACAATTTTTTGTTATAAGCCAAGAATAAAAAAGGAAAAGTGATGTTTGTTTTTAAGCTTCTCATTTATTAATGTGGAAGTTTGAAATAAATATCTTTAGTTATTCTAAGAAATGTGGGTAACGGTACCCTGATGATCTACATTAGCCCCAGTGAAATGCGCATAGGAACTAGCGATAACCCCTCAATTGAACACCTTGAGTTTTTTAGTAAAATTTTGAGTTTTAAAATTGAAGAGTTTAAAACGACAATTCCGGAAAATACACATTTAAAAAACCGAGAAGTTATTGGTTTTATCCAGTTTAGATCTCTACGTTCTGAGGTCCTGACAAGCCTCCCTGATTATTTCTGAAAGTCCGTCGCCTTGTGTATATAAATATATAAGTAGTGTGTATGTTTGCGTGTGAGAGAGAGACCTCTGTGTGTGTGTATGCGAGAGGTGTGTGTGAGAGATGTGTGTGTCTGAGTGTGTAATTGTAAGTAAGTAATCCACTTACAACTCTTAAGCCACTGAATCGAGTCAAACCATTTTTTGGCAGCGTTCTGCAGAACGTTCCTGATCTTAAATTTTCTAAAAATTTGAACTGATTCGAGCCTGTAGAGATTTCAATATATCACTACCGATAACATTTAATAAAATTCATCGATTACCGCAGAAAAGGATCAAGATCCCTTCCTGAGATATCCTGAAGGAAAAGTTCGAGAAAAAAAGTATTTTCTTTTTAACTGCGAAATTGTATATCTGATCAGGTACTGTTCTCTCGATTCTCTTATAGTAATCGAAAACTATATCAATCACCCTTTATCATGGGGGAATCGGTTGATTTCAGAATTAAAATAACAGAGTTCTAACTCGGAGAACTCGGGTAGTTACCGGGCTGTCGCTGAATTTTTCGCTACCGATAAGGACAACAGTATTTGTATTCTAAAAAAAAGTTGTTGGTTAATCTAACCAATTGTAGCTGTAAATTAACTGTTAATGCAAACTGTTGCTGGGTAAAATAACCGTTGGATTATTGGGAATAAAAGGATTATGATGCTGAAGCAGGTTGCTGAGAGAGAGTAGGATGTTTTTCGCTTCCAGACCTGCTGCCCCGTGGACCGTAATTTTTTCAGCGATATACTGATTAAATCAACAACAATATGTTGCATGACAAACATCGGCCTTTAAATGACGCCGTTGTATTTAAAAAACAAAAGTTCTACAATTTAAGGCGTGGCAATTTGGGATTTTTTTGCTACTTTCAAAGCTGTCCGGACATATTTGTTCATTCTACAGACTGACTATTCTATTTGTTGGTTTATTTCAACATATTATGTATAATACTTACATACGAGGGCATGATTAAAAGTGCTTTAAAAGACTTACCTGAAAAGAGAAAGAAAATTATATTAAATTAATAGAAAAAAATTTCTAAAACGTATTAAAAGATAAGAAAGTTGTAGATGGAAGTTTACTGATGACTTTAAGATTTCAAGGGTTTAATTTTTTTTTATTCAGAATATTTATGAGACCACGATGTCATTAGATTTCGATCAATATCACAGAAAATTAATTTTAATGTTTTGTTTTTCAGTTTAAAATAAAATCCTTTTACAGAACGATATCTGCTGGCATAGTGGACAGACAGTAACATTGTGATTCCGGGAAGGAACCCTGGACCCTTCAGCAATTTTTCTCAATATAAACATACTTGACTAAAATTAGACAGACAGTCACAATATATTCAATGAAATTATCTGGAAATATCCCGTCTTTTGCTACCACTCAAAGTAATTTATTTTGTTAAATAGAAAGGCAATGCAACTCCCCATAGTGCAGAGGCCAATAGGATGTTGTCAAAGTCAAAGTTTTTACTTAACAAGAGTAGTTGACTTTTTTAAATTCTAATTACCACCGCTGACATGTCTAGTATCGCCATTCTGAATAAAAATAAAACCTTATGAAATTACTTTTTTTTCTTCTATATCCAGCCACCTGCAACGGTTTAATTTAGTAACGATTTCATAACACTAATCAGCCCAGAAAGAGCGACCAGTTCCATTGCTGAATTGCATTTTTCGTTGCAAAATTATCTAATAAAATTTTATAACTCAAGGATTCTTGTGTGTGTCTTTTTATTATTATTAAAATAAAACAGAAGCATTTTTAACTGCTTCCTAACGCATGAAATATAGACGTGCGATAGCGGAGCAGAACAACGAAACTATTAAAATTCGATACAAGTTTTCAGATTATTTTTATCCCCCCTCCACCCCTTTTTTATTATTATTGTTTCAAGGTAGTTGCAGCAGAAGAAAGGCTATTTGCCAAATCCCAAGGAAAATTTTCTCAAGATGTTGCAGAGGAACGTTAATAAAATGGTTTAAACAAAAACCTTATGGCCAAAATGTGTTTTTTTAATTTATTTATTTTTTTTTCAACATCCCCGGTTCCACTTCACAGATACGCTTTTCCGTTTATGTTGGGATTTTGGCTTTTTATTATTTGTAGGAATTGGCGACTTCTTTTTTTTCTTTGTTTGTTTCGTGTGTTTTAATGTTCTTGATTATTTATTTTAACTCAGCACTTCTTTGTTTTTGCTGTTTTAATGTCACCAACAACAAACGTGAAAAGCATAAAAGTTTGCAGGTGAAAGGACACAGCGAACGGCAGAAGGAAAACTAGAGCGCAGGAAGGCATCGTCAAAGACTTGAAACAGTCACGTTAACACAAAAACAGCAGCAGATACGAGTATACACCTGCTAATTAGCGGAGAGTTATTGTAAAAATAATGAGAGGATATAGAATATTAAATAAATATTTTATTTACTAGCGATTTTTGTAAAGATTTCACGTGCGTAGTAATTCTCTTAACCCTAACCCACCACTAGTCATCAAATATGTCCCAACATAAAGTGGGACATAGAAAATGTCCATGTCTCGTCCATGTCCAGCTATCGATGGTCTTTCATGTTTGACTTGATATTCTCCTCCATTTAAAATTTCCCAGGAGAGTAAAAAGAATTGATCGTAAATTTGTTCTCTTTCCCATAACCTCAAAATTACTTAAAAAGCCTGAATACGTTGATGTCATGAGATTATGGTCGCATTAATGCCGTTGATTTGAGGGCGTCATGAGCAGGTCATGTTAAAGTCGGTATCTTGTGGAGACGTAGAGTGAGTTCAGTTATGATTAACATCTGCCTCAAAAGGTGTGTTCCAGCTGTTATTAGCTGAGAGTAAGTATTCTTGTACAATATTTTTAAAACAGTTCAAATAACGAGAAAATTATTTTTTCGCATTCTTTTTTTAAAAAAATTTATTAGTTCAGCTGCAGTAACTTCTTAAAATTTATATCTCTATATGGGCAGCACCCCGCCCTTAATTGAGAGAACTTTGTTTTTAAGACAAATTAATTAAAAAGTTTTTAATTAAGAAAGACTTTATAAATACTCCGAAACACAGAGGAAAGTCAGCATCTCTTTTATATATTTAATTTTTACAGCAGAGCAGAGCAGCTGTTTTCGAAAGCCGCTGCACCTTCCTCAACACCCCTTATAATTGTACCAAATTTTATTATGACAAAT
Organism: Linnaemya vulpina; assembly: GCA_963675445.1. Classification (NCBI taxonomy): domain Eukaryota; kingdom Metazoa; phylum Arthropoda; class Insecta; order Diptera; family Tachinidae; genus Linnaemya; species Linnaemya vulpina. Next base: position 21,543,502 of record OY776278.1, read on the forward strand.
AAATTCTTCATGTCCTTTTTCCGAGTTTTCCGTTCCCCAATTCTTGAGAGATTTTTTGTTTTTTTTATTTTCTAAAACTTATCCGAACTTTAAAAATTTTTTATTTCTATTCTTAAAGAAAATTTAAGTATTTAATTGTTATTTATTTTAAAAATATTTCTCATTTAATTTATTCGAGTTTCTTAAGGGTGTTCTAACAGTTTAAGAGTATGTCTCGTTAATTCTTGGGTAATTCTCAATTGGTTTGTGAAAATTTTTGCAGGAGCTGAAAAGCTTTATTTTGGAATCAAATTAAACTCTGTTCATGATTGAAATGCAGGTATGCAGACTTACAGACTTCTTGCAAAGAATTACAGTGAAGGACATAATGAAACAGTGATCCTGGCATTTTTTTTTCATATTTTCAAAAGTTTCACAATTCAGAATTGTGAGCAGACGGGCTCTTGTCTGAGGAACTCAAAACCGCCATGTCCACTGATTTTGGTTAGCGGGTAATCCGACAGAAAGTGACTGATTAAGCGAGTGAAATTCTCATTCAAAACACCGCCGTTTCTATAACAATTGGAATTTGTTTCGTTGCTAATAAAAAAACTTATTTCCAGACTTTTAATTGGTTTTTTAGACATCTTATCTATTTTTCTATAGACATTTTCCTTCATACTGAACATGAGTCGTTCTGTTATTAAGATTTTATTTCGTTTTTAACTCCTTAAGAATCTGTAGAATGTTTTTGGTACGTAGATTTTATATATTGATGTGACAGAAATCGCTGCAAAACTCTGTCGGAGTGTCTCTATCATTTTTGATTTCATGTCACTTTCAATGGCTTTTGTTAAGTTTTGCCTTAATTAATTGTAGCGTAATAAAATGAAAATTGTTTTCTGGCTGCTGTCGGTGTTGTTGCTGGCTGGTCTTGTAAACTGTATTAAAAGATACTCATCACCTTTTTGCTAATTAGTGTGTGAACAAATTTCTACTTAAACACACAACAACACACCCACACACACACCCACACACACACATACAAGCACACAAAATATGTTGTTTCTCATTTTATTTTGTTCACAAAAAAAAAATACGTTCAAACAAAACATCATCAACCTGCTACAGCAAACAGCATCAAGTCCTGAAACAAACAAACAAATACAAACACACACCACAAACAAAGAATAAACTTATTCCTTTTACAGGTGACTGGGTGTGAAAGTATGTGTGTGTGTGTGTGTGTGTGTGTGTGTATGTGTGTGTGTGTGTGTGCAAGTGAAATAATGTGAAAAAGTCGGCTACGCAGCATGAAAATTTCGTTCACTCCAGTTTGCAAATAATTGTTTTTAATTTTACCAGCTGCACGTGCTCTTTTCTTATTTGTGTGTTGGTTGATATGTGTGAGTGTGAGTGTCTCTTTCTGTTTGTGTGTGGGAGGGTGTTTGTGCATAATTATTATATTTCATTTCCAGGTATTTGAATTTGGGGGTTATGTGTCGCAGGTAATTTTGTGTGGGTGTGAAGGTGTTTCTGTGTATTCGTGCTGAAAGTGGAAGTGAACGTCAAAGCCAACGAGTCTTCTTGTTAACAATGAGCCAAAGTGACAGTTATTTTTGCGTCACCCTAAAAGATTTAATGATTTTTGTTAACAAACAAAAAAAATCATATACAAATTAAACTCTGTGAAAATATTTCAACTGATTCCTGATAATCTTTCGGTATTTCCATATTCACAATTCAAGTCTTACTGATAAGCGGATTAATTCTTTTTTTCTCTTTCTTTTCGGAATAGGCAAAAGGAAAAGCAACAAATAATCAGATTCATGTGCTCTAGATATTCTTATGTGCGTGTTTAATACTTTCTATTTTGACACACACACACACATTCCTGCGAAAAAAAACGAAGCTTAAGCAATAAGACTTGCAGTGTGTGAATGCCATTAAGCGTGCAAAGAAGAAAAGGTGATAAAATTAGAAAGAACAAGCAGACAGCTTTTATAGGGAAATGGAGAGGCTAATTTTGAATCTTTAAGACTTAATAAGAATTGGCAGCAGCCAACTGATTAGAGAGAATTTTTTATTTTATTTTTCTGATTAAAACCGATCACTGAAAATTTAGGAGAAAGTGTATAAATAATATGACAACTCTGCTCCATTAATTTTAATATAGGGTGTTTTAAAGAGTGATACAACTTTGAGTTGGCATCACTGCTTTGTTTGACCACCCGTTTAACAGTTGATAGTTGCTTTTTGCTTAGTTTTCTTTGACATTTCATTATGCATCGACTTACACCAGAGCAACGTGTGAAAATTGTGCAAATTTTTAATCAAAATGATGGTTCTGTTCGTCAAAGTTATTGTGCACTTCGTCCATTCAAAATTTTATTTTCCGATGAAGCCCATTTTTTGTTGAATGGGTACGTAAATAAACAGAATTGTCGTATTTGGAGTGAGAGGAGAATCCAAAAGCTTTTGTCGAAACACCATTAAATCCACAGAAAATTACTGTTTGGTGCGCTTTATGGACTGGCGGAGTCATTGGCCCATATGTTCTCAAAAATGATGATGGTCAGAATGTTACTGTTTGTGAAAATTGGTGTTCCAGATTGCGCCTTGTACGCACCAGCCGTGGCGGCCACATGGCCGAAATCATATTTAAATATTAATGTCATAAAATTTTCTATCCAATTAAGATCGTTTCATTGATATCAAAAATATATTATTATGCGTTATTATGATTTAAACTTGTAACACTCTATAAAAATCACCCTTTAGTTAAGAAGTGATTTATTGAGTTTGATTGTGACGCGTACAGGTCGTCAAAAAGATGTCATCACGCCACAAATCATGGAATATTTAATTGAAACAACACTGGAGGGCGCTAAGAGTGAAAATACGCCAGTTGGCTGAGGCCTTAGACGACTCAACTGATCATGAAAATATTATTCACGAGATGGTGGACGATTTTACTCACACTCTCCCATTGGAGCAATCGTGCGACCATTTTAATCGGTATTTGACAAGTTTTTAAGACGTTGTATAGTCCTAGAGATACCACGGACCCATCACAATATCTCCGAGCCCAAAGAACAATAAAAGCAGTGAGTGCCTCCCAGGTAAACGTTCCACAAAGAAGGTAAATGTAGCAACTGATCATGGCCACTAATTTTTGGAATACACGCGTTGTCCTTTGTATGGTTTACCCAGAGAGGGGTGGAAATGTTCAAGTCTTTTACACAGATTCCATACAAATTTAAGGCGTCTTTAAGACAAACCACAACTGGACATGAATTGAGAAATGAAATTGTACCCCTTCGAAAATATTTTAGAAGATTTAGTCCCCCTCAACTATTTCCTTTGGCCAAACCTAAAGACCTGAAGTATTGGACACAAGACTAGGAGGGCCTGGATCCCGAGTTCGACTCCAGCCTCAGTCCTAAATATGGTGTTTAGTTTTTCTGACCTGCCTGCTTGCACGACTGTAATAATTCTTGTCGGCTTGTTTCAATGACGAAGGCATTGCACTGGTCGCTGACCAACAACAACAACAACACTGGCATGTTCTAAAAGACTGCAGAATAGAGTACCCCCTTCCTCGATTTACCTGTAGCAAGAAAGTAGGCGGCAGAGTAAAAAAGAGATATAAAAAATCTGTCCTCTTAAACTGTCCTCCCATTTCTAGAGTGGGTACAATGCCCTGCTTATGTAAGGGGAATCTCCTTCACGCTATTCCAAGAAATAATATTATAATTATAATAATACAATAATAATACAATAATAATACAATAATAATAATTGAGTGGTAAAAAATTTGAGTAGAATGGAGAGGTCATGACCAAACAAACGCCTCTTTTAGGGGCATTGAATACAATCCTATTATTTAGAAGGAGTAGAAAAATAGAGGATGTTGAAAAATAAAACTCCTATTTTCCCCAAAGAAAAATTGTTTAATCAAACAGCCACGCAAATAAAAAAAGTTCTAGTGCAGCAAAAAAAAAAATATAGATGATATAAGATTTTAATCTTGAGCCCATTTACCGCATTCGCTGTCATTCGAAATTTCAATAACAAATTTTAATAAAATTTGAATACAATTTTCACTCGATATCGAGTGCCGTAATTGGTTGTTGAATTTTACGGCTCCAATGACTGCTGATTTCTCATCTTTACTTAATGTCACTAAACGCGCTGCAGTACTTTTGTTTCCCACTGTACTGAAAATGTTTCCTGGGGTCGCTTTTTTTCCAATCATTGATTCGCAGTAATCGTGCGATTGAAGGAAACAATTAGGAAATCCTTTGAACAAATTAAATGCCACAAAAACAAATAAATAAAAAACAATCTTAAGCCTCGTGCAACCGGCGCTTTAAAATGTCATTAATTTTTACAAGTGACTTTAAAAGGGCTGCAACTTTTATGTTAAATCATTGATTTTACTATTTCGGTTGCAAGTCCTTCGGGTGTTATAAGACTTCAAGTATAAAATCACTTGACTTTTTTCTTTGGTGATTGTATTTTTATTATCTTTTTTTTTCTTTCTTTCGTTGGTTCTCTTTCTAAAAAGCGGATTATTTACTTTGGCAAAGTTTTCGGCAACAACGAGATGAGAGAAAAAAAGTATCTTCTGAAACAAAAATCTTAAGCAGCAGAATGAAAAAGAAGAAAAAAACCAACAGGGAAGAAAACTAAAGCGCTGCATGCATGAGAAAACATCATTTAGAAATGTGTGTTGTTTGCCATTTCAATGTACTCTTCGTCCTACTAGTCCTTGTGTATGTGTTCTCGGTGAGATGTACTCGACTGAAGAAAAAAAAAAGTGGAAAAAGGCTACAAAAGAAACGAAATCACAAAGAATTTCTGCATCCAGTTGCCAACGTACGAGGAGTGTGTTATTGTTTCTTTTGCTGGCTGGTTTTAAGGAAAAGAAATTTAGATTTTTTTAAATATATTGTTGTTGCTGTATTTTTAAAGAAACATTCGCTTTGTTGTTGTTTTTGTTGTTCCTTTTGTATTTAACAAAGAAGAATAATCTAAACTTGGCCAAGTACTCAACCAGCTGAGTGAGTGAGTGAAATCAATGTTGTTTGCATTTCCATTTGGATTCATTATTTCTTTACATTCTTTTTTAATTTTATTTTATTTTATTATTATTATTTTTTTTTTTTTTGTTGCTTTGGTTGCACTTCGTCGGCTGTGGCCAGCAGCATGACATCTAATACAATTGCCGCATACAACCACCCTGCAGTTTTATATGACTGTCGCACCGCCCCTAGAATTTTCCTTAAAGGCTTTAACCCTGTTCAACTAACAGCTGATTTCTACCACCAGCTTTGAAACTTGAATGGATTTGAAAGTTATTCTAAAATTTATTGAGTTTAAAGGAATCACTAGATATTTATTTACTTCTGCTTATAAACTGATCAGGTGCTTTGAAAGTCATTTGAAAGGGTTAATTTTGAGGGAAAGTAAGGTGGTCCGCCTCTTGCATAGTGTATGTATGTATGTGACCCCGCTTGAAACTTTTCGTCGGCTTAACCGAATCAAGTGAAACTTGGTAGTAACCTAAGGAGTTTTTTAGAGTTCCTTAGCTTTGAAACCAATTTGAAACCCTAGATTTTTAAATATTTTAAATAAAAACAAAAAAATATGTACTTTCTATTGCGCTTTTTTGGAGTAACTGATCTTTACTGATCAATTCCACAGCTCTCTTGACATTGAAAAAACAAGGCGAATATCCTAAACGCGTGAAAATCTGTATATTCTGAAAGCTTATTTTTAATTCCGAAATTATATGTCTGATCAATTAGTATTTTCGATTCTATTTTAACTACATTGACCTTTAAAGATCAACGATCTTCTTTATTTATTTTTATCGCCCTGCTAGAAATATTTAAAATTAAAAAAAATCAGGAAGTTATTGGTTTCGCCCTGTTTTGAAAACGTCGAGTTCTCATCAATTCTCGACGTTTTGAAAAAATCTTAGCTGACTAATTCCGAGATCCCGTCATTATAATCGTGTGTAAGAATGTGACCCGTTTATAAATCTTAAACGGCTGAATAGAATCCTGAACTTAGACTTCCTGAGAACTTGAACCGATTCAAGTTGGTGGGTTTCAAGATATTCAAAAAAAACTTATATTGTTTTCATTTCTAGAAAATATGTAACATTTTTTTAACTTCTTTTATAAAAAGTGGAAGTTTGATGGAGTTTATAAGCAGATATTACTTTTGGTAAGAGATGTTGTATTAATTTCTAATAAAATCCTTAATTTCATATATCGGAATGTCGCCATTTTCTGTTAAATAGTGTAAAAAATGTTGCACTCTTTTCTAGAAAAGAAATCAGCATTAGAAAAATAATATTTTTTTAAATATTTTTTTTTAAATAACTTAAAGACGGCTTTGCCATTTCAAAACAACGCCGATCACCGAAAACTATAACCTTGTCAGTTAATCCGTTCCTAAGATATCGTGAACGAAAACATTCGAAAAGAGTAATTTTTTTAAACTCCGAAATTATCTATCTGATCAGTTGATATTCTCTCAAAAACCACATTATTCATCACTTATCTCGTGGGAATCGGTTGATTTGAAAATGAAATTAACAGAGTTTTAGCTCGTAGAACTCAAAGGCATAGAACAGTGCAGGAATCAGGTTACGATCGTTTTTGCGGTGAAAATTAGCGGGAAGTCCACGATCAAAAAATATCTAAAATAGGTGCGATCGCACGTGACATCGATTTTCCACTGCGAAAATTATTTGCTGACCCGTAATACAGACTAATTTTGCAGATTAAAAGTTCCAACGTTTGAAAAGGGAAGTGCAAAAGTTATCAAAGTTAATAAAGTTATCTTGGGGTCATTCCCTGGGTCCAAGATAAAAGAAAACCCGGATTTCTTTTTAACTATCGAAGAAAATTGTTATGGAGAATCGTCGAATTGTTATTACAGAAGTTACTGAGGATGTTGGCATTTCGTTTTAATCCTGTCCTGCAATTTTAAAATATTTATATTTCCGTTTTGAAGTTTCGGGCTTGAAAAGGAGTCGATTCCAAAATTGTAGAGTTTTGAAATGGATTTTTTTATTATTATTATTTTTTGTAAAAACCAACACCTTAAAAATGTCACACGTCGTTCAATAAATGTGGCCTTCTTCAACCTGTTATTAGGATTAAAGAGACCCATGAAAAAGGATGGCGTTTAATGATGCTTGAAGAATTCAAAAATCCTTTAATTTTTATTTTCCTGCTGATTCTTTTTTTTTCCAAAATTATATTAAAATTCAAAGTGATCAATTGAGGGCTTGAATTTTAATATAATTTTGGGAAGAAAGAATGAGCACGAAAATAGAAATCAAAGAAGTATGAAATCTAAAGCCATTCGCTGAGAGGGCTAAAGGATACAGTAGAACATTGTACAACAGGACTTTAAAGATTTGAAAAAAATAACTGGAGCAAGTCTATTTCAATCTGGAGAAGTTGATGATTAAATATATTTTAAAGAAAATTATCATCCATCTCCTGTTCTGAACAGATAATATTTTGGTCCATGTTGAACTTAAACAGAATATTTTTTAAAGTCCGGTTTGAAATAAAATTGAAAGACAAGCGACTCTGTTATTTGCCACAACTAAAATTGGAATATTTGATATTTTCGAAATACTGTTTCGAAACTGATTTCAGTTTTGAAAAAGTTACAACGGTTTTTCCTCAGTCCATTTGATTAATTAAAAAGGACATTCAAACCGAGGAAAATTTCTTTTAATTATTCTAATTAAATTTCAAGCCAAGTCTTATTGACCAAGTGGCCCTCGAAATTCACACATTCTCCAAGCAAAATATTTTAGAAAACATAAAAAGATCTTTCATGTAAAAACAAAATAATAATTCGTTTATATTTTAATTCTTGGACTGAATCCATCTGCACAATTGCCAGCCTGAATGTCTGTCGCGTCGTGTTGTAAAATTTATCATTTCCAACGTTCTGGTTTTGCTGAAACACACACATTCAAATAAATCACTTTGATTTTTATTGTGTTTTCTCTGAATTTTTTTTTTTATAAAAAATATGCATTTTCCTGAACGCAAGAAAATCACTCTCCTTTTGTAGTGTTTAATTTTTATGACTAAAAATTTTAATTCCGCATTTTACTTTTTGTTTTTTTTTTTCTTCTTTTCCTCTTCAACCAGCACCACAGCGAAAGCTCGATGGCATTTTAAAAATGCGTCTATTTTTTCTTTTCTCTTATTGTTGTTCCCATTAACGAATCCATTTGCACAAAAAATACATTTAAAAAAATTGTGTATTGAACCTGGTCATAACTTAATATCAAATACAAGGTAAGTGTAACATGTTTAATGGAACGCTCCACTTTGTTGAAAAACACGGTCACAAAGAACTGTTAAGAACAGGGTAAAAAGAAAAACGTTTTCGTTGAAGAAGGACATGGAGGTGTATTCGTGTATGGAAATATGTTTCTAATAAAAAGCGATAAAGCGCAAAAGGTTTTTAAGTTTGGAGAAATTATTAACTTAAAAAATAAAATTTTGTGTTAATTTAATTTCACGAAAGTTTTAAATTTCAATGAAAAGTTTTCGTTGCAGGCTTTAAGACAAGCAGCATCAATTAAAAGTCTTAAATAGGGTGTTTTTTATGGAGTGGTACAAGTATAAATCATAATAAGACGCAGTAATATATTTTTGATATCAATGAAACGGTATTTGTTGGATAGAAAATTTTATGACATTAATGCTGAAATATGATTTCGGCCATGTGGCCGCCACAGCTGGCGCGCACAAGGCGCAATCTGGAACTCCAATTTTCACAAACAGTAACATTCTGACCATCATCGTTTTTGAAGACTTATGGGCCAATGACTCCGGCAGCCCATAAAGCGCACCAAACAGTAATTTTCTGTGGATGTAATGGCGTTTCGACAAAAGCTTGTGGATTCTCCTCTCACTCCAAAGGCGACAATTCTGCTTATTTACTTCATCGGATATATAAAATTTTTAATGGACGAAGTGCACGATAATTTTGACGAACAGAACCATTATTTTGATTAAAAATTTCCACAACTCGCACTCATTTCTCTGGTGTAAGTTTTTCCGTAATAAAATGTCAAAGCAAATTAAACAAAAGAAAACCATCAGCTGTTAAATGGGTGGTCAAATAAAACAGTGATGCCAACTCAAAGTTGTATCACTCTATAAAAAACATCCTATATATGGAATTATACTAAAAATTTCTAATTAAAATGTTCAAAAACAAACTTAATTTTTCATTTATGAGGGTAAATTTTGAAAGCTGATGTTTTCGGAGGACGCCAAAACATCTCTCCGCTTTTAGAAAATGGTTTTGGCGACATGAGAAAACAATATATTTGCGGATTACTGGAAACACTTCTTACAGAAAAGAAATAGCAGAAGATCTTTCGTACCTACAATTATCTTTAACTATTTATATCTGGTCCAGTACATACACTCAAATACCACTGCAATATGTTCTCTTTTTTTTTGTCTGTTTCGAAACATTTTATTTTTATACTTTCCTAAGCATATATTTCTATCTTTCAAAACTTATTGTATTTTGCTACAATTAATGGTATGTAGTCATCCATTCCACACTGTTGGAAGAGATATTCAAAAATACAACGGAATTATTTAAAACGAAAATGGAAAACTACAGAATATAAGAGTTCACGATTGATTATTGAAAAGCCGCTGCATTCACAAAAAGAGAATATTTGGTGCGGCTTATGTTCGTCGTGCCACACGTCTTACAAACCGAGCTCGGTCAGGCGATTAAAGCGAATAGAGTGCGGTATCCAGTAGTGATAGCTTATGACCATATATTTAGAATATGGACATGGATTATTTGTAGTTCCATTTGGATAGTGCCACTTGCTCTTTTCCGCTAGAAAATCAATGGCCGTGTCGTCTCCGGTAGTGGCGACGTTAAGGGGTCACCATGGTCCTGTGATTTAACAACGTTGGATTTCTTTCTTTAGAGATATTTAAAATAAAAAGTGTATATCACCAAGACAAGAAGAATTCAAGAGCTAAATGATAAGATAATTCGGAATATTAATACAGACATTGAGAATCAGTTATGCCGCAGAGCCATTAAATATGTGGACATCGAAAAGAGTATGCCACCAGAGGCGTGGCGAGCATTATGGTTGGACCAAACTTTACAATACCAGTTGGAAGCCGAATGCAATTTTTAACGAAAAAGTAATCACCTTTGGCGATGACGAAGAATTCTAGATGAATGGGCACCTCGACCAATAATCTATTATTATTTTTTTTTTTAACTTGGACCGTATACCAGTTTATAATACTGATAGGTACAATACATTGTGTCGGAAATATAAAAGAGGGAAATATTATTGAGAAAACAATTAAAGAAGGATGAAAAGATTTAGAACGTGATACAGTTCGGCGTTTCGACGTCAAGGGTGCATATTTTGGAATTACGTCATGGGTGATCATGCCATTACGTCAGAGAGAATAAGGTCAGTTTGGATAGAGAATTATAGAATTCGTTTAAAGTTAATTGCGTAAAATAAATACAAATGACATGGGGTCTTAGAAGGTCTGCTCTAATCATGACTAATCAGATCTGCTGCAGAAGCGATCTGACGACGAGGTCAGCTCCTGTTAACTCAAATACAATTTCTTAAATTTTGCCAACTCTCTCCTAGTAAGAAACACACATAAATTTATGAAATTCAACATAAACTTAAACAATCATTCCATGATGAGAATGGCTAAAAATATGTCGCAGCATTTATTGACACAAATAATAAAAACGAAATAGAAAAAATTCAAAATAAAGAACTCAAACAAAGTGGAAATAAAAATTATAAGATAATAATAATAAGAGAATCTGCTAGAAGCAGCAGAGGATATAATTTATTTTCGTTAACAACTATTTTTGAAATTGTAATATTTTCATTTCTTTAACTTTTGCCCAGTCGTTTTTCTTTTTTGTTCTTCAACATCCATCCATCCATCCCATTCAGTTAGTTGGTTGGTTGGTTGGTTGTTGGCTGGTGACCATTGACAACAAATTTTCAATTGAGAAAAACTGTCTGCATGGCGTCATTTTAATATTTATTTGCATTTCGATTGAAAATATTGTGGATTTTTCTTTTATTTCTTTCTTATTTTCCAACCACTCGTCCTACTGCTGCAGCTGCTACTGCCAGGAGTAGTTTTGCTGGGCAAAATAATAATAAAAAAAAGGAATGTAAATACAGATCCTGGTCCTTAACCGCTGCCATTTTCTTATACAAATTTCCATTCAATTGTCTCTTGTTTTCTCATGTCCTTTTTTTTTTTACTTCATGTTTGATACAAATGCCGAGTTTTGGATTTATTTTCCTTTTTTCCTTCTTTTTTCTTTATAAGTTAAGAGCTAAAAAAATACATCGTAAACTATTGTTTGTACAACGTTTGAGTATTTTTTTTTCTTTGTAGTTTTTCTGTTGAATATCCTTCAGTTATTCAATAGAACGTGTATGAGAAACTATTATTGGCAACACATTCCATTATTGAATTAAATCGAAACTAAAGAAAATTACAGTTCAAGAAGAAAAAAAATCTCAATATTGGCATACCTCCTTGAAGGATTTCTCTTTACTTACATTTAAATAATTGTTTCTTTTTGCTTTGTGTATACTGTTATTTACTGAAATCGGATTTAAGATGCGAGTCCTCAGTTGCAGAATGTGTGCAAAGAGATCTCTTTAATTAAAAGAACATATCAAATGGAAAATGTGAAACTTGATTTTTTTCATCTTTCTCTCAGGAGATGACCCCATTGTGATAGATCTAGAGAGGAGGGGATAGTGTTAAGAGGACATCTGAAGACAGAATTTTTTCATCAAAATCCATGATCCTGCACTACTTCCACTTTACAATCAATTTGGGTGACCTTCCGAGAAGGCTATTCGGAATCCTGGGGCCGAATTGCTTACCAAATTATATTATTGGACGTTTAACTACTAATGCGCATAAGCAAATTGCGCGCAGAGACGAATATGTCAGTTGAAACCGCCAGTGTTGCTGATGATCATGGGTTATCGATCCGACGCCAATCGCAGCAGTCAGGAATCTGTTACTCCACTACGTGCACAACTTCGCGGAAAGATTTTGTTGCAAAAGATTTCAAAAGAAAACTATTGTGAGAATCGGAGCCACATGATGTACCACAACATCTAACATTTGATAAATGGCCGCTGTCAAAGCTGAATCATAATCCACTTAAAAGCGGGATAATTGTGTTCAGCTACGACGCTCATTTCTGTTTGAATGAATCAGTAAATGAGTGAAAGCTTTTAGTGTGAAAAGCAGCCAGGAATATTGCAAGAACTGCGAAAGCATCCCCAAGAGTTCACTCCTGGGTGCGGATTATGGAAAGATGGCGTCATGGAATTGTACTTCTTCCAAAGTCGATAAAAACAGGACGCTGCTGTTAATTGCCAGTGCTAACTCGCAACAATTATAATTATTATTATTTTAATTTTTTATTTTTTACCAGAAATAGCAGAGCTGGACTGGAGTGACTTGGGGTCTCAACAAGACGCTGCCACAAGCCAAAAAGCACTCGCAACAATGGCCCCATTCAAAAGAGAGTTGGGTGAATAGTTTAATTCACGTGTGGAGCCGTCCAACGTTTAACGTTTCTAGAAAATTTTTGTGAGAATATTCTAAGGCTCGTGTTTATAGGAACAGGTCGGCAATGGTTGACGCAGCAGAAGCCCGTATTGAAGAATTTATTTGTGAGACACCGACCGATATGTGGGCGAAAGTAGGATAAAACTAAATCCAACGCATGAACCATTTAAGGCGTGGTCGCGATTATTATTTAGATAAAATCATATTTAAACATTAAATTATTCAGATTGTTTTATCGTTTCAAATAAAGATTTCATAAATGTATATATTTTTTTTTGAGGAGCAACACTCAGGAACTGGGACGGACCTACAGAGAACTGGAACGGAGCTAGAAAGCAGCGGATAGTGTTAGGAGACAGATGAAGACAGATTAGAAGATAGAAAATTGTGTTTTTTATTTTTTTCAACGACTTGTGAATTTTTTGTTTCAGGTATCGACGCAGGAGAGTCGTGTATTCTCCTCTTAAAGTTCATGGCGGTCGTTAATATTTAGAGGCCAGAGCCACGCCTTCGTTATTCGGCACCATATCGAAGGCATCGCAGTCTTGTGTTTACTTCACCAGCCAACAGCGTATAATTCTCGTATTTGTTTTACTGCTTAACCACTCAAATTCAAGTTTAGTTCAGTAAACGAACGTTTAAGCCGGCTGATTTATTCGCCGGTGGAAACCACAGATCAATAGTGAAAATATATAGAAATTGTTTTTTTGTTTTAAGCGTTAAGCACAATAACGTCAGCAGACTACAGACTACAACCTGTCAAAAATAAAATACATGTGCGTGATTATTTTTACTACTACAAGCGACACGGCTACTGGTTATTGTCCCTGCGGTTTTTGTGGTTGTAGTCAAACTAAATTAATTTCTATTTTAGTAAGCGACAATGAGTAAATGCAGTGTTGCCAATTCAATATAAATAAATTCAATTATCGTAAACTTGAAAATATATTGTTTTATTATACAAAAGGAAACAACAAACTGAATTTCCAAGCTAATGAAATGATTTCTTGTCATATATCGTTAATTTTATATATATATATATATATATATATATATATATATATAATATATATATATTATTGGAATAACACTATTTAAGAGTATTACGGACATGAAAGCGGCTACACTGGCGTATGAACAGAATTCTACGACAAAAAACAACTCATGGTTATTGGTTTGGTGGTGTCGTTCTAAAAATAATTAAGTAGCTGACTGCGAGGTGACGATTGTAGCCAACGGCTTTTGTAGTCGGTGTTCGCTTAGCCTGCTGTCGTTATTGTGTTTAATGCTTTATTATTATTAACTGTCACTTAAATTTTAAAGTGTGAACTGAAACCAGTCACTAAATTTTTCACTATTCTAATTGAACCTCTCCTACAAAAGTTCCATGCGAAGGCGATAATCTCCCTCCATAATAATCTTTACAACAGTTGGCACTGTGATACCGGTAACAGGAACTAGATTTGCCCCAGCATTTGTTGCTTGTGAAATATTTACAGGACCATAAATTTCATTTAGAACACTGTTTGCAATAGATGACACAAAATCGTGTATCCTTTTCTTGAGAATACTTAAAGTGCTCATTGTAGCGGCGCGTGTTCTTTCACTTTGAAAAAGAACAACTTCTAAATGGAGCATAAATAAATAAAACAGTGAAAACTGTTTCGCCAATTGTATTCGTATAAATTTGCATAATAAAATGATTGATAAACACTTTTGCCAAACAAAATAATTGATTTTTTATTCAACAAAAAAATCAAATAAAATTATAATAATAAAACAAATCACTGTTTTGAATCTCCCCCTTTTCCCAACAATAAAGAACAACGCACGTTAAAAAGTTTAATGGAAATGTCAAGAGAGTTTTCTTTAACACACAAAAAACAACAACAACAACAACTAAATAAACGCATGCAAACGAATGGAAATTTAGAATTTACAAAAAGACAAACGAATACTTTTTACAAGTAAAAAAAAACCTGCAGCAGCAACTTTAAAAAAGTGGAACCAAAAAAACAAATACTCAAATATAGTTTGGCATGTTGGTGTTAATATATTCCTAAAGGGTGTTCCAGAAAGAGGGGTATAAGACTTAAAACTGGCAACACTTTTTCAACCAGTGGCCACTTTGTCAGCTGTCCAGTGATTCTGTATTTAATTTGCAAATTTATTTTGAATTCATGAATGTGTGCGAAAAACGTTTGGCGCTTTACGTCCATTTTTCGGGCCACATTCATCAGAGCAATTAAATCAAGTAGCATCAAGATCGTGCGATTTAATGCCGCTAGACTGATTCAGGTGGCGACTTGTCAAGTCGCTTGTCGGCGTCGATAAGTACGAAACGATTGACTACTTGCATCACAATGAGGCCGATATACGGCCTTATATTGTTGGAAAAAATCATGGAAATTCGGGCTTCCAGAGTGGACCATCATAACCCAGCACACATATTTGTATTATAAGGCCACATATTATCTTTCTAGGAAATCAAGTATCATCCACCTTTTTAGTTACATTTTAAAGTTCTATACCTCTATAAAAAAAACACCCTTTGCAACAACACATTTGGTGGCAAAAACTTTATGCCACTTTTAAGTAGAAAATGTAAAATATTAAGAACGCCAAAAAACACACAGAGAAGCACATGCACGATTTTAAATAAAACAACAACAACAATTACTCGCACTTCAGCGAAATGTTGAAAAAGATATAACAAAAAACAAGAAGTATAAAAAAAAAATTTTAAGGATACAACACCCGGCAGTTCGCGATTATGTGAGTGTTTTAGTAACTTTCCTCTTAACAGAGAGAAACCATCTTTACCAACTTTCCCCCTGATCAGCGACTACAAGCCTCCGAACTTTTTAAATTTAATAGAATTCATGCACTCGTATTTAAAACAAAAATAAAAAAAAGAAACTGTTGTTTATAACGACTGAAGGCCCTGAACTAACGGGTATGCGAAGCCTGAAGAATAAATTGTATATGCGCGTAAGTGATAGAAAGAGTTTGAATGTTTTCTTGTCAAACATAAAAGTGCTTTTACAATGAGTGACAAAAGTTTTCCAAACAAAGCACACACGCAATTTAGTTTGCACAAGAATAAAAAAAGAATAATATTACATGCATTTAAGTAAAGAAATAAATTTATATCACAGTTTTCAAGCATTAAATCTTAAAACTAAAAAAGGAAGGACGCCAAAGACATGTTAAAATGTACCCGATTAAATTAAATAGAATGGCAACACTGAAAATGATTCTGAATGCACCAACAATTCTAGAGAACTTTTTATAAATTTTAGTGTAAAACCAGGTTGAAACGAGAGCGTTGAAATATATTTTTACTTTTGTCATTGGTTTGCTAAAATTCTCGTATCCTTTTTCTTAATAAAACTGGTTCAGATGAAAATTGTTAACATAACGAAATTGTGACGGCTTTCGAAAACAGCTGCTCTTCTCTGCTAAGTAAATAATATATTACAAACTGATGTTAAATTTTCCTGGTGAACTTAAACCTCATTTCGAACAATTAGCCCATAAAATTAATTAAAACTTAATTATTTTACTATATTAATATTTTTATAGGCTAATTGTTCTAACTTAGTTAAAATCTCAGAAAGACATGATGATAAATATTCCTAGGCAAAAGTTTGACTTAATGTATAATGGAATAAAAAATTCAGAAAAATGAGACATGAAGAAAATAATCAAATGGCAACACAGGTATCATAACACACAAGTGTTAACATCAGGTTGATACAGTTCTCGGATTGTTTTTCACAATAAAATTTGTGTAAATAGAAAACTGTTATCACATTCAACTAAGCCACCTAAACAGTGGTGATAAACACAATATACACATGAGCACTGAAGATGAAAGTGTAGCGACTTTCGAAAACAGCTGTTCTGCTCTGCTGTGTAAGTTGAATAAATCTGATGTTGACTTCCTTTGTGCCTAGGAATATTTATCATCATGTCTTTCTGAGATTTTAACTAAGTTAGAACAATTAGCCTAAAAAAATTAATTTCTTTGGCTTTTTTTGACGTCTTTGGAGAACTGATATTCTCTAATATTTTTAATTTTGAGGCCTTAATAAATTCAAATTTTTTATCTATATTTCAATACAATATTTTTTGTGTGTGGCTGTTTTAGTAAATTAAATATTTATAAAAATTATTTGTTACCGACATTCAAAAAGACCCAAACAAATTTAAACACAATCGATACACTTCTCGTATGCTTTTTCATAATAAAAATGCTACAAATAGAAACTTCACTCAACTACGCCACCCAACAAGAGAAAATAAAGAAAAATACCCATGATTACTGATGATGAAAGTGCAGCGGTTTTCGAAAACAACTGTTCTGCGCTGCTAAGTAAATTATATTTATTTATTGTTTCTCAGACGATCGATATGTGGCCTAAGGAAACGGGCATTGAAAAAGGATGTTTTATTATGTTTTTATCATTAAACTTCAAAAACAGATCAGATCAGATTTTTACAAAATCAAAAAGAAATAAAAAAAATACGGGTATTGCATAAAGGAAGGATACAAGTGCTCATATAAAGGGTGTTTTTTATGGAGTGATACAAGTTTAAATCATAATAAAACAAAGAAATATATTTTTAATATCAATGAAACGGCCTTTATTGAGTAGAAAATCTTATGACATTAATGTTTTAATATGGTTTCGGCCATGTGGTCGCCACGGCTGGCGCGTACAAGGCACAATCTGGAACACCAATTTTCACAAACCATCATCGTTCTTAAGGGCCAATGACTCCGCCAGCCCATAAAGCGCACCAAACAGTAATTTTCTGTGGATTCAATGGAGTTTGGACAAAAGCTTGTGGATTCTCCTCACCGCAAATGCGACAAGTCTGCTTACTTACGTACCCCTTCAACCAAAAATGGTCTTCATCGGAAAATAAAATTTTGAATGGTCGAAGTGCACGATAAGTTTGACGAACAGAACCATTATTTTGATTAAAAATTTCCACAATTTGCACGCGTTGCTCTGGTGTGAATTGATCCATATTGAAATGTCAAGGCGAACTTAACAAAAAGCAACTATCAGCTGTTAAATGGGTGGTCAAATAAAGCAGTGATGCCAATTCAAAGCTGTATCACTCTATAAAAAATACCCTATAATTCAGTTGAGTTGATCAAGAAATATATAAAATCTTTAGGCTCTGAATGTCATCAGAGCACACATGGAATTTGCGTCAATGCCTCGTCTCCTTGCAAACGTAAACTGCACCAGGATAAAAGAACTCTAATAATTTTAAAATTAATGCAATCTAAATTAGATTGAAGTTATTTTTAAATTGACTCACATATCAAAACTGATCTCTTAAACGGACTCAAGTGATCTCGATTAAAATCTAAAGATGTGGGGACTAATTGTATCCCCAGTGTGACAAATTCCACTCAAAGTTCGTTTAAATCTGAGCCAACATAGGGAAACCCTATACAAACTTTACTGCCAGCCAAATTCACGGCTAAAGTTGTTCGTTTAAAGCCTATAAAACGCCACAGATTTAATGTCAAGATTTTTATAATCACGTAAAATTATTTAAGTTCCCATTAACAGACAAAATAAAATAAAAAAATATATCTCTTCCAAATTGATTTCTGCCATCAGGACAAGTATTTCCACAATGAATTTCTTCTAAAATAACTTAATAGCCGTTTCCTTTGGTCTGAGTTGAGTGTATTACGATGTACCAGAAAAAAAAACAACAATAAAGAAATTTAGGCCATTAAAATTTTATATGTTTTAGGAGATTTTATTCTCAAAATGAATGCAGAATGAAACCCTATATTTTAGCTGAAATTATACAAACGGCAGCATTTATTTCCCCACACACACACACACACATGCACAAGTATTTGCACAAGGATACGATTACGTGTCTTTAGAAGCGTATGTGTGTGTGCGTGAGTTTAATTGTATGTGCCAGAATTAAAAGAAGCACTTAACATCAGTAACACTTAACCCAGTCAGTCTTAAATATTATACACACGCCCATACACACACTCATACACTTACACATCAGCCTGTTTTATATGTATGTATTCATCTGCTAATACAACAAGTGTTTGTGTGAAAAAAGTAAATGTAAATATATTTTTACACAAGTGGTTTACACTTACGAAAGACATGAGCAGGGGCATTGAGATCATAAATAATTCAGGCAGCATTTAAACGAGAACACAATCATTCTTAAACTTCATAATTTTGCAGTGGTTTCAGAGCAACACGAAATTTTGTTAATTTCCCGCTAGGAAAATTGAGAAAATTTTGATATGAAAGACCAGGAAGTCAGTGGTTTTCAAGCGTTTTTCAAAAATCGAATTTTCAACAGATCTCGACATTTTGAGTTTCCGTGACTAATTCTGAGAGGATGTCACTTTGTCTGGGTAGGAATGGGTGTGTGCGTGTGATCGGTTAAATCGAAATCGAACTGGTAGCGTTCCATACAATTTTATATTTCCTTCGAATGGGAACTGTTTAGATCGAGTAAATTTTTAAAAATGTCAAAAAGAACTTAAAAAAAAATTGTTTTCAAAGTTTCTTTTTTATGACTGCTAGTTAGGCATTAAACACAATAACGACAGCAGGCTACAGACTACAACTTGTCAAAAATAGAATACACGTACGCATGATTATTTTTGCTACTACAGGCGACACGGCTACTGGTTCTTATCCCTAATGTTTTTGTGGTTGTAGTCAAACTAAACTAATTTCTATTTTGGTCAGCGACAATGAGTAAATGCAGTGTTGCCAGTTGAATATAAATAAATTCAATTATCGTAAACTTGAAAATATATTGTTTTATTATACAAAAGGAAACAACAAACTGAATTTCCAAGCTAATGAAATGATTTCTTGTTATATACTGTGGACCTTAAAGATATTTTATTGGAATAACACTATTTAAGAGTATTACGTACATGAAAGCGGCTACACTGGCGTATGCAGAGAATTCTACTAAAAACAACAACTCGTGGTTATTAATTTGGTGGTGTCGTTTTAAAAATAATTAAGTAGCTGACTACGAGGCGACGATTGTAGCCAACGGCTTTTGTAGTCGGTATTCGTGTAGCCTGCTGTCGTTATTGTGTTTAATGCTTTATAATTCAACTTTTATTTTTAATTTTTTGTTACAGTCAAAATTTATTATATATTTTCTATAATCTTTAAAATAGCAGAATAGATTAGGGCAGATTTTTTTTAATAAAAAAAGATTTAAAAAGACACGCCAAGATTTGAACTTGAAACTGAGTAATAATTTGCAACTTAATTTTTATTAATTGTTTCCTACGTCAAACCGGGTCCAAATCAGTTATTCCGTTCATGAGCTATGAAAAATTAAATATATGCCAAAATATGAGTTTTTTAAAAAGCCCCGATATTATTTATTTGATCCGTTACTGTTGTCGATTAATAAAAAAAATTTTCAAATTACATGACACTTGGCTAATCACGCAGTAATCGGCTGATTGATTCAAGCGCCCACTTCATAATGTTTTTAAGGCTGTAAATAATATTTGCTGTGACTTGACACGATACACTATATATTGATTTGATACAATTCTCGTATTCTTTTTTATAACAAAAAAAACTAGTGCAAAAATCAACTGCTGTTGCACTCAAATGTGCCACTAAACAACTGTGCAATAAACACAAAACACACATTGAAGATGAAAGTATGGTGGCTTTTGAAAACAGCTGTTCTGCTCTGCTAAGTAAAGAAAAAATATATATTGAATTTCTCTTGTTTCTGGATTATTATCAACTTCTTGTGAATTAAAAACACTTTTCCAAGAATTATTCTGTGAAAAGTATAAATTTATAATGCCACCATTTTTCATTATAAAAATATTTCTATTAACAAATAAACCCTTAATTTAAAAACTGATATAATAAATATTTCATATTTAAAAAAAAAGTTTTATAATAAATTTTATACAACATATTTAAAGTGATTATTTAACCCTGGATGGTTACTCTTCATTTGTGTACGTTAAGGTTACTCTCCATGGAATCGACGAACAACTTTTGAAAATAATTGTAGCGTAACAATATTTTTAATGTTGATTTTCTTTTTTCTAAAAAAGAGTGCAACATTTTTTACACCTTTTCCTAAAAAAGGCAGCATTCCGATATATGCAATTAATGAAATTTATTAGAAATAAATCCAAAATCACTTACGAAAAGTAGTTTCTGTCTTACAACCCCTCCAACTTTTTAAAAAACAAGTGATAAAATGTTGCATGTTTTCGGGAAAAGAAAACACTATAAATTTAAAATATAAATAATGTCGATTTCTTTTCTAGAAAATAATGCAAAATTTTTCACACTTTTTAACAGAAAATGGTACCATTTTGGCATTTAAGAAATTTATTAGAAATGAATTCAACATCTCTCACGAAAAATATTTTTTTAAACTTTTCCAAACCGCCACTTTTTTGTAAATTATTGAAAAAATGTTACATGTTGAAAACGCCGATAAACATTTTTTGTTAGTATTTTATTAGAAATATAATAAAAAATAAAATAAAATCATATATAATATTTTTTCTTGCTGACAATTTGATACGAATTTGAGCAAAATAAAAGAGATTTGATGAACAGTAACCATCCAGGATTAAACAAAATCGAAAACAAACGATTTATTTTTACAAAAAAATTGCACATTAAAGTCCTATAAAACGGCATGTCTGTGCAAGAAAAGTAGGCAAATTTGCGTTCCAATTTTAGTAGAGATTTTTAGAAAATTTTCTGATTTCTTTTCTAGAAAAGAGTGCAACATTTTTTACACTTTTTAACATAAAATGATATTTTAACATTTTAAAAGAACAAATTTATTAGAATTTAGTCCTGAATTTGCTACAAAAATAGTAACTGCCTTAAAGCTCCTCCAAACCGCCAGTTTTTTTAAAAAGACATCAGCAAAATATTACACATTTTGAGAAAAGAAACGTCTTCAGAAAAAAAGTGCACCACTTACACATCCTTTAAATAATTATTATTATTTCTGTTTCCCTTTAAAATCACTAAACTTTTATTTACTTAACGAAAAACGTATTTACAAAATTAAAAATTCATTCTACCGCGAGTACAACTGAAATATATAAAACAATTTGTACGAAAATACCACATTATTTAAACAATTTGTAAAAGATTTTACAAGCACCAAAATAAACAAAAACAGAACAACAACAACAAATTAAAAGGAAAAAGAAGGTACATAAATCGTCTTAATGTTATTTTAACGAAGGAAAAGATGAAGAAAATTAAATGAAAACAATACAAACGACACGAAAGCGGCATTAGTGGAGCTGTGAACTGCTCCTCGTTACTTTCATCTTTATTTATGCAGTTGCCACGGAGTTTTCTTCTCCTTTTCTTTAACAGACACAAACACAATTATTTTTGTTTTGCCAACAACTTTTTTCTTATCATTTTCAGTTTCTTTTCTTTTACAATAAATAAAGTACAACTCCGAGAATATATATACTGAAAATTACAACGAATTTACAGAGTAAAACGTTCTGCCACAAACTAAATTTTCATTATTTGTGTGCGCGTGTATGTGCACGTGAGCAAAGTATTTATGTGTATGTGTTGTTGAAGAAAACATATTAGAAACTTATGAGGAAGACTGACGAAAAAAAAAGAAAACACTATCCTTAACGGAATGATCAGGACAGATTTATAAACATCCCCGTAACAGTAGCAACCATTTACCGTTACAGCACAGAGACACACGAACATAATTTTTTTCCTTTAAAACACAAAATTAATGTTGGAAATTAAGAAACGCCGTAAATATGCAAAACTTTTGCCAAATTGAGTTGTTTGTGTAGCAGAGTTGCACAAATTTATACACTCAACAAGAAAAATTTACAACCAGGTGGCGTTAATACAACAGCTGATTACTATTTTGGAAATTTGTTTCCACTGCGTCAAAGATTTTTTATTTTTTTGGTTTAATTAAAAAAAAATCTCTCTCTATCTTAATCAGTTAACAGAAAAACAAGTTAATTGAGATTTTATTTTAACCGATTAACCTAATAATAAAAATTTTTCATTTCAAAAATAAAGAAAAAAGAAATCTGAACTTATATTACATTAAAGAAATCTGCCAAATACTCCTTTTTAAAAAAACGAAGGCTGTTAACTTTTATTAAATTATAATATGAAATTTATTTGTTGGGTGGTTAAGCAATGTCTATATGCATTTCAGTGGCGTTTCTTACCAAATCGTCAGTAGACTTCAACCACAGTTTTGCAAAGTTTCAAACTTCGCAACTTATTAAAAGACTTCCAAAAACCATCTGAGAATTATGTTAAATAAATTAACTATAAAATTCACAAACAATTTCAAAAAATCACATTATAATAAGTGTAGCAGGCTATGAAACTTATTATAATGTGATTTTTTGAAATTGTTTGTGAATTTTATAGTTAATTTATTTAACATAATTCTCAGAAATGCATATAGACATTGCTTAACCACCCAACAAATAAATTTCATATTATAATAGTACAATGACAATATGTCAAAAAAATTAGTTTATTAACAATTTTATTAAATTATTCAACAGCTTAAAGAACCCTACCAAAATAGTCCTATTTGGAAAAGTTAGGACTTAAAACACTTTTCCTGTGGCCCTCGCAAAACGTGTGTTAAAAATTATAAATCTCTCATTTAATTTAAGTCAGAATTCCTTCCCTCGATAAGAAATAAAATGCTTCTGATATTTAATTTTATAAAATTTTCACAAAATTCTCTCCCACCAAGAAAACAAAACCAAAAACTCCCGCTCACACACACACACCCACTCAAATGAACATGCACAAACATGCCATTGATGGCAATAAAGTTGTGATTAAAAAATATTTAAAAAAGAAAAAGAAACAAGAAAACAGTGACACAAGAGTTAACTTCCAGAGAAGTGATTTTTTTCGTTTGTTTACAATTGTCTTCTAAAAAGATATTAACGTTTTTATTTCTGTACAACGTTCTTGTCTTATTTGATTTAAACCAAAAAAAAAAACAGTTTAGCACCTGCTGTACATCTTCTCTGAGCCATTAGAACAATACAATTACATTTTGCACTCCGCATTTTTTACACTTGACACAGAAGGGAAAAACAAAACCAGCGTGGAAAGAGAAAATTTTAAAAAAAGCCAAGATTTGCAAGTTAACGAGCGGCACATGAGAAGGGCCTTAAATGTAGAGGCAATTTTTATGGTGTTTATTTAGATTCACTTTTTTCTAAATACTACAAGACTCTTGTATGTAATTTCTTCAGATAAAAAATTATTATTAAAATCTTGAGAACAGAAATATCAGATTCAATACAATTCATAATGCAGAGGTAGTGCTGAGACCACAAATATTCGGTTCAAAATAAAAATTATTGTCATTGAAATATAATTTTCTTTCCCCGATATTTTATCTGACCGATGACCACAAGTTTTGGTGTCGCCTCGTCAAAAGTAAAATAAGATTAAGAAGAGGTACCAAACAAATGCCCATGAGTACTGATGATGAAAAGGCAGCGACTTCTGAAAATGGCATGTTCCATGTGGGTCAAAAACTTAATTGATATTTAAAACTCTTTAACTTTAATTTTGTGCTGATTTTTTTCCCCCAAAAATTTACTAGAAAATTCAAGGTGATCAATTGAGTGGTTTTTGCGCATTTCACTGGGGCTAATGCAGATCATCAGGGAACCTTTACCCAACATTTCTTAGAATAACTGAAGATATTTATTTCAAACTTTCACTTTACTAAGTGAGAAGCTCAAAAACATGCATCCAAGTCATAACAAGAACTCACGATGCTTAGCAAGGAACAGAACCATGATTTTCAATATCAATTTGCACAATTTGGAAACGTTGCTCAAGCGTCTTTTTATTCATATTGAAATGCCGATTCAAACGAAATATAAGTCACTTGACAGCTGACAATCAGGTCACCAGCTTAAACGTGATATTTATCTCTATGAAAAACACGCACTTTATAAACCGTTTTTAAGTCAAAATAAACAAGGGAATTATCTTCGCTCGAAATATGGCAGTTTTGTTTATTTAAGTCTTCATTCGAACAAAAGTAAACTTCAACGCTAAATGAAATTCGCGCGATACGTAGCAGAGAACACAACCATAATTTTCAAAATAAATTTGCGTTTGGAAGCGTCTATCAGGCATCAGTCAGTCGTCTATTCATGTTGAAATGCCGAACGAAACGAATCATAAATCAGTTGAAAGCTGACAAAATAAGACTTAAAGTTCTAAAACTCTATGGAAAACACTATTTTTAATTATTTATGAAAAGAAATATGAAAGAAAAAAAACCATTTAACTACTTCGCCCAACACTTTAATAATCTTTGTGAAATTTCTTTGTTAAAATAATTTTAAATTGATGTTCCTCAAACTGTTTGCCGTTAATGTACGCAACTTTGGCGAATAGTTCCCACAATACACGAGTCACACGCGAATATTATGATGAGTTCCAAAATGTTTAACCATTTTTTTTTTTTAAACTGCATCGATCAGCTTAACTGTCATTTATTTAGTCTGTTCTGCTAAATCACCATGGCTAAAGACGGCTAAAGTCAGTGTAAATGCAGAAATAATTTTTGGAAAATATTATGCGGGTCTTTAAGGCAACATTCCGCATAATCATCCTACAGAGATGATGGTTCGCAGTGGAGAGTATGAATTTCAGTCTTTTGGCTCAAAAAACATTTAACCGACAGCGATATATTGAGGCATATCATGCGTGACATGGACCTGGCCAAAGGCCAAAGCCCAGCAGAAGGCCTTTTAAAATTGCACACTCTTCATGCTGGAAAGCAAAGTCTATTAGTGTGTGTGTGTGTGTGTGTGTGTGTGTGTGTGTGCGTGTGTGTAAGTGCATGTATAGCTGTTTTGCTCACTCGTATTACTTGAAATCTTTAAATGTTTTATTGTGGCTTGTATTTATTAACCGTCGTGTATGCGGCGTTAAAGCTCTTTTTTGGTTCTCGTTCAGGCGTTCTTAAGGTTACAATACGAAAGCCTGAATGTATTAAATTTCAGTTTTCAGCTTTTTGGTAAATGGATTGTTCAAAATAACAAATTTTATTTATTCTAAAATATTTTCTCAAACATTTAAGTTTCGAAGACGTGTGAGTAGAGTTGCAAGGAAAATAAAAAAAAACTTTTTACAGAATATAATGATCCAAGAGAAAGTCAAGCATAAAATAAATAATTGATTTTATTGAAACAACCCATAAATTATTAAAATAAATAAGGACACAAGACACACACACACATTCTTACTGAAACTTGAGCAGAGGAAGACAGAGATGATTGTTGAAATTAATACTGATTTATTACAATTAATGGATTCAAAGAACGAACGACTTAAGACAGTTTCATTCGATAAATTTAATCGTGCAGCCAGTCATCTTAAAATTGTGGAAGGTTCCTCTTTAAAGCGAAGGTGGTAGTACAAACTTTCTTCCGTATATGACTCCCGTATTGTGGGAATTATTCGTCAAAGTTGGTTAAATTGACAGCAAACAGTTTGAGGAAAATGAATTTACTCTTGTTTTAATCGAGAAAGTTCACAAAAATCTTTAAAGTGTTGGACGAAATTGTTAAATAATTTTTTTCCTTTTAATTAAAAATGGTGGTTTCCATAGAGTTAGAAAACTTTAAGTTTTATTTTGTCAGCTGTCAAGTCATTTATGTTTCGTTTGGTTCGGCATTTCAATATGAATAGGCGACTGACGCCTGAACGGCGTTCCCAAATTGTGTGAATTTATTTTAAAAATCATGGTTCTGTTCTCTGCTAAGTATCGCACGAATTTCGTTTAGCGATGAAGTTTACTTCTGTTGGAATGAAGACGTCGATAAACAAAACTGCCGAATTTGGAGTGAAGATAATTCTCAGGTTTTATTTTTATATAAAAAAAAGTTCATAAAGTGCGTGTTTTGCATAGAGAAGATCACTTTTTAGCTGGTCACCATTTTGTCAGCTGTCAAGTGATTTACGTCAAGTTTGATTTGGCAATATGTGAGAGTTTTTTTTGAAAGTCACGGTGCTACGTATCGTGTGAAATTCTTTTTGCGATAAAGTCTAATTTTACTACAAGAGAGAAGTCAATAAAGAAAACTGCTGTACTTGGAGTGAAAAATAATTCCCAAGTGTATTTTGAGACATGGATACATCTAAAAATATTGACTGTTTGTTGCGACTTGTGGGCTAATAGAATACCGTACTTTGCTGGTGAGAACGTTATCGTTATGGGTGATCGCTATAGAGCCATAATCACTTTTGATTGTTTCGTTCATCAGCTGAACAACCAAGATAAGCAGAAGAAGAAGAATTTTATCAACGATTTCTAAAACGATAATGTCTTTTGCAGGTATGGGTTCACTGGGTAGTGTCACCACAACGGAACCTAGTAAATCAGTTCTTAACAACTGACATTGAAGGAGCAGATTTTCAAGGATTTAAAATTTTTTCTTAATTTCAACGATTGTTTTTTTTTCCTAAAAAAAGGGTTCCATGTCATGATTAATCACACAAAATCCTATTTGTCCTATTTTTCCAATTTTAAGGACTGTCGAACAGAAACTACGAGACGCATTTTCAACAAAGTTTGATAGCAGATGGAGGTTGACGACATGAGCGTTGCGTTTAAAGTTAGTGGGAGGGAAATTCAAAATGTTATGATGGGAAATTCAAACAGTCCTCGCATTTCTTTCGACTAATTTTTATTAGATTTATAAATATATTTTTTTTCTATGCTTGGGAAACACGGAACAATAAACTCTGAAAAATGGGACAAGAAGAAAATAATCAAACGGCAACACCGGGAGCAAAAGAATTGATCAAGTTCTCGTATCACTTTCAACTAACCCATCCAACAAAAGTTAATCGATCCATACACACATGCATTCCGATGCAGAAAGTGTAGCGGTATTCGAAAACATCTACTGTGCTTTGCTGTGAGACTTTTTCTTTGAAAACCGAAGTTGATCAGAACGTTAAAGTCAACACTGACCAATATCGAACTGTCATCATTGACGTTCATCAGTAGAACAACCATGATAAGCAGAAGCTGTGGTTGCAACACGACGATGCATCATGTCGCACAGCACTTGTCAAAATTTATTTATTCGAGGAAGCGTTTAATAACCGCATAAATTTATTAATTGGACCCGTGTATTGTCCTCCAAGATCGAGCGCTCTAACGCCGCTAGTTTTTATTGTATGGGAATATAAGAAGTCGTTGGTCTACACCCACAATCTCGACAGGACTGACTACTTGGAGGACAATATTCACGGCATTATTGCCGATATTTTGGAAGAGTCATGGAAATCAGGATCTTCAGATTATATAAGATCCAAGTCAACCGTGAAGGTCATATGCCAGATGTCATATTCAAATTATTAATGCCACAAGATTATCCTTTCGAATAAATAAAATTTCGTGTTAAGAATTTTTTAGTAAGATTTTGGGAAAAAAGAATCAGCCCTGAATCAAAATTAAAGAGGTTTAAAAAACGACAATTGCAAAAAATATGTAGTAGTGATTTGAAGACTTATGTTCTTTTCTAGAAAATAATGCAACATTTTTCACACTTTTTAACAGAAAATGGCAACATTTTGCCATTTCAAAATATGAAATTTATTAGAAATGAGACCCAGATCTCTCAAGAAATTTAATTTCTATTTAAAAATTTTGTTCAAACCGCCTCTTTTTAGAAAATAATTGAAAAAAGTAGCATGTTTTTCTAGAAAAGAAGACGCCATAAAATATTCCTCTTTGTTTTACTCTATTTCAAAGTTTTATACCCCTATGAAAAACACCCTTTACAGTACTTTATGACTCAGAGCAACATCGCTGGATGCCGCCGTCAAGGCCTTTCGATCATTGAAATCTATTTTATAAGCAAAGTTTTTATGCTTGAACCCACTTTGAACACACAAAGGAAAAATACAGGATGGCCCGAAATTAGCGAAAAAGAATTCCTTAAACATTTGAATTCCTTAAACATTTTTATTGCATTTTTTTTTAATTTCTCAGTATTTTATTAAATAAACCTGAAGAATTGAAGGCAAAAGATAACCAGAAACGAAGTGATTAATTTCTCTATAGCTCTGTAAAAAACACCCTTTATAAAATACTTTTTTTTTTGCATAAAAGATAACCCACAAATCTTTTGAATTTTGGCAGTATTCAGCTCAATTAAAATAGATCTCAATTAATACAAAATACTCTGCTATTTAATTAGAATATCTTCCCTTTTTAAAAGCTCAAAATGAGTGTGTATGCGCTTGCGACAAATTAATATTCAAATGGAAACCCTCAAATTAAACTTCCCCGCTGACTGTCGTGTCACAACATCCTCATCATTTAATTCCTCCACTCTCGACAATAATTCATCCCAAAAACCTACTAAATGCCACATTAAGGACGTCATTGTTTCCGCTGCAGATTTGTGTCAGATGCGAACCTGTTCATTTGTCAAGCGTTTAAATTTGAAATGTCACTGCGGATTAGGAGCGACGCTGCTGGTGCAAAAGCGTATTTATAAATATTTATTATGCCGTTTAGTATTTATAATATATTTTCTTACTTCGTACAGAGTCTTTAAGTAGATCTTTTAAATCGTGATATGAAAAAGAACTCAAGCACACACACGTGCATTAGAGTACGAACAAGTACAGTGGGCCATCGTTAAGTTGAAATTCAAGGAACCAGAGACAGAAAAATTCAAAATAGTCGCATAACCGATTAACTGACAACTACACTTTTTCACAAAAACAGATGCCCCAAACAGTGGATTGTTTGGAAAGACAAAAACAAAACAAGAACTTATTTCTTTGAGTTTAATTTAACTGCGGTAGGCAGCCCTTAAAGTTGAGATACTTGTTTAATTTCTTTAATTTTCTTATTTAATTTATTTTAATTTACTTCCATTTATTTAATAAAAAGTGCTATAAAACTAATAATTTTAAGCAGCTTCAAATTGCAGAACGTCACTGCCTCATTCGCAATTGCATTGATTTAAAATATCCGTGAGGAGTTCCCTTTTGCAGTGACTTCATTTTCAATTTATTAAATATTTTGCAAAAAAAACCTTTAAAGCACTCCACATCATCGAGAGATCAAAACAAACGAGTTGGAAATTATCAAGAGCCGACTGTGCCAACATTAAACCACTCGAGTGTACGGGAGCAAGCAACCACACATGCATGTTTGGTTGGATGTGTGTGAGTGTTTGTGTTTTATTAATAAAACTCGCCTCCCGTGGAGCGAATACTTCATATTAAAGGAAATAAAATGTGATATAAATCATACGCCCTGTCGACAAGCTCTTTAACAGGCACACTGGGGCGTATGAGTTGCGTTATGCGAAACATCGCATTGAAATCATTAATCATACGCCGAATGTAACAGGTTACCGCGAGCGATTCCGCTTATTTGACACATTTTTTATCGTTCTCACTTTTTCTTCTCCGTCTCATTTTCTATTTCATGACGAACGCGAAAATTAAATGCTTTTACGCGGCTGCTGATTTTGCCAGTTGCTGAGATAAAAATTTCATTCTGGCAGAGCATAAATTAGAGAGGGCGGGGAGTGGAAAAAGGGAAAAGATTTATTAGTCGGGCATCTAAAAATCGTTGTCAACTTTTTGTGTTGCTCTACCCCGAAACTGTCGTAACGTGAGTTGCTGCGCTGTTGTATGCCTTCCAGCTCTTCGAGCTGATGGTTCGAATGAGTGTCCGATGACTCTCAATTATTTTAATTTTCAAACTTGAATGAAGCAACTGACTCTCACTTGATTACAGGCAATTGATGAACCTTTTCAAGTCCTACAAACGCATCGGTCTTACTACTTGATTGGATATATATTTTTCGGCCGGTTAGCGCTGATCGATAATGATCTGATTATTTATTGAAATCAATCATTGAAACGTCATTTAGATTTTTTTAGTAACTTTTTTCTTTTTAATTTCACTGTCTATTTCACAATGAACGGAAAGAGTTCTTTCGATCCTTCTTTCAATTATATTTGAAACGAAAAAAATTTTATAAGTTGTTGTTGTTTGAAATTTTATAAAACGCAAGAAAAGCTCTTTCGACATCATAAAGTCAGAAGTCAAGGCGGTTTAGACAGAACTCCTTGATACGGTTTTAATCTAATTCGATTTAGTCAAGTTGTTCAAAATTTATAAGAGAATCACACATTTACACACACACACACATACACACAAAAATAAACATACACTCACTTGTATACATATTCATTCAGACAATTCAGAATTCACAAATTCACACACACAGACATATACGCATACAAACACACGCATACAAACACACGAATACAGACACACGGATACAGACAAACGCATACAAATACTCGCATACAAACACACGCATATAAACACTCGCATGCACACAGACGGATACTAACACACGCATATAAACACACGGATACAAACACACGCATACAAACACACGCTTAAAAACACACGCATACAAATACGCGCATTTAAACACACGCATATAAATGCAGACATATTCATACACGCACATGCAAAGACACACATACAAACACTTATAACACACCCATACACAAATACATATTCATAGAAATACGCATGAGGGTGTCACATACGTGACACCCTCTCAGCAGTAGTCAGGGAAACCTCCTACGAACTCACTATCTGACGGGAACTCGATTTTTGCAAAACGGGGAACAGCCAGTCTCCGATTTTTTTTAATTTCATATTTTCTTAGCGGTTCAATAAAAAGTTTAACGGCAGTAAAACGTAATGCTGCACGTTCTAAAAATTTATAATGCAACAAAAGCAAAATCAATCATGTTCATGTTGTAGATAATACAGAACATCCAGTTCATAATCTTAAGTTTTAGGCTAAAAAACACTTTTTCATTCTGAATTGCTGAGCTGACGATAATGATTCTTCAGACATCATTCTCGAACATGCATACCGTCCAATGGCAGCTTCAAAGCGCACTCTTCTGCGTTCTAAATAATCAGTTTATCTGCGGAATTTTTCACATTAAAGGACTGTTGGAGCTGCACTTGAAAATTGCGAAATACTAATGGTGTGCCGAAGCTTTGTGAGACTGCCACTGAATTTGTTTTTAATCAATCGCTCCATATTCGTGATGATCTACACTTCAGATAATAGAAATTCAACAGCAGCCTTAATAAACTGCTGGTGGTTTCAACGGTTAAAAAAATAACCCTTATTTATATATCATTTCTATCACTACTGCCCTCGTAGCAATCTTTGCTATTTATAATTCATTATTTCTTTTTTTTTTTTCTTATCCACAATAATCGTGTGAGTTTTCGTCGATGTCTGTTTTAAACAAACAAAAATATTTGCCATCCTCTGAAACGAGTTAAAAATCTATCAATTAACAGATTTGACACCCAGTCGTTTTAGGCCAAAAGTCACATACACACACACGGACACACAACCCCAATAGCACCAATAAAACTAAATCCACTGGTGACTCGAATGCATGAAAAAACTATTCAAATATTTGCATTCCAGCGAGAAGCCCACGGACACAAGAAACAAAATCAAAATCAAAAAATATGAACAACCACTCTCCAACGCCAGATTGGCAACGACTGTCAACTTTTTTATGGCCGCCTTCGATTCTGGTTCAAACTTTTTGCAAACGAATTTAAAAAAGCTGAAAAGCCAAATGCCAAACGAATGATGATTAATTATGTTTTGAACGAATCCTAAACTCCCACAGAAAGAAGTGAATTCGCTTCTCACTTTCTTTCTATTCGTATTAAAAAATCATTTGTTACACTCACCCACAAAGAAAAGTAAAAAGCACATTAAAAGGCCACAATGAAAAGAAGAACAATTAATATTCAATTTCATCCATAAATCTACGATTGAGATTGATTTCGGCGGTCCATTTCAGTTGAGATGGTTTTTTCTTTGGAACTTTTTTTTTGGTCAGTTTCTCTTTTTTCTTTGTTGTTGTTTTTGGTTTTAGCAAACGACAATTTTTTATAATTCACTCTGGATAAGAAGAGTCGGAATATGTTTCCTTCAGACCACAATTTTCATTTTTTATTTCACTTCTTTTTAACATTCAGGACAATTATTTTTTTTTTTTTCTTTATTTTAAGAGAAAAAGTTTTCTGTTCAAGTTTCGAATGGAACAGTCAAACATGTTGGGAATAAATGAAAAAGATAAATTGGATTGACACGTATTTCGCTCGATTTGCTTGGGGTTCTATCCGAACCCATTAAATTGTTGTTTTCTTTTTCATTTTTAATCTAAACAATTTGGTCTCATGAGATTTATATTCCATAAAAGGTTTTTGGGTTGTGACGAAGTGTGCATTTTATAGAAAATATTTTCCATAACAAGAGGTACTTTCATAAAAATTAAATTTTATAAAATTTTTTGGATACCTTTTTCAAAAGTAATTTTACTTTATAAGAAGTATCATTTTCATTAAAAATAGGTTTCATACATTGTATTTTTTGTAAAAAGTGCTTTTTATGAAAGTACATTTCATATAACATACCTTTTATAAAATATATAATTCATATAGAGAACCTATAAAAATAAGTCCCTTATCAAAAGTGTATTTAATCAAAAGTATTTTTTATAGTAAATAACTTTTACAAAAACTACTTTTGGTAAAAAGTATCTGTAATAAAAAGCACCTCATGCAGAGACAACTTTTTATAAAAAGTACCTTCTGGAAAAGTACCTTACTAACAAGAATCTAGAGCAGAGACAACTTTTTATAAAAAGTCCCTTGTAGAAATGTACCCTAATAACAAGAGAATAATGCAGAGAGAACTTTTTATAAAAAGTACTTTCTACAAAAGTTCCTTAATAACAAGAATCTAATGCAGAGGCAACTTTTTATAAAAAGTACCTTCTAGAAAAGTACCTTCTAGAAAAGTACCTTAAAAACAAGGTACTTTTATAAAAAGTACCTTCTAGAAAAGTCCTTAATAACAAGAATCTAATGCAGAGAGAACTTTTTATTAAAAGTACCTTCTACAAAAGTATCTTAATAACTAGTACCTAATGCAGAGACAACTTTTTGTAAAAAGTACCTTCTAGAAAAGTACTTTTAATAACAAGTACCTGATGCAGAGAGAACTTTTTATAAAAAGTACCTTATAGAAAAGTACCTTTAATAACAAGTATCTAATGCAGAGAGAACTTTTTATAAGAAGTACCTTCTGGAAAAGTACCTTATTAACAAGACTATAATGCAGAGAGAACTTTTTACAAAAAGTATATTTTAGAAAAGTACCTTTAATAACAAGAACCCATTGTAAATAGTACCTATTAGATAAAGTACTTTTTCTAAGCCCGACTTTTATAAAAGTTCTAATAAAAAATTACTTCTTGCAAAGTGTACTTGGTATAGCGGGTACAATTTAGAAAAAGTACTTTTATACAAAGTACATTTCATAAAAAGAAAATTTTCTTCGATTTCCATTTGTTACAACAATCCCTTTTAGAGTAGCCCTTAGAAGACACACTTCTTGCAAAAAGTTCTTTATAAGAAGTTAATATAAAAAAGTACTACATAAATAGAATAGTACCTGAATTTTTCTGCCAAGAGGTTTATAGTTTTTGTTGAAGTCTGATGACAATTTATTGTGGGAGATAATGAAATGCAGCGAATATTTTACAAAGACACACTTTAAAAAAAATTGCTTTTAAAACTTCTTGCGGTGGTCAAGGTTTTAACCAAAATGACTCTTTTTCTAAGCGTTAGTCAACGAAACCACTTTCTGACTTTTAAATCGAACATCAATTATTTCAAGCAACAAAATGGTTACGAAAAATCACATTAAATTTGTAATTTACATGATATTTTATTAGTGTCCTAATTGGCCATTTTGTCTTTGCAGTCATTCGATCCAGGGAGGATGACTCTTCCACAGTTGTTAGCAGAACATGAAGAGCAGAAGGCAAAAGGGAATAAGAAAATGATTTTGAATTTATGTGTCTTTATCCTGCATGAAAACAAATAAAGTAATTTGTTTCGGTTTTTTACAAAAATAAAGAAAAACAGGAGATAAAATATAATAAAACAATAAGAAAAGGAGAAAAGGAAAATGCTAAAATCCCCATAATAAACTCATGCAAATTCTAACTAAAACTATTCTCATCAGCATTATCATTGGCGTTGTGTCTTCATCGATATCATGCAGAAATAAA
The DNA here is from genome assembly GCA_963675445.1 of Linnaemya vulpina. Taxonomy (NCBI): domain Eukaryota; kingdom Metazoa; phylum Arthropoda; class Insecta; order Diptera; family Tachinidae; genus Linnaemya; species Linnaemya vulpina. The sequence continues at coordinate 21,578,459 of OY776278.1, forward strand.
ATGTAAAAGAGATGTTTTTTAAAGCAAAAAAAGAATCACCTTTTTTTGCCAGCAAAAGTAGAAAAATCACTACAATTTTTAACTTGGTTTCAGTACTTTTTTCTTGCTTTTTTTGGAGTTTGAAACGTAAAATAAAAGAATCACAGACAATAACAGAAAATGGAGTTCTTTGTTTGCAAAAGTTGTTTGACTTTAATATTTAAATGAGCAGGGAGAGCAGCTGAAGTTTTGGTATATGAAACGCAGGGTATCCCCTGTTATGGAATTACGTACTACTGGAAATCAAATGTTGAATATGAAAATAAATACTCACTGATAAAGGCCAGAGGAAAAATGTTTAATAAAATGGTCACTTACCTGCAAGAAAAAAATAAAAAATAATTATTTTAATGGAATTCGAAAAAAGTACAATTTAAAAAGATACAATAAAGAATTACAGGGGGTGCTGATTTTAACTTAAAAATATAAAATATAAATTATAAAAGTAACACCTTTTATAAAAAGCACCTAATATAAAGAGAGGTTTTCATAAAAAGTTACTTCTAGAAAAGTACTTTTTATGAAAAGTACTATTTGTAAAAAGTACTTTCCCTAAAAGCGTGTTTTAAAAAAAAGCAAAAGTACTTTTTATGAAAAGTACTCTTGGTATAAAGTACCTATTGCAAAAGTACTTTTTCTAAAAGCGTCGTCTAAAAGAAGTAAAAGTGTTTTTTATGAAGAGTACTCTTGGTAAAAAGTAACTATTACAAAAGTACCTTCTCTAAAAGCGTGTTATGAAATAAGTAAAAGTACTTTTTATGAAAAGTACTCTTGGTATAAAGTAACTATTACAAAAGTACTTTTCTTAAAAGCGTCTTCTAAGAAGTAAAAGCTCTTTTTATGAAAAGTACTGTTGGTAAAAAGTACCTATTACAAGAGTACCTTCTCTAAAAGTGTGTTCTAAAAAAAATAAAAGTAAAAGTACTTTTTATGAAAAGTACTCTTGGTAAAAAGTACCTATCACAAAAGTACCTTTCTGAAAGAGTATTAAAAAAAAAGTAAAAGTAAATGTACTTTTTATGAAAAATACTCTTAGTAAAAAGTGCCTATTGCAAAAATACTTTCTCTAAAAGCGTGTTCTAAAAAAGTAAAAATACTTTTTATTATGAAGAGTACTCTTGGTAAAAAGTGACTATTACAAAAGTACCTTTTTTAAAAGCATATTCTAAAAAGAGTTTCTATAATAAAAACTACTTCTTTTAAATTTAATGAAAATCCTTTTAATTCAGGTAATTAACTATTACGGGTGCATTTTATAAAAAGTACTATTATGGAAAGTACTTTTCTTATGGTTCATTACTTATTTTAAAATTCATTTTAAATATTTTTGGTACGATTTTATTGAAAAGCGAAAGTACCTTTTAGAAAATTACTTTTTATGAAAAGTACTGTTGGTAAAAAGTACCTGTTACAAAAGTACCTTTTCTAAAAGTATCTTCTATAATAAAAAGTTCTTCTTTTAAAATTAATGGAAAGTCTTTTGATTCAGATAATTAATTATTACGGGTGAATTTTATAAAAAGTACTATTTTGGAAAGTACTTTTGTTATTTTTAATTTTTTAGTTCGATTTTTTTAAAAAGCGTCTCGTATTTTTCATACGAATAAATATAATTGAATAATTTTACGGGGATATCTCTTTAACGATGGGACTAGTTGGAAACCAGCCAGCCGCGTTGCTGTCGAAATGGGTCGCCACTATTGCTAATGTCTAGTAATTTTAAACTTCCAGAACATCGGTCATGGGTTCTATTTCCACCAGGAACCCTACATGCCTTTGGCAGACAGAAAATCATTTCTCAGACCGTGTTTGGTATTAAAAAAATCAATTATTACAAAAAGTGCCAAAAAGTGGTAAGAAACCATATGAAAAAAATCACCCGCTGCAAATGGTGTAGGGGAGCTGCGGCCTTGTCGTTATAATCAAGTAAAAGTTTTGTTGAAATCAAAGATTTACACGCGTTTTATTTAATTTAACTTTTAAAACTATTAAATCACGGTCACACTCATCAAATATTTGGCCAAAACAGCGTGAACGCTAAATACTAAAAAAAGAAATTTCGATTCAAAAACTTTTTATTAAGTAAAAGAGTTTTATCCACAATTAATGTCGATTTCTTTTCTAGAAAATAAGGCAACATTTTTCACACTTTTTAACAGAAAATGGCAACATTTTTCCATTTCAAAATAAGGAATTTATTAGAAATAAATCCAACATCCATCAAGAAAAATAATTTCTTCTTTAATATTTTAAGAAATCATTTAACTCAATAGTTTTCTATTAATATTTAGTGGTCACACTTTTTCCAACAACTATTTGATTAGTGTGACTGGTTTTATTATTTTAAAAGTTGTAAACTGTTGATCCACTTTTACATTTTGAACTTTAAAAAAACGTTTAATTGACCCTAAATTTCCATGCAACATTCTTAAAAATTTTCCTGAGCCACTGCAATTGCAAAACCGCATAACTCAGCTCAGATTATCTGTAATCCTTAACGATTTTATTATGTTTGCGCGTTGTAACATGCAATTTGTTGTTTTATTTGGAATTTTCTTCCCCTTTTTAATGCATTCACGCACGTACACAAACATAGAAAACACCCTACAAGTTTTTCCTTCTCTTCTTCAATTGGCCAATGATACGTAAAATGTTGCAAGCAGATTTATTTTATTGTTGTTCTTACTCGTAGTGTTCGAACTTGTGAGCCAAAGAGCACAAACAAGAAACAAAAATAAATCAAATAAAAATATTTGTACAGATGTACGCATGGATTTGGATGTAAGTGTGTGTGCGTGTTCATATGGGCGTGTGTTTGTGTGTGTTGGTGAATACAAGTAAACAATTTATAAATTTGCATAAATTTTTATATGTTGTCGTTAATATTTATGTGAATGTTGTACAGATGGATCAAGGCGAATTGTATGTGTGTGTGTGTGTGTTTGTGTGCGCTACAACGAGGGTCAAGTTGAGTTGATAAATTTATGGAATTTTAATTAAAAATTCTGTGCTTTTTATTATTATTTTTTTTTGCATTAATTTAACACAAATTCGTTTGCATTAATTTAAAGAATAATTCCGTCACACTGGATTTTTTAATTAATTTCCTAAATTTTAATTAATTTGATAATTTTTGGAGAACACAAGTCAGTAAAATTAAACCGCAGACAAAATTTTACGTCAACTGAAAGACGAATAGAAATTATTTTCTTATTCGAGAGAATTATGAATTTTGCCAGAATACTATAGAGTTTTGAGCGAAGTGACTGTACAGGGTGTCCCAAATTGACCGAAGAGATTCGCTTTCATTTTAAAGTTTTATTCCAGACACAATTAACTCGCAAGTGGTAGTCATTTTCTGCTTCACATCGTCAAACTCTTGTTTGATGTCCTTTAAAAGGATGTCTGCTCAACTTTGAGGTAAAATATCTAGCAAAAATTCCCAATATTTTGGTTTCACACCCGACTGTCATAAGAACCCTTTCCCTTAGCACGGACATGTACCATCCTCGTACACGGCTCCTTTAAAAAAAAAGCCAAGAAAAGCATAAAACTTGAGCCCCTGCATCTAGAAAACATGACTGTTGCAATAAAAAGTTTCGTATCAAATTGATCCTGTTTAAGGAAGAACACTCGTACAACACAAACTCCTTCAAACATATAAATTTGCTTTTACAAGATTCCATTTTGCATTAGAAATCTATTTATTTGAGCAAAAAGAAAAGAAAAGAAGTCCTACGACTAACAAGGAGCTTGAAGCAAGTCGTTCTTCACACTTTGCTTTTATTGGATATTTTATATTTTTAAACGGAGATAAATTTCCTCGAAAGCAGGCAGCGTGGAAAAAGAAATAAATTCTTTTATTTAAGAAATGTAAATCACAAAAAAGTTGTTTGAAAGGCGATCAAATTAAATTGTGTTGCAGATTCCTTTTTAATTTAACAGGCCGGTTGTATGAAATAGAGTTTTTGTATAGACGCGGATTATTATCACGTATTTTGAATATATAAAAAAACAGTCGTTTTTGTATTTGTATCGCTTTACAGAAAAAAAGTTTTTTTATTTCTTATTCCATCATATAAATTCGGGATGAATTATTCGATTTATTTTCAAAATAATTTTATGGCGTTTTCTTTTCTAGAAAACATGTAAAATTTTTTCATTGATTTTCTAAAAAGTGGCGGTTCGGAAAAGTTTTAAAACAGAAGTTAATTTTCGCGGGGGAAGTTGCATTCATTTCTAATAAATTCTTTGTTTTGAAATGACAAGAAGGTGCCATTTTCTGTGAAAAAGTGTGAAAAATGTTGCATTATTTTCGAGAAAAGAAATCGACACAAGTTTAATATTCTAAGTCTCATTTTGCAATATATCGCCACTCTTTTATTATGTGTCTTCTTTAACAAATTCAATATTTTATTTGATTAGAATTTTTTTTTTCAAAAACCAAAATATTATAAAAAATATGTATCGAAAAAATTCAAAGAGACTCAAACTCATACGCTTCTCGTATGCTTCTTTTTCATAATAAAAAGTCTACCACATTCAATGCAGCCATTTAGGACTTGACAGTAAGCAAAATACTAAATAAAAAGCTACTTATGAGCACTGATAACGATAGTGCAACGGCCTTCCAAAACAGGTCTTCTGCTATGTGAGTACACAAATCTGAAATTGACGTTTGCTTGTGCTTTGGAATGTTTATCATGTCTTTCTAAATTGAAAACATTTTTCGAACAATTAGTCTATAGAATTTAATTTGTTAATAATAAAATAAAACACGCAGGTCCTTAATTTAGTTGAGCCCGAAATAAATTCTTTAAAAATATAAAAAAAAATAATAAATTTTGATCTGAGTAATTCGCCTTTCTGCCGTCAGTAATTGCAGTAAATAACGAGTGGAATGTTAAATTGAGGACATTTCAGGGCATTGAATTTCACTGCTCTGCATGTTTTTCAGGGGGAAAACAGTAAAAAATTTGCCCGTGAAGTAAAAAGTAAAACTCCAGATTTGATTTTTGATAAAATTTTGGAATTTAAGACAACATTTTTTTAATATTAATTGATTTGCAAAAACAATTTGGTGGAAATTTGATTTCCTGGATCCTCTAATCGTGGGCCTTGCGATTTATTGATCTATAAAAGAAGTCATTGATTTTTATTTATGGAGCAGCAACCCCTGATTCGTAGGTTGCAAATATTCTAACCCACCACTGACGCCCACGTGGCCAGATTTATGGCAATATGTAGTCAAATTTCAAACTGATCGAATGGGCCACATGTAACTCTTATGTCGATTTCTTTTCTAGAAAATTATGCAAAATTTTCCACACTTTTTTAACAGAAAATTGCATCATTCTGCGATTTCAAAACAAGGAATTCATTAGAAATGAATCCAACATTCCTCCCGAAAAATAATTTCTGAATTAAGACTTTTCCAAAACGCCACTTTTATGAAAAAATATAAATTAAGTGCTCAAATATACTGGACAGATACGACCATTGTATTCTGGAGTTGGAAAAAATCCCACAAATGTTACAAGTTTTTCAGAGAAAGCCCTGCAGCAGAAGGGTTGCCAGACTAAATGGATTTACCTTGATGTAAAACAATACTTTTCACGATCATCAAGAATTGATGCATAACAAAAAACAACTTATTATTTCTCAAAACTTTCTCTGACATAAAAATCAATATATAAAATCTAATATATATTTCATTGCCATGTTATGATGATGCATGATCGATCATGTTTCTCTTACTCATGTTTGGTGATGCTAAAAAACTTAATTTTAGCTATCATTTATGATCTGAATTTTTACTGATTTTTGTTTTTCTACCGGAAACACCATACAAATCATATCAGAACTTTTTCAAAAATTTGAAAAAAAAACACTGACACAGTGGTCCTCTACTTTGGTTGCCACAAAGTCGAAATTAATGAATTAAAGAAAAATAATTTCTGCTTTAAAACTTTTCCAAACAGCCACTTTTTAGAAAATAAATGAAAAAATGTTGCATGTTTTCTAGAAAAGAAAACGTCATTAGCCGTAGGGGACAAATGGCGGATATCACACTTCAAAATAAAAGCCACGAATTAAAATAAAATATAAAATATATTTTATTTTAGCAATTATTTATGTCTGTTAGCGAACATGGTTTCTCATGCAACTACGAAAAAGAACACCCGTTAGTTGTAGGAAATTCATTTTAATAACTTTTGCTTTGCTGTTATTCTTTCCGACTTGAAGTAGTCAACAAAAATATTATTTTATTAGCTGCGTTGTAGTTTTTATTTTTCAACAAATAACAGCAAATTTTCTCAACAATACCTTTTTCGTAAAATTATCCTTAAAATACACAAAAGTAAAAACACACACACACACAAACTGAATGTTTCAAATTAACGAAGAAGATTTTATGTTGTTTCTTTACTTTTTGCGCAGAAACTACAAAGAAAAAATGTTTCAGTCGTGATTGAACAACAAACTCAGCGAGTGAAGGCCAGCATCTGTATAAATGATTGCAAAAATAATTATTTTGATTACATTTTCAAATAGTCCTGCTTCTGGGAATAGTTATTTGACAGAAAGGCGGTCATAGTGGTCTAAAAAGGGATGGCAGCTGAGTAAATTTCACAGGCTTAATGTCGTTTCCCATTTTTAGAGAAACAAATTATATGGAAATAAAACATTTTTCTAAATCGTGTGATTCTAAAACTATTATTTGTAAGAATGTTTTTAAAATGGCCACTGTTGTGACCACGACTGTACGCAGCGCAGTGTGTACAGCCTGTTAAGGAGTCTTATTATGATGCGATAATGCCTGGATTGGCTGGCATTGCTTAGCAGATAACTTCACTTTGCAACCAACAAGGAACAATAAGAGTTGGGCGGAAAAAAAGCTGAGGTATTTATTGAACCGAACAACAACAAAATGCTAACGAAAGGATTCCTTTTTTTATATATAACAATATTCAAAAAGCAAAACAACGCTGCTTTAAAATTTATGCCAGAGAATAATGAAAATGCATTCATTCTGCCGCATATACGAGAGAAGTACGGGAAAAGCCGATATTTTTATTTAACATGATGCCGAAAAGACTACTGACGATTATCCTGATGATGATAACAACGAGTACGCTGATGTTTGCCCGACTGACTGAGTGATTGACTGACTGACTGACTCACTGACTGACTGAGAGACAAACTGGCTGTCTGTCACAGCTATTGTTGTCGTATTCCTGCAGCAATCATTATTGCATCCTTGCCACATACTGTACTATTGTGTCGCAATAATGACTCTTCTTCTATTCCATCCCGAATACCCAGCAAACAATTGAGGTGGACAAATGTCAGCAAACATAAAATTCTAATGTCAAATAGGCCAATATGAGCTTAGAGAGAACTACTAGTAAAAGCGTAATATTCAGCTTAAAATTAATATAAGATCTACGAGGTCTGTTCAAATATTATGGTTAACGTTAAAATTTTATTTGCGTGTTTTCTCATGTTGATGCAGTCATTTCAATTCACATATTTAATACGTTTCAGTGAGAATGATAAGAGTTATAAAAGCCACACCTGCTTGGCGATTTTATACCGTCAAGAGAAAAGGTTTAAGAAACTTCCATTAAATTTTATGAAAAGTATACCGAAAATATTGACAGATGCATATGACCACTGTATTCTGGAGTCAGAAAAATAAACGATAAGCAGTCCAATTTTTTAAAGACATTTCAGCGTAAGAAGGATTGCCAGACTGAACAGATTTACCTTGATAAACAACAATATTTTTCATGATAGTCAAGACTTCAGAATATTTTTTAACTTAAAGCTATTTAACATATTTAATTCGTTTGAGTGAGAATCATAAGAGTTACAGAGCCTGCTTGGCGATTTTATACCGTCAAGAAAAACGGTTTAATGAACTTCCATTAAATCTTATGAAAAGTATACCGAAAATATTGACAGAGACATTCGGCTCTTTTTATCGGGAATCAGAAAAAGCCCGACGAGTTTTGTAAATTTTTTAAAGAAATTCTAGCAGAAGCAGGGTTGCCAGACTGAACAGATTTACCTTGATAAACAACAATATTTTTCATGATAGTCAAGACTTAAGAACATTTCTTAATTTAAAGCTATTTCACATACTTAATTCGTTCGAGCGAGAGTCATAAGAGTCAGAAGTGCCACGCCTTCTTGGCGATTTTATGCTTTCAAGAAAAACTGGGTTTAAAGAACTGTCACAAAATTTTATGAAAATATAAATTAAGTGCTCAAATATACTGGACAGATACGGCCATTGTATTCTGGAGTTAGAAAAAATCTGACATGTATTCCGTTTTTCAGAGAAATTCCAGCAGTAGCAAGGTTACCAGACTGAATAGATTTCCCTTAATATAAAACAATGTTTTTCATGATCATCAACAACTTAGTAATTCTCAAAACTTTCTCTGACATAAAAATCAATTTATAAAAGAAAATAAGTATTTCATTCCAAATCATGACGATGCATGATCGATCATGTTTCTCTTACTCATACTTGGTGACAGCTTTCATTTATGTTCTGAATTTTTCTGATTTTTGTTTTTTTTTTGTTTTTCTACAGAAAACACCATAAAAATCATGTCAGATCTTTTTATAAAATTAAAAAAAAAAACGCTCGCACAGTGCTCCTCTGCTTCGGTTGCCACAAAGTCGAAATTGACTAATTAATAAAAATTTTTTGACAATAATTAAAATCTTATGTTGTGAACAGACCTCGTATAAAGACTTTATCAGATAAAGAGCAAAAAACAGTTGCAAAGTATTTTTAAATCGTTTTGATTTGTCGCATTTTCTAGCACTTTAAAGCTACAGCAAACTTTTCAGGCAGATCAGTTAGTTGGTCATAATCAATGAATTTGTTGTGTTTTTTGCTGGGATATTCGTAGTTTGAATAGTTTTGCAGTTATTTTTACAAGGCTGCTGCCATGATGAATTTTGTTTGATGGTTCATCATTTTTCAACGTTTGCCATTTTGTTTTCCTTTCCATTCTCATAACAATGGCTGCTGTGGATTTCCATATGTGTACATTTGTGTGTCAATGTGTGTGTGTGTGTGCATTTGTTAGTCTGTGATATTCATAGTTTTACTTCTGCTTTCAAACATCGCTCTCGCGCAGCACTAAAAAGGTATGAAAACTCTTGACAAGTTTTTTAAGTAGAATAATTAAAACGAAAACTTTTAACAGCTTTTGATATTTAAAAATTATACAAAATAAATAATTCTTTTGTATTTTGATTGTCAAAACTTCAAGAAGAAATTACTACACGTGAGATACAGCCGGAACCGGTCTGTTTATCAGCCAAATTTGATTTACAATGAAATCCAAATCGTTCATAAATAAATTGTTACGTTGGAATAACTTAAATTGATTGAAAATTTAGGGGACATTTTCGATTAATATTTTTTTCGGTGGCATAAAATCGCCACAAGTGCGAAACACGTCTAACTTTTATAACACTCAGCAACGACATTAAAATGCCAAATAGCTGAAACTTTAACTAAAAAATCAAGACGAGCGCTAATCGACATTTTAAAATTCACCTTAATTTTTGAGCAAACCTCGAATGAATAAAATATTACACAAAAGTAGTAGGTTTGTGGCGTTTCTAGCTCACGTTTTCCATACAAAAAAGCTGCTCATGCGTCCAATGTTGCCATATTGATTATTTTTAACCAAAATATAAAGAAAAAAACCCATTTCGGTTAGAAGTAATTAATATGGTAACACTGGAAGCATGAGCCAGAAACGCCACAAACATACTACTCACACATATAAATATTTTCATAGTTTCAGTACATCCTGCTGCAAATAACACCTAAAATATATATATTTTTTTTTCAAGTCACCAACTCGATTTTGAATAAAGTTTAAAAAACACACACGCATACATCAAAGAATTTTTTTCTGATAAAAATCTAAAGCAAAAATTAATGAGAATTTTAAGTGTTTCCTGGGTCGAATTTCTGAAAACTAAAAGCTACAACTCAACAACTACAATAACCGTAAAACAACAACAAATTGTTTAAAAATATTGTGGCTTAAAATACATTTTTATTTGTAGTTTTGTAGAATGAAGTTTCTAGCAGCGGCTCTCTGGTCTCAAGCAGCGCTTTTAATTAATTTCCTATTAAATAATTTTTCTTTTAAATATTAAAGAATCAATTCTTTTATAACAATTATTAAGACTTCCTTAATCTGCTGCTGTTTTATGCTCGTATTACACAATTGCTAGAGATTACACATACACACACACACACACGCACACATACACATACTTTGCTTACTTGCATGTGCAAATTTGTATACGAGATATATCATTCGTATTGGAGAATCATTTTTATTTGTGCATGTTGCTATTTTATATGCATACGAGTGCATCTGTTTGCTGGCATGTGTGTGTGTGTGTGTGTGTGTGTGTGTGTGAGTGCATTAATGCATCGTATTAAAAAATTGCTGTAAAATATAGAACAAAATCTACTTGCTTTTTGCTTTATTGCACAAGGAACTAAAAAGGACTTATTAACCAATTACTAAATGGAAAGCAGGGAAAAAGCTGTTAGTGGAAACTATTACTGTAATTAATAGTTGTTGTTGTTGTTGTTGTTTTTGTTGTTGTTGTTGTGGAAACAGTCATTCTTCGAGGAAAAGATAATTCCAAGTAGTCGTGTTTTTTTGTTATTAAGAAAAACTCTCTCAAGGATAACATTGAATTTTGTTTCAAATATTTTGGGAAAATTGAATCAGCAGGATTATAATTAAAATTGAAGGGTAAAACAATAAGTCCTAAATAAAAAATAGGAAAATTTACTAGAAAGAGTTGTAAGAATAATAATAACAACAATAATATTTATAATTTACAATTTATAAATTACAATATTGATATTCAGTGCCAAAGTTGTTTTAAATCAGTCAAACTGACTGATCGTTTTAGTAGCAAAACATTCAGTCAACAACACTATTTAAAGATTATTTGAAAATCCTTCCAAGTCTTGATCACAATTAAATAAAAATAGTCGCAAAGCAGCAGTTCTCAGTTAGTTAAAATCAAGTCTAGTAGGCAATTATTTTTTTAAGTGTAACCAGATCGTTCACTCTCTTTCGAGAGTTTTGTGTCTCTCTTGTCCTAACCAACCTTTACACGGTGCATCTGAGCAATTTTTCGTAGTGAACTACGACACTTTTTAAAGTGTTTTCTTCAGAATAACTTTCAAATGGCTGCACCAATCGATTCTACAATCAGCTCTTGGCATTTCAAAGCCACTTTTACCGCCGTAAAACGGGTCAAAATCAGTTAATCAGTTCGTGAGATATCGTTGAGACAAGTGATTTCTTTTTGAAAAACTTCAAAATTATATATATGATCAATTATGTTGTGTTCTTTTCTAAAAAAAAAAATCCACATTTCTTACACTTTTTTATAGAAAATTACACCATTTCAAAATAAAGAGACTATCAGAAATTCATCCAACATCCGTTACGAAAAATTCTTTATGCTTTAAAGCTGCTTCAAACTGCCGGTTTTTTTTTCAGAAAAGAAGTGCAAAAATGTGGCATGTTTTCCAGAAAAGAAAACGTCATTCCTTTTTCCCAATTCTTTTATAGTACATCAATCACGTTTGATCGTGTGGGAATCGGTTGATTTGAAAACCAAAATTATAGTGATTTACCTCGAAAAGCTTAAAATCATAAAACAGCACAAAAACTTCGCTGGTAGTTAGAGGGACGAATGTTAGGGTCAACCGTTTTATAAATAATTTTTTCTGTGTTTACGAAAATTAAGTTTTATTTTGCGACCAAATCGTTTTCTGTAAAATATTTTCATATTTTAAATATTTTAATTTATTAAATATTTTAATTTCTTAAAAATTTACATCAGCTTTTTACACACAAAATCCGACGAAATCTTGTAATAAATTTTTTATTCGTATATTTAAGGAATCTGTTGTAGCATTTTAATTTAATTTTAGTTAAATAGAAGCTTTTGGTTTCATTAAATTGGAAAAAAATATAAATAAATAATTTTGTGCTCAGTTTTAATTTCCGATGTCTGTCTGATATCTCTGCCCTTCGCCCCTCTACTAAATTAACCAGAATCGTTAGACCCCACAAGCAGACCTGCTGTTACATTTTGTTCTCCATTAAATTTTTAGCAAAAGCGTCCAGGAAAAATAATATCTTTTAAGTCCTTCTTTGCCAGTCCAATTTTTTTTTATTCTTCATGCCTGCATGACTAAAATATTGGTTCCACTATCCTTTTAGAGCAGCAACTACAACAACAAGTACGAGTACAACTACCACAATTACTGCTACTCTTGGCCTGTTTATTATTGTTTTATTTTATTCTACCATTTTTCTCTACCTTCTCATTCCCCCTCATATTATTTTTTCGGATCGGAAATGTGCTGTTCTGCAATATCCTTTCAAATATGCGCCAGCTGAACAATGAGCAGAAAAAAAAGTTCTTGTTCACAATAAGATTTGAGTCCTTAAACAACAGCACAGAATAACAAAAAGAGAAAAAGAAAAATAATACTAAACAAAATATTAACAAAAAAAAAAAAAGAATCGCAAAAATGTATAGAGAATTAAACGGGAGAATAAAAAAAAGAAAATACCTTCAAACAATAGAGTGTTAAAAAATAGAAAATTGGCAGTTTTAATTAATATTGAAAGCGTGGAGTGAAGCAGCAGTCGGAGATGAGGCACAGATCAAATAAGAAACTACGGGAAAACCAACAGAGTTTTAGTTTTTCCTTTTCTCCTTTTTTGAAATGGTTAATATTCCGAATGGTTTATTCATGATGTGCCAGTCAAATACGAAATGGTAAAGTTAATAGCAGAGCGGGTTAAGTGTTTGGCAGTAAAATAAAATATTTTTTAATGATAAAAATAAATAACAAAAAAAAGGAAAAATTTTAAGGTCCTGAAAATTTCATCTCGTTGTAGGGAAAGTAGAAATGAATTATTCCTCAACAAGAAAGCAGACATCGCAAGAGTTTCGAAAACGTGCAAAGCACCGCGAAATGTATCGCGTTACAATAAGAAAACAGGAGATATTTGAAAATAGAAATACAATTTTTTTTTAATTCTTTTATTCGAATACTCAAACGAAAAGAGAATAAAAAATTTCATTCAGATAACTTTGAAAATAGTTTTATAACAATAAGACATGTTCAATCATGTCACAGGTTTTTTTCTGAATGCGTTTTCTCATTCTTTACGAATTTGATTTTTCGGGCTTCAAACTCCGATGTTTTTATCAACAAGAAAATAATTTTAAAATGTTTTTTGGGTCACACTACAATTATTTAGCAAAAGAAAAACCTGAATAATATTTATCACAGATGATCATATTATGATCCTCTGCCTTTCCCTAATACACTGAAAATATGTTATTGTTAATACTTTTCAATTTTCGATTAATAGATATCAAATTAGTTTCAGATTTATTAGCTTTCATCGAGTGAAGCATCCCATAGTGCAGCGTAAGTTAATTGTGATAATTTTGTTTTCTTTAACAAGCTTTTCTGAACGCATTATAAAATGGCTTGAAAATCCGCTTTAAAAAGGATTAAATGATTTTCTTCCAAAATAAATTTAATGAAAATCTATTTATTTGATTGTTGAAAAATAATTGAAAAGACTTATTTGCTTTAAGAAACAGGGAATTAACAATTCAGTTCACGATATTGAAAATTATTTGACTTTGAAAAGAAGAGACCAACTACGGAATGAAGTCCGTTTTCAAACGGATTTGTGATCGGTGATATTTTGGATACATTTTTTTTTTCTTTAAAAATATACAAAAACTTTAAAATACTTCTATTCTTTTTTAATAATCAATTAAACTATAGGAAATAATTAAGTTGATCACTTCGAATTTCTTAGTAAGATTTTTGGGGGGGAAAAATAACCCCTGAATTAAAATTAACCCATTATAGGCCAGCATTCTATTTATAGGACATTAGAAAATAAGGTTTTTTGGAAGTTTTATACACTCGTTAGATGTATTTCCCACATTTGGTCTGAAGTAGTTTTTTTTCTTTAATATTGTCAATGTTTCTTATATTTTTTAAGAATTTCTTACCTAATTAACACACTTTTTTAAATCAATTAGTGATTGGAAAACATCGTCTAATTCCTTAGCATAATTACTATGACAAAATAATCTTGAAAACAAAGTGGTGTCCCACTCTTTTGTTTCCATCTCCGGGGCACGTTTATGGCGATATCTCTTCTAGAAAATAATGCAACATTTTTCACACTTTTTAACAGAAAATGGCACCTTTTTGTCATTTCAAAACAAAGAATTTATTAGAAATGAATCCAACATCCCTCGCGAAAATTAATTTCTGTCTTAAAACTCTTCCAAACCGCCACTTTTTAGAAAATAAATGAAAAAATTTTACATGTTTTCTGGAAAAGAAAACGCTACTATTGCATCGAAAATTCCCCCAGGGTTAAGACATAACTTTAAGGTATTTAACAATTCATTAATCGGAGTTTTATAGCTTCTGATTCAATCTGTAGAAAAGCAAACTTTTAATTAGAAAAATATCATCAACAAGCTGAAAAGTGCAGTCTGAAGCACATTTTTACACTCGCAAAAATGGTAAAATTTTTATAAAATGAGACGAAAAATTCGTTTTAGAATAATTCGTTAAAAACTTTTTGAATTATTTTTTATTTTAAACAAAACAAAATGGTATATGCTCCCACAGAAATAAAAAAAAGTTATTCGAATAATTTTCAATCGAATGAGAATTATAGTTGACAGTAAAATCGATAGCGAAACCTGGGCAATCGTTATAGCAAATATCAATGGTGTTCCAGCTTTAATAGCGATATTGAATATCAGCGATACTTCCGATTTGTTTTCTTTTTAAACTTATTGTGGAGTTTTTTTTTAAATTATTCATTTAAAAAAAACAAACAATATTTTTTGACTTGTTAACTATTTCAATTTTAAAATTATACGATTTTAAACCAGAGGCCAAATTAAAGCATTCGATATCGATCCAAATTTCAATAAGAGTGAAATAAAAATATCCATCAAAATCGAATGTCCTAATTTGTCCCCAGCGTATGCTTGCACTTGACAGCAAAAACTACTCTGCGTTTTATATTTACTAACCCAAGAAAATTAACATGTCCTGAGTTTAAACTTGAGTTTAACGTAGTTTGAAACTCGGACTTATTCCGAAAAAATATAATTTTTTATTATATCCTGAAGGACCATCAAAATTTTTTATGCAAACGTGGTGATAGCGGTTCAAATCTGCTGCTAGATTATCTAATCTTAGTTTAACTGATGTCTGAAAAACCACACCTTGAGTCCAACACTTGCTTTCTAATGACTTTTTCAACTTATAAACATTTAATTGTTGCAATCATTTCGCTTAATTAACTAATTAATTGACACAAATTTGTATTTCGGTCTGTTTCCTGTAGGCCGTTAATATATTTTTAAAGGCTTTAAATAAGATCTACAACAACAAATCACTTTGTGTTTATATTTAAAGTGCGATTTGTTCCGACCACAAATTTCAAAAATTTCTTAAATCAACGAATATTCACATAAAGAAAAGAAACAACAACTGAAGTAGCCGATGTCCTAAATAAACAGGGAAGCCAAGAAACCAACAAGAAAGAAAGTCCCTGAATCAGTGCAAATAATAGGAAAACACTTACCACAACCGGGAAAACACAATAAACGCAAGGATGCCCAACAGTAGCAGCAGCGGTGGCAGCAGCGACCGGGGGCAAACCGTAGGCGTTCACACACAAATGATCCGTTTTAAAAATTTTTGTTGGTGGTGGTTGGGCCAACAAGGACGATGATGCTGCTGTGCACGTATAGAACAAAGGCTGCTCCTGTTGCTGCTGTTGTTGTTGCTGTTGCTGTTGTTGTTGCGTGGCTATTGCTGCTGGTGTTGTTGTGGTGGCGGCAACAGCTGCTAACGACAACAGTGACGAAGTCGAGGCCGTTGTGTTAGTGTTGTTGGCAACAGCAGCAGTAGTTGTTGTACTGGTGGTGGTGGTGGTGTTGGTGGTGGTAGTAGCTGCAGCAGCACTTGCTGCTGTTGTATTTGCGTTAGTTGTTGTCTGTTGTACGGTGGATCGCAACTTGATGTTGATGCTGTTTGATGTGGAAGTGTCACCTAAAGGCTTCACAGTGTTATTAGCAGGGATAATAACGTTGGCAATGGTTTTAACGTTGCTCTCGTTGTTTTTGTTATTGCTTGTGTTATTATTGTTGTTGTTGTTTGGGGTGGTGGTTTCTGTTGTAGTGGTTTCTAAAGACAATTCCAAATAGTCAGATTTGATTAAAGTTTCTAGTGGTTTATCAATATTTGGAAGACGAGTTGTTGTCAAGTTTCTTTTCGTGCTTCCGCCACCGGCTGTTGTTTGCGAGGGTTTCAAAAATATTGACGATTCTTTTAGCGGGTTCGCTGTAAATGTTGTCACTGCTGTTGCAACAGTTTCACAGTTTGAAGGTGTCACGCTTTCTAGTGTGTGCGTTAATGTTTGAGCAACTGTTGCTTTTGGTAATTTTCGCTGTTTTACCAACGATGTTTTAGCCAATTCCAATTTCAATGTAGTCGGTACTGCAACATTTGCTGTTGTAGTTGACGGGGATAGAATTAGATGGTCTTGGGCTGCTTCTGTTACGAATGTTTGTTGGCCGTTTATGCGACAATTTGTAGTCTCTATGAGATGTTGGCCTGTTTTTTTAGATACGGGCGATAATTTTCTTTTTATGGCCGCAATTTTAATGGTTTTTATTGGCACTTTTTGCACTCGAAGGAAAATAAAATTTATTTCGTATATATTTTTCTTCGTCCTCTTCTTCTTCTTTTTATTGTTGCTAAGACTTGTTTTATGTTGCTGTTACTTCGCTTGTGTTGACTTTAATTTTCAGTTCGTTTTCTTTATTTTATTTTTCTAGTTCACTTGCAATCTGTCCAAATAAACCGCATGAATCGAAGTACGTAGAGAATAAAGTTTATTGATTTATAAGTTCCTACACGTTTCGCTGTTTGAGAATTTATGTGAAATTTAAGTTTTAATTTTTTTTTATTGCCTAAAATTTATGGTCGCAAACGATAAAAACTTAATTTTGGCGTGATGTCAGAGTGCAAACTTTTCATTTTCAAGGCAATCGATTGCAAATAATAAGAATTGAACATAAATAAATAAGTAAATCTGCAAAGACGATTTATTTATAATTTATAATAATAAAAAAATTTTCCTTTTCTCATTTTAATTACATGCTGCAGTATTTTTTATTCCTTTAGTGCAAATATAACAAACGATTTGACTGAAAATCACAGGGATATAAGAAATTCTTTGTGCGAACTGAATGAGTGCCGTGTGTGTATAAAGAATTTATTGCGAAATGGCGACAATATTACGCCAGATGTCTGCAGGAATGGAGTAGCGAAAGTAAGCAACGGTTGCATTTTAAGAATCAGAGATATTTCACTGTCTTATTTTGTAAATATATTTTAAATTACTTCATTAGCCAAGTTAAGCCACTCAAAAGCATATAACATCGCTGTTTTCGGAGGCCACAATACCTTCGAATCACTGTATAGATAATTTAATTCTTAAGTAAAATCGTATATGCGAACAGAATACGAGAATTATAATGTTTTAACAATATAAATGTTTGGCTCAAGAAGATTTGTTGTGATAAAATTATATTAGATTACTTAGAAAGGAATATTTATATATTCAGTCACAATTAAATATAATTCAAAGTCACCCACAGTGTTGCCAGTTTAGCGTTTGAATTTATAAAATTAATTTTCATCAGTTTTATAAATTTTTTGTTACTGTGGCAAAACTAATATACTCTCTAATATACTTGAAAGTACCTCAACTGTTGTAAATGCATGAACGTTTTATATATAAAAATCCTATTGAAAACAGAATACGAGAATTACACTATTCAAGAACATAATATCAGGATTATACAACTCCAGTATAAACAACAGGACGCTCTAGAAGTACTGCCATATTCAAGTGAAAAGTTGGCCATTTCCCTGTTGCTTATAAGCAGTCGAATATGCTTTTACAATATATTTCAGATATTTTCTGATCAATTTCTGATTTAGACTATAAGCACATTTCAATGCTTTCGTTGAATAACATATTTTTTCTTTTCATAATAACTTTAATTTTTCACGCACTAATTTCTCGCATTTTGGGACAAAATAATACAGGAGTTGTGTATCAATTACGCTGGTATATTTGAGTGTTAAGAGACATTTTGTAAGGCCGCCATGAATAAATCTAAGAAACCCTTGAGATATAAATCTTCTTTAAATTTTGCTGTCTTAGGATGTTATTGAACGAAAGAAACTAGGAAAAAGGAACCATAA
This sequence comes from Linnaemya vulpina, assembly GCA_963675445.1. Lineage (NCBI taxonomy): Eukaryota > Metazoa > Arthropoda > Insecta > Diptera > Tachinidae > Linnaemya > Linnaemya vulpina. The sequence goes on from OY776278.1 coordinate 21,596,931, forward strand.
AATCGTTGCTACTCCTGACTCTTCTTTATAAACTACTGGCCCATCTCAGCTGCGATTCTCTGATCAGGATCAACTGAAAACAATCAAACGTGTGGCGTTCCAAATAGAAATCGAATTGTAAAATCGACAAATTTTGCCCTGAGTTTCGATCGCTTTCGTTTGCCATTTTTATTGAATTCTTAATATTTCATAATTCAAAAAAATATATTTGTCACAAAATTTAAATACTGACATGAAAATAGTTTGTGACTTTAAAAAAATCACTTCGAATTGACTTAATATAGATCTGAAATTTCGTTTACATTCTGAATATGAAAACTTATCGATAAAATATGAAAAAGTCTTTATCTATTTTACGAAAATTGTTTTCACTTCATATCCGTTTCCTTGATGTCAAAATTTCAAACAACTTTGAGTAGAGGACAAACAGGGTTTGAAAATGCCATATAAATTATCTGAACCAACTGGCAAGAACTAAAATTATGACCTGCTTCTTATCACTTATAAGGTGGCCACCATGAATACTGGCGATGACAGTGCAGCGGCCTTCGAAAACAGTTATTCTGCTCTGCTGTTTTAGTCGAATATTTAAAAACTGATGTTGACTTTGAAATGTTTGCCAAGTCTTTCTGAATTTTAAACACTCTACGAACGGACACATAATAAAATAATATTAAATTGAAGTTTTTGTTTGCAGCCACAATCTTGTTCAATTAACCAGCAACAATTGACGTTTTAGAACCTCGCGTTGATCATTTTATTAATGACCAGCAGTGCTCCACAAAATTTCTCAAAGTTGTATGTTTCGAGTGTGCTTCAATCACAGCGGCCGTAAGCCCAAATATTACGTTCAATTGCCTTTTAGTCGGTAACTATTTTTCAACCTAATGTCAAGGACATATAATAAATAGGACTCGCAACTACCCATAAAGGACAACAGTTGCCAACTTCTGACAGCCTGTTACTATTTTCTACGGCCTTTGGATATAGCAACCGTCTGTTAGACATTATCATCTGCTTCTGAAAAGGAAAACAGAAGTGTTGGGTATTTTTTATATTATCGCGTGGTAACGTCGGCAAAGAGTTACAGAATAATGGGAACTATTTATGTCCACTATTGATACTTCGAATGTATTTCTTTTTATTCAAAAAGAGAAAATTTCATTTGAACAATTTTCTTGTGAAACAAAAACAAATTCGAAAACATTTTTCTTATTTTCAAATTAAATGCCTACGAACGGAATTTTCTTTGGACTTGGTGGGCCTGGGAGTTCCATAGAGCTTTTGAAATTGTTCTCTATAGTTGAAAGGAATTATTTTAAACTGCCGATATTCCACTCTATTTGCTTTCAATAGGATGAGATCGATGCTCCAAATTGGCTGAAATATGTTGAGTTTAAAACCGAAAGCTATGAGTGCCCCCGATCCAAAATTCTGTAATTGAAAATTGCAATTTTTATAATTGAAAAATTTACAAAAATTTTTTTTTTTTTAATGAATTACTTCCATAAGAAGCTGTGAGTAACAAAGATATATCTTTTAAAAGAACCTCTCAAGAGGAGTCCAGAATTATTGTATTTTTAATATTGTCTAGTCGTAACGTCGATAAATAGTTACAGATTAAGGGGAAATATTTATGCCCACTAGTGATGCCTTGAATATATTTCTTTTTTTACAAAAAAGAGAAATTCTTTAGCAAAAGGATCGGAAAAGGGAGTTTCAAAGGACATCAAAAGTGGGTACTGCCGGAAAAATTAGCCAGTGAAGTAGAGAATAAAAATGTTTATAGCAAATTCAATGTCTTCTCATCTTTTTTTAAGTTCTCCCAACTACCATCCTTTAATATTTCCTGCCCAATACATTTCCTCGGTACCGATCCAAGTCAAAAAAGAAACAAATTAAAGTTGCTTTAAAAATTTTATCAATAAGAGAAAAATCATATTTTTAATGGAATGAAAACTAGAGGGTTCGATTCGGAGATCATAACAATTTCCAATTAAAATGTTCCAAACAAGATTCCGAGTTTTCAGTACTTCCAAGGACACCCTGTTTTTAATTCAATTTTTTTCAAAATATATTAAAGGATATACCAGATCCTTAAATGGCTTAAACACTTTTTTGATTGCAGCTTTGCAATTTGAGAAAGTCTTCCCTAAACTTGATGCCATTTGCCATTAAAATAGGATAATTATGAACTAAAATTGAGTCCTGCAATATCCTGCATGGTGTGTCTTTTGAAATAACAATAAAATATGTGGAATAAAACTTTTTATTGTTGATGTCTTTTGTTAAATCGAATTATGTTGCACAGGAATCACAACGATAAACGGGGGGAATTTCATAAAATTGTAAACTGAACAACTTTCTAAATTGTATCAACTCCCCTAGATTTTAACAAAAATGTGTCAAGTTGCAAATAATTTTTATTTAAAAAAAGTTGATTTTTAATGTGAATTAATGATTTTCTTCTTCTTCAGAAATTATATATAAGAGATTTTTTTTAAATCTGTTTGTACTTGCGAAAGTCAGAAGGCTGCCTTTAGCTCTTTTTAAACACAACTCTCTTAGTCGTCGGAAACACTGTACACTTGACTCTGGAATTGTACCAACAACAAAACGTGCAGTTGTGCCAAGTTTTTCATCATCCCTGACGAATAATAAGGGGAATTGTCATTATCAACTGCTGGTAAAAGTCTTATGCTGTTTTCTTTTCTAGAAAAGAATGTAACATTTCTTACACTTTTTAATAGAAGAACGCAACTTCAGGTCATTTGAAAATAAATAATTTATTAGAAATTAATCTATCATTCGTTACGAAAAATTGTTTTCATTTTAAAAATCCTGTCAACTGCCGTTTTTTAGAAAAGAAGTGAAAAACAAAATCTTAAAATTATAATTTTTCATTCTCACATCTCCCAAACTATAAGCGGAAACCCAAACGCGTTAAAAACTTTTTAGATTTCTTTCTCGGTGTGGCAAAATATATTGGAAATTAAATATAAATATTTTTTTTTATTCATGTTGAGTTCTTTTCTTGAAAAAAATGCAAAATTTTTTGCACTTTTTAATAGAAAATGGCAACATTAAGAATTTATTTAAGTCAACATGATTGACGAAAAACAATTAATAATTTGAAACTTCTCCAAACTGACACTTTTTCGAAAATAAGTGAAAAAATTTTACATTTTTTTTAAAATAAAAATATGACATAAATCACCCGTTTTAGGGTGGTTCTTAATAAAAAATCTATTGAATTCTTGGCGACCAACTGCTGCAATCCGAAGGACGAAGACTATTTAAACATATTTTTTTCCAAATTCCCCTAAACTTTAACAAAAAAGTGTTAAGTGGGCAATTAATTTTTATAAAAAAGACGTTAGTGGTTTCTTTCTTTAGGAATTCTATATGAAAGATTTTTTTTAAAACTGTTAGTATTTTTTGCGTACGTTACAAGACTGCCTTTAACTCTTTTTTAAAAGCAAGTTTCTTAGTCGCCGGGAGCAGTTCCATTTTAATAAAAAATTTACACTCTGCATTAATTTAAAAAAATCGTTGTGTTCACCTTCTTTTTTTTCTAAAATATTATTGCACTTTTTTTGTTATTAATAATATTGGTTTTTATTTATAACTTTTTAGTTTTCTTATTCCAGAAAATTCTTAATTTTTGTTTAGGCTGAAGTATTTTTATATGATCCCTTTATAAATGTTTTATAACTTGAAATTAATTCAATTTAATTTAATTGTTGCACTTGACAATTTCAAAAGCTTCTGTTAATAGTTTTTTTTATTCAGGTTTTTTTAAATTTTTTTATTATTTGACGTGTTTTGCTGGTGTATTTTTCTGAATATTCTGGAACCGCAGGATATTTCTAACAAAATTGTTGTTTTAATAGTTTCATTAAATATTGGTTTTAAGCATTTTTTTCTTAGTTAAACTGTTTTTTCTTTTTATTATCAATTCTTTAAATAGATTTTATTTAACGTGTAGTTCTTTAACAAAGATTTTTGTTAAATTTATATTTTAACAAATATTTTTTAACTATTTATTTTTTATATTGAAAATTTTGTTGTTTAAGTTTTATTTTATTTAGAAACTTTTAGTTTTTCTTCATTTTGTTTGCTGGCTGATTTTATTAAATGTTTCAATTTATAAATTTAGTAAATTTTGATTTATAGTGAACTTTTTTCTATTTGTTATCTGGCTAAAAGGAGTTGCTTAACTGTTTTTACTACATTTTAGTAGGCCATGGCTGCACTTGAAGCTTTCAAAAAGACATTCCATAATCCAAGTCTTGTTGGGCATTTATTTTTATTTTACTTTAAATTTTAAATGTTATTACTATTATTGTTTCTTATTTAATTCAATTTAATTTCATTAATTTTATAAGTAACAGTTACTATAATTTATTTAGTAAATTGGCTGAAGGTTTTATTTTACTTCAAACTTTCTTTTTTAATAAATTTATTTAAGTCGGGGCAGCCTTTTAACTTTAACACTTTTTTTTAATAATATTTTTCTTTTACTACTTTTATTTTTATAGGCCAATTTAAATTTTTCAAGCTTTATTTGCTATTCTAACGTATTCTAACCAACATGAATTGTGAGAAATATTTGATTATTTTGTTTCTATTTTATTATTATTATTTTTATTTAAGAACAACAACTTTAAAAATTTACTAGATTTAAATGATTCAACTGTTTATATACGATTATTTGCAAACAATGACGGATTTCTTAATTGGACTGACTGACTGACTGACTGGCCGTTTGACTGTCTCTCTCTCTGACTGTTTTATTTAGTTAAATATAATTTTCTTAAAAAGAACAAACATTTATAAAAAGCAACACTTAAAAAACTCTGCACTATAACTTGAGTTTTTATTTTATTTTCTATTTTTTAACTTTTAATTTATTTTTGTCTTTCTGTAACAATTTTGTTATAAAAAAAACTAACACACACACACACACGTTCTTTTAACTTAATTATACTAATTTAAGGAAAAAATTTTTATTTAATTAAACTCTTCCATATTTAAAGGACAATTTGATTTGATTTTATTTTATTTTATTTTATTTCCTTTTGTTAGATCATTTAAAAATTATATTAATTATTTTATGTTGCCGTAGTATTTCTGCTTTTATTTCCAATCTCTTGTTAAACTGGAATACTTTTGGCGTGTTTATTTTAACTTGACAATCGTTGGTCGAATGACTGGTATTGTGAATTTGATATTGAGAAAGGTTTGCCGCCGTTTAACAGAATTTCAATGTGATTTTTTATACATTCAGATTCTGTTTGATATCATCAATTCCTCCTCTGCTCTGCTCTGTTCTGTTCTGTTCTGTTCAACTGCTTTCAATGTGTTATTATAGATTTTCCCTTGTTTCGGTATTTTCTTTCATTTACAAACAAAAATGTTGATTTTGTTTTTTGGAGATTTTTGCAGACTCAACCATCAGACTCCATGGAATTGTGTGGAACAATAAAACAAACGCACATGACAAGCAGACGATAATAATATCTTTTTCTTGATATCTTTCGTATAAACGAGAGCAAATGCTTGCAGAGCCCAGCAGCGGTGGCAGCAAAATGTTTATGGATTCGCGTGTTTGATTGTGCAGCAGCAGCAACAGCTCGAAATTTTATTATTTTATACTCCGGGTAGGAGACACATGCCGGCATTTAAATATGTATTTTATGTGCGTACGAATATGTTGGAGAGATAAGTGGGCACGTAGAACGGAAATACAGTGAAGCGCAGGTTTAATGAGTGGCCAGCAGCGAGAGGAGAGAATGTGTACGACGTGCGCATGATTTAATTTTCACCGGAAGTGGTCGTTTAAAACAGACAACAGACAACTGAAACTCAACCATTTTGACTACGATTTTACACAGGCTTTTGAAAATTATGCAAATAATGCGGATGATGGAAATGATAATGATTTTGAAAACATTATTGTGGGGGGGGGGGAGGGAAGCTCCCCACCCTACTTAAATTAGATGGATAGATTTATCTTGTAGATAACATGCTTGCAAACAAGAGATAATGGATTCAGTGAAAGAGTAAATTTTGTTTGCAAAGCCAACAGCAGGCAACTCTTCAATTCGACTGGTGGAATGTATTTGAAAAATATGCAAAATTAATGATATCATCCACAGATATTGCAAAAGTGGCTCAAAGCAGCAGAAATCACGCATTAATTTCAGCTTCAAACAACTTGAATTGTATTGAAAAAAATGTTAAATTCTTGTCTGCAACAATTAACTAGAATTGTTGCTGCTGGTTAAAATCACCGCTTTGCTCACTGGATCAGAGCCTCAAATAAGCTGGGCTCTACAGCGTTAATAGCAATTTTTTTTAATAGCTATATTTCTCTAAATACGAGGTCTGTTTAATATGTAGGGTTAATTTAAATATTTCTTAAAAATCTTAATTCTTTCTTCAATTTCTATTTTGATTAATTCACTTGCACCATTTTTTTTTTTATCTTCACAGGAATTCGAATAATTTTTTTCTATTTCATTGAGCTCTCTGATATCTTCGCAAAGCACCGACATGTCCAAGGTCTTTTCAGTGGTAGAAACAGCAAAACTCGCAGGATGCTAAAGTGCCCTAATCTTATCTGCCATGAAAATTTTATTACAACAAAATCTCGGTACTGCTTTGAACTTTCAAAGCAGTAAAAAACCCGGATACTCAAAATTGTTTCACACCATGTTTCGCTCGTCCAGTCTCAAACTCTTAAAACAGTGAGCGCTGAAGAAAAAGAAAAGCGGTACAAGCCTGACCGTAACGTCAGCTTTCAAAATGATTATACTTGAAGTTGGCTGCAGAACAGTAATTTGGAATTTCTTACATCAACTTGAAGACAAACAACATGAAACTGGATGTAACAAAATTATCGTGTATAAATGTGAATGCAGTTTCAAAAGAATTTGGAAGAAAACGCTTCGGAATTTGCACGTACAAATTTGAAATGTTTTCCGTTCATATTGAATGGCAGGGAGAACCTCCTGATCAATACATTTATTTTTTTTTATCTATTTTTTCCCTATAATGTAAATAAAATCTTTCAAATGTCTATTTTAAGTTAATTCTAAATCATTTATATTTGTTGTAATACTAATATAGTAATAACTCAAAATAGGTATATAAGAAATTTGTATATATTTTCAACTGTGATGATGATAGATTAAATAAAATTAAAAAAAAAAAAAAAAAAGTTTTACCTTCAAAATTTCCGAAAAAAATGGCATGGCATGAGTCCACCGAAATGCGGACATCTTCAACAACTTCTCCAAACGTGACTCAACAATTCTTTACAAACGTTTTATTTTAATTTTAATAGCAACCGCATGATACAGAATGGCAAACAAACAAATACACTTTAAAAGCGATATTAAGCAGGACGGAGAGCAGAACATCTGTTTTCGAAAGCCGCTACATTTTCATCATAAGTACTCATACATATAAAATTTTGCTTATTTGTGAAGTAGTTGAATGTGAATAACTTTATTTTTTTCTATAGAAGAAAATCTATGACAATATATTGAAAATATAAAAATATATCGAGCCTTAACAGCCAAAAATGCTTAAGTGGCGTTTTGTTCGAACTTAAATATCTGTAAGAAAATTTTTTCAATCATTATTATCCATAATAAATATTCCTCAAGGGACGAGGTTTGAAAGTTGTGTCGCTTTTTGCCGGTTACAGCTAAAGAAAATTGTAGCGGCTTTTGAAAACACCTCTTTTGCTCTGTTGTATAGGTTTAATAGCTAAGACTGATGTAGAGTTTTCCTGGTGCTTTGGAATAATTATCATGTCTTTCTGAAACACTCTTTTACAAACCGGCAGCTCTTACAGGATTGGAACTCAATATTAAAATGGGAAATAACGCTCCACGGCCAGATTCATTCAAAGACGAGTCAAAAATTACACAGTCATATAAAAAATAGCCCCAGATGTGATTAAAAAAATATGATTAAAATATATGATTTAAAAAATTAGTGCCCTGATCTTATCCGCAGTGAAAAATTTTTTACAACAAAATCTCGGTCCTGCATTGAAATTTCAGTTGGAAAAAACCCCGATACTTCATGCTGTCTCGCATCAGGTTGTGCTCGTCCAGTCTTAAAATTTGAAAACACTGAGCGCTAAAGAGAACAAAAAAATCGGTACAAACCTGGTCGTAACCTCAACGTTCAGAACGATTATACCTGAAGTTGGCTGCAGGACAGTAATTTGGAATTTCTTACATCAACTTGAAGACAAACATCATGAGACCCGATGAAACAAAAACATCATGTATGAACGTAAATGCAGGTTGAAAGGAATATTGAAAAAAAATTGTTCAAGTCAATATGATCAGACCCGGAGAGATGGGATATACGAGTACAAAAACCTGGGGCCTGTCATTTGTGCTAAGCAGGATTCAGATCTTTGCAAATCATAAACGGACTACTATTAAGCTGGGCTAAAACAAGAAGCAAAACTGCGGACTCTGATTTCTTTAAAGAATTTAAAATTTTTTTTTTTTTAATTTTAATTATTTCTTTATTTATTAAACAATTTTGTACTTTATTTCCCTATAAAAAAAAACCCTGAAATTTTTTTCCCAACATTTTAAAGAGCAAAATTTCATATTTTAACGTTATTCACGCAGAGTTTTAAAACTTTTCAATTATTGATATTTATTTAATTCAACTCTTTGCGGTTTTGAACTTTGAATGTTGTAGATCTTGAAATATATTTATTTCATATTAAAGTTTTTTTTTATTTATTTATAAATAAATACATAAATACATTAAGAAAAGAGAAACATTTTCCCAGCAGTTTTATTTTTCATATACAAAAAGGAAGCCCATTAACAAAAACAACAACAACAACAACACATTAACAAAACAAAAATATCCTTAACGAAAGTGTTAATGGTGTTGTTATTTAAACTTTTATACAAACACTGGGGCGTGCACACACACACACACACACACACAAAGAAAGTAAAACTAAATTTCTTTATTATATTTTATTCAGTTGAAATGAAATAGTGCAAAGAAAAAAGAAATAATTGTTAGAAACTGTACAAACGTTGGAGGGCTTCAGCAGTAAAGCGAAAGCAAAGTTTAAGCAGCTCCTGCTTAAACTGTTCAAAATAATCTATTCACAAGTTGAAACAATAAGTCAGGTGAACTTAAGTGATGCGAACAATAAACAACTGCTTGTGTAAACGGTTCGCTTCAGTCTTTTCTGATGGTACGAATAAGACCCAACGTGCAGTGCTGTGGAGAGCAGTTTTCCGTTGATAAAGAAAACTTTTTCTTTTTTGGCAGCTTAAGGCGTTGAATTTTTAATGTCAAAATTATCTTTAAATACGTTTAAACATACGCAGGAATAAGTGAAATCTCAGAGCCAAAGAAAAATATAACAGCGTGAATAAGAGCGTACGCGTGAATGCAAACAATGAACGAGTCCTCACTCTAGACGTTGTTCACTTCAGTCTAAGTCGCAGTTATTTGAGATTTAGGTTTCCAAAGGCTTGAACGAATAGCTTTTATAAAATTGTATATCAGCAGTTGTAAATTGTCTGTTGGAGTTCATTTAGTGTCACGATCACAACTTGAGTTGAGTTCAATTTTACTTCAACTTATGGCGTTTTCTTTTCTAGAAAACATGTAACATTTTTTCACTTATTTTGTAAAAATCGGCGGTTTTGAAAAGTTATAAGACAGGAATTCATTTTCATGAGGGGTGTTTGATCCATTTCTAATAAATTCATCATTTTGAAATGGAAAAATGTTGCCATTTTCTGTTAAAAAGTGTGGAAAATGTTGCATTATTTTCTAGAAAAGAAATCGACATTAAAGTGAAGGATGAGTTGAAGGCCCGTGAAAGAACCGTTACAAAAAAAAAATATTTAGAAGTCTCCTAAAATCCTTCTTTTCCCCAACATGAAGTTGTCACAATGGCCCTCTTTGTTGTGTGTGTGTCAATTGTGAATACAACAAAAAAAATTCTATCGACTAAAAAACAACAATATTTTTTTTTTTTGGTTTTTATTTCTAAGCAAAACGAAATATTAGAGCAAAATATAATCAGCAACGATTCCAATGTTTTCTTGCATATTTCTTAAGGCGTTTATATGTTGACTCAAGGGGTGCTAAAGTGTTGCCATATTCACAAAAGCATATTCTTTTTTTACTTTTCACAAGGAAAATTAAAAATTTTAAATATCTGGAAAATTATTGGTTGTACCCCGTTTTGAAAAGAATCGATTTCTCATCAATCCCCACGTTTTAGGGTCCTAGAAAGCTACCCTGACTAACTCTGAGAGCCTGTCACTATGTGGCATTAAACACAATAACGACAGCAGGCTACGAGCTACAACATGTCATAAATAGAATACATATGCGTATATACAACACGGCTACTGGTTGTTGTCCCTAATGTTTTCTGTACACTAATTTATATTTTGGTGAGCGACAATAAGTAGATGCAATGTTGCCAGTGTAATATAAATAATCTCAATTATTGTAAACTTGAAAACATACTGTTTGATTTTACAAAGAAACAACAAACTATTTTTGCAAGCTAATGAAATGATTTATTGTCATATACTGTGGACTTTAAAGATATTTAATTGGAATAACACTATTTAAGAGTATTAAATATATGAAAGCGGCTACACTGGCGTTTGAAGAGAATTCTACTACAAACAACAACACATGGTTATTGATTTGGTGGTGTCGTTCTAAAAATAATTAAGTAGCAGACTACGAGGAGACGATTGTAGTTAACGGCATTTGTAGTCGGTGTTCGTGTAGCCGCCGTCGTTATTGTGTTTAATGCTTGTCTCTATGTTTGTGTGTATGTATATGTGTCCACCGATCGATTTCACAAACCAATCGCGTTTGACATTTAAAAACCCCGTCTATCACCGTGAACCGCATTAAAATCGGTTAATCCGTTCGTGAGACATCGTGAAACAAATAAAAAATTCAAAATTATATATCTAATCGGGTAAGTTGTATTCTTTTGTAAAAAAACATGCCACATTTCTTACACTTTTTAAAAGAAAACCGTAATATCAAGTCATTTGAAAATGAAAAGTTTTAGAAATTATTTCAACATCCATTACGAAGAATTATTTACGCTTTAAAGCTCCTTTGATCTGCCGCTTTTTCGCAAAAAAGAAGTGGAAAAATATTGCATGTTTTCCAGAAAAGAACACGCCTTTGGCATCACTACCTCAACCACCCCTAATCACAAAAGAATCGGTTGTTTTGAAAATTAAAATAATTGTGTTTTAGTTCGAGAAGCTTAAAAGCATAGAATGGCACAAAAACCAGGTAGCGATAGCTTTGCGGTTAAAGTTAGAGGGAAGTTACAGGGATTCGGGTCAACCATTTTCCATATTTTTTCTTTTTTTTTTTTGTCTTAAGTTGGGAATATGTAATATAATAAAAATTAATGAGTCACTTATTTTACGATATTAAAAAAAATTATTCTAATCATAAATGCCTATGCGAGGGCTGTTTAATATTTAAGGTTAATTTCAATATTTCAATGGCTTCGTAAATTCGATTGACGTACACTCGCCTCGAATATGTTCCCATGTTCCCAGTTTCAGCTCATCTTTCTTCAGCTTAACACTACCCCCTCCGTTCATAGTTATCGCACAGTGGGTACAGGGTTGAAAATCTCAGTGCCGGTTCCAGCACAACAAAATATTTAACTCTTTTCAGCGTTTGTGAATTTGTAATTTTACTTTTAATTTAAAAAATGAATTTTTGATTTTGATGCTGCTAAATTTTATAAATAGAAATAATCAAAAATCTTCTTAACCCCCACTCCGTTCAACTTCTAGTAACTTTAAAGTCCATTTAGAGTAACGTCCCTTGTTTTAAACCAACAACAAAAATATTTACTGCAACTCAACTTTGCCAACAAGATGAAATCGAAGTTGTACTTAAAAGCAAGAAAATAATGGCGAAGAGTATTAAGAAAAGTTGCATATTTTAATACTGAAGTTAACTTTTAAGAACGAGTGGTCGAGTATGAGCGAAATTCTTCTTGCAAAATTCATATGAATACGCACTTGTCTGCTTCAGACAAAATTATGAGAGATTATAAATCTTCTGACATAAACTGAACCAACAAATTAGCAGAAGGAGAAGGGGAAGGAGACGGATATTAGTGGATAACAAATGGAACTATAGAATGCTGTAATAAATGTTTATGATTATGTACGACTTTTTGGTCCAATAATAAAGCCAAATTGACGACATTCTGGCCATAAGACAATACGCCACATGCACACATTAAGACGTGATATGTTTATAGAGAGTCAACAATGAACTTTTAATAAGTTCATTGTGTATTAAAGTCTTAAAACGATATTAGGTCTGTTCGGCAATAGTACGATTAAAAAATAAGCAACATAAAATATTTTAAAGTTGCAGGTGGTCAAAAGTAGTTAAAGTTCAATGAACCTTTTTAACAATAAAAATATTGTAAATATTGTAAATATCGGTACGGATTGATATTTAATGAATGAAATAGTTTGTTGGAAAAAATGATTCTAGTCAGAGTTTTTGACGGGAAAAGCAGAACAAGTTGTGAAATGTCAGGGGTTAAAATAAATAAATAAATTGTGGTACAAATAAAAATGCATTGCCCCCGTAGGGTAGGGAATAGTGCGCCCCTATCAGTGCCAAGCTTGTGAATTTGGTTTTTTACAACAACGAGTGCAGATATTTTCGAATTAAATTGCAACAAAATTTACAACATTTAGTAGAAGCCTTATTCACAAAAAACATTTTATGCTTATAAGCTGTTTATAAGACACATTTTCCATACGAAATTTGTCTTATAAGAAGCTTATAAACTTTAACTATTTTTTATGAATAAATAAGTACCTAAAAATAAGAAAAACTATTTTGTAAAATGGCAATGAATATCATAGAATTTTAGGAGCATCGCTACGCTTTCACAATCGCCAATCATTTTTATTTTTTTTTAATAACTCTTTAATAACTTAATTGAATATGATAATATTTCCAAATTTTATTATAAAAGCGGTTGTGAGAATTGTTTTAAGCCGCTGGTAACACACTTTTGTTAAGTCCCCGTGTTGCCATTTCATTACTTTTTTTATGTCCTATTTTCTAAATTTTTTCTAATTATCTTTTTCAGTTATTTCATAGTTTTAAATATAAATGAAATTTTTTTGATGTTTTAAAAATGGTTTTAGTTTCGTCTCACTAATTTGGACGGTTTTTTTCTTTCGCAAAAGTTCCGATCTATCAACAAGCAGATTCGTTAGCAAAAATAGCCAACTCTCGCTTAATAGCCTGCTTCGGCTTCACATCTTTAACCCCAATGTCCTACACGGTAGATCTCTTGGCTTTAGAAAGAATGCTGCTTCTCGAAATAGCTCTTTGAATTTAAAACAATTTTCTGTCATCAACAACATGCGAAATGAGCTTCAGCGAAGTTATTGTGTAAGACGTGATACCTGTTTTTGCAGGTTCAGAGCAGCCACATTTTTGTGGGCTATTATTTTACAACTTATGACTTTATGACTGCAGTTTGAGTGCCCCAACTTATAAGGTGTAACTGATTCCCTGACTATTAAAGTCTTACTAAAGAGCTGAACGTCAAAAATATCTTATATAAAAATGGGTGCTGCTGAAAGAACGCTCGTGTTTAAGTTCCTCGTCTGTCTATCTGCATGTCTGTCTGTCTCTCTGTTTCTTAGCGTGTGGAAGTTTTAATTATGTTTTTAAATTATTATTAATTGCAAATATTGTTCCATATTCGCATGTAACACAAGAAGATAAGGGCATTTACTGGCGCATGTACTGGCACGATAGAATGGAGTGCAAGTGGGAGATGCGTAAATAAATGACTCTAGTAAATTTATAAGTAGAATATATATTTTATATTTAACCGTTTCATATTTATATTTCAGTGAGTGGGAGGGCAGTCGTTTTCTTTTGCGCCATCCACAAGAAAACAAAAAAGAAAGAATAAAAAGAAACGTTGAAATTAAATTGTACAACGAAGCTAAACTGCAGCAGTTGATTTGAAAGGAGAAAAAAGCAAGATCACAATAACATTCATATTCATAATAAAAGGAAGTAGGCCCTTTTAATATGCAATCTGAATTGTAGGCATGATTGCAGGCCCCTCTTGAAATTTTAATATTATTTGCATGGCTGACGAGAAAATACTAAATAAATAAACAGAGAAAATATATATTTAAAAAAAAAAAAAAACAAGAGTCCAAAGGAAACTGTAATCGATCACGATGCTGTTTTTGCCAGCATTTGAAATAAAAAATATGCTGGATTAGTTAATATATCTAAAGAGCTAAAGAACAATGGGCGACAAAAGTTGGTTAACGGTGGCGTTGAACCCAGTGAAATATTTAAAATTTCCCCAAAATAATCCCTGTTTTGTACTTTTCTGTTGTGTGAGTGGAAAATGAGATTGATGGTGATCCTTGAATGATTTGTCATGTCTTACGAATTAAAATTCAACTCTATTTCAAATTTTCTTTTTCCCTAACGCAAAGTGATTTACGTAATTAAGGGCCCTCAACTCATCATGACGTCCTGTATGAAATTAATAATTGTTTTCTTTAAATTTGGCAAAAATTTTATATTAAAGAGTGCATTTCCTTCAAACGCATTGTAATTTAGTCAATTTTTTATAAACAAAGAGAAATAAAAACAAATCGACATCGAAATTTTTTATAAAATCAGTTCATTCAATTGCAGAAGTAAAAAAAATCCCATATTTCATAACTCCCTTAGATGGGATTTCATAACTCGAGTTATCACTTTTTATTAATTAAAGAATATTATAAGTTATAGCAGAGAAATTAAAAGTTTCGGTACTCACATTGGAAAATGTTGGAGGACGTGTCGGTGGTTGCAGTAGCGGCCTCATGCCACCATGCGGTGGCACTTGAGGTAAAGTTGGAGCTGGATTATAACGCGGCTGATGCATCATTGATTACAAAATCTATAAGTAAATAAGAAGCAACGAAGAGTTAAGAAAAAAGTACTTTTTTAAATAGATATTTTTATAAAATAAATTATTATAAAAGTTTAAAAAAGTTAAGTTTTTAAATTGCCTGGAAAATTTTCCCCAGTCCCAATTTACCCTAAACATTTCTTACTGTTAAACGCCTCGCCTTTCTTCCTTTGGACTTGCATTAGGGTTCCCACAATACAAGTCTTATTGTTTAATAATATATTCAGGTTTAAAAAATTTAATGACAATAAATTAAATCTGTTACACAATTAGTGTAATTGTTGTTGTATTTTCCTCTACATTTGGAAATACTTAATGCACAAACTGTGCTGCAGCTGTTGTATAAAATAATAAAATAAAATTTGCAATTCACTTTAATATAAGAATTGTCTTATATTTCGCGTCTTAATATTTTAAAAGTATGGAAATACTTATACAAGCGAATAAACGATTCAAAACCATATTATTTCCTATAAAATCATGGCAGCTCTGAGAGAAAATATGCAGATTTTGTGTACATTCTTTGAAAGTTATCAGATGTTTCAAATACATAACTTGGCAGCACTCGTCTTAGTACAGACAGAAAGAGGCGAAAACGAGATTTTAGGCGAAAATGTGGGTAAATATTTGACTAGTGTGAACGCGGCTTTAGAACGTTCATAAAAATATCTTGCGTAGATTTTATTAGTTGAGAATGCGGGTTTTTTAATACAGAAATACTCCCCATAGAACTAACGAATATATAAGAAATTTTAGCGAATTTATATATTATTTTTGTAAAAAGAATTTTATTGTGGTTTTTTATTTTTCACTAGAAGTTTTTGGGTAATTTTATTTGCTAATTTGGGGGAAGAAGGCAACTTTTGATGATGTTTTATTGCCCCTAAAAAGTTTCCAGACATTTTTTTTTTGCTTTTACGAAATGCATGTGCATATACAGAATTATTATTGGATTCAAGCACCATTTACATTTCCCAGCGAACATTTTTAACCGGCTTTGGATAGCAGATGTGCTCCGAATGTTGACCGAAGCCCAAATGATTAATAAAAACCAGTCCACTTTAGCCACAGATATTCTAAAACTTTTTTCCAGCACAAAATTGTTGATTTTCTATCAAGCAATCGCCTTGTTTGTTGAGGCTTCAGTTTGACATTAAAACTAATTTTTGAAATATGTGAGGTCGAGACAATTTCTCTTATTATGTAACTGTTTGCCTACTCTATAAGTCGTTGAAAATACTAAGAAACTGTTCAAAATTATCGATCGCGGAAGAAAAGGAAGTGCTCTAGTTTTTATATTATCTTGAATTGATATTGAAAAATAGTTACAGAATAAGGGAGGATATCTCAAATAGATTCTAATGACAATCTGCTATCTGTTATTTAATACAAAAACAAAATTTTATAACTTGTTATTTTAAAAATATTTTGTTTGATCGAATGACAGCTGTTGCGTCTACGAACTGTCAGTAAATACTTAAAAATAAGTTATATTTTTCATGTTGCCATAAAAAATATTTTGCTCGTTTGCCAATGGAATAGAAATCGTATGAAGGCAGATATACATATACTTATATAATCTTACAAAAATGCGAGTTAAACATATCTTTTTTGCGAATTCGTCGTTCGACTTCTGGTGTAAACCGAATCCTATAAAATTTCTCATTTCGCAAAATCGAATAGTGGCAACATTGATTTATTTTAAGGCACATAAATTTAATAAATTAATATGAAATATGATATTTTAAATTGTAAAAATTATATAACTGCAAGAAGAAATCTGAAAAAGTGCTTTTGTTTTTCTGAATCGAAATTTCTTAAGGGCTGTCTCTCAAAATGCAACAGAAAGGGGTGACATTCTTATTATATATACAAAGAAAACCTATAAATCTTTTAAAAGCTAGTGTTAGTAATCCCTTAAATCTATTTTGCTACATTAAACATGTTGTTCATTGTCTCTTTTGTTATCATCGAAAAATAATGCTCGCTGGGTACATCCCACATTGTGCACATGCATTAATGTAAGTCTGTGCATGTGTTACTATGCACATGTGTTTGTAGTTATGCCAGTATGTATCATTATTTAAAAATGCAAACAACTAAAAAAAAAAAACAACTATTATGTGGCCACTTACCAGCAACTGAATACGAAAGTTAAACCAATTACTTTACCGCTAAACAAAGCAATTGATGGGGATGAATAAAAATTTAAACACTTTAACACTATTTTCTAATTATTTCACACACACACAAACACCCGCGCCCGATTCAAAAACACAATTTTTTTTTTAACAAACAGTCGCGAAACCGTCGAAATGTCAAAAGTTAACCGGCAATTGTTTTTCTGTATAATTTAAGAGACGAGATTGTGTTTAACGCTTTAAGAGAATACTTCGATAATTTTAACTAAATGCTCTCTTATTAGTTTTCACAACTTTAAAAGAGAACTGCCAACCAACGGGCGTTGTTTTTGTTTTGAATTTCTGTAAATTGTCTTTGCTGGCGTTTTGTTGTTTGTTTTGGTTCTTTATTTTTATGTTTATATGCCACATACAAGTAGTTGCTGTTGTCTTCTTTTTAATTTTAGATACAAAGTAAACATAAACAAATTAATGAATGTTTTATTCTTTGTTTTGTTCTTTTTCTTTTTGTATATTTTATTATATGAGTTTATTTTTTTAGAATTGGTATTTCACTCTGCTACTTTCGGCTATTTTGCGAAATGTTTTGTTGTAAAGTTTTTTAGGCACACTAACGCAGTCTATTATAGGATTTACAGTTTAAAAGCACACACTGAATTTTTGTATTGGAGGTTTCTATTGCATTTTAGTTACTAAATATGTTTATAAAAATTGATACTTTGTAAATATATATATGTATGAGAACATATGTATATATGTATATGTTATATATTGTATACAAGTGTAAATTAATATTTTTTATTAGATATTTAGCATCACTATGCAACTGGGATATGTTGGCTGTTATCTAGGGGCAATGGCTGCAAACTGGCAACAATATTATGTATTACTAGCGGAGCTGCCACCTCAACATTTTTATATATTACACAATAAAGGGAAATATATTCGATTGTAGGTTATGCTGTCACTTAACTAGCGCTGGTAATGTGCCGAATTGGAATTTGTGATAAACCAAAATAGGAATACTTGAAATTATTATTGAAATTTGTACAATAGGAGCTTTGTTAATGCCTGTAAAACGATAAGTAAAATATTTCTGGTATGGAATTGTATATCAAGAATGACATATCTACAATAAAAAGTTTTTATAGCGCAGGAATGGATTCAAAACTCGCATGACTGCTTTAATTTTTTATCAACTTAGAGGCAAATAGTGGTTACGTTATGGGAGAACATGTACATATATGCACTCATTTTACATAGTGTGCTATAAATATGGCACAATACTAGATATCTTTCTAGGTTAGAAACAAGAGCCACCAGTTGTCCAAATCTGGAACGAAATTAAGGTATATTTTAGTACCACACTATGCGGTTTTTCTCTTTCTTTTTATCTAACGTAAAAGATCCAAGCCTAGTTATTGAGAATATGGTTAATTGTTATATGTATATAACAAGATATGTCTATGAATGTTGAATATTGTCAAAAAAATAGCTTTTTATATATAGAGCTTCAGAACTAAGATATGTCCTGGTATATAATAACATATCTCTAGCTGTTTGCGACATCTGGTATAAAAAAGCTTGGTTGCTTGGCTTAAGCTACATAAGCAATATATATAATTTTTCCATTGATCCCCAATATACCGACATCTTATGAAAACTTTGTTTTATAAGACCGGTGTGAATTTGTTTTGTGTGATAGATTTACAAAATTATAAATTAACCGATTACAACTATAATAAAAAAATTCCCAGCTATTGTGTAATATACTTAAATGCAAATGATATGGCAACTCTACTTACTATCCATTCTCTAAGTACCACGCAGAATTAATGTTAGGAAAATAGTATGATAACTATGTATATGTATGTATATAAAGAGGAAGAGAGCACGATACAGGAACCAGGTTTGTCAATCGTATTTATATGTCTAGGGTCCACAAAGGTAAATTATGCTATAAGAAACTCTTGACACTTTATTGTATTTTATTAGTTTGTCTACTTAATGTTAGGATTGCTTGTATGTATATAATTATAAGCGACTATTGCAGTTTCCACTATTCGATATTTTTATAAGCAAATTAACTCGTTTGTTGATTTCTTTTCTTGCAACGATATTCGGAAATGTTTAGTTTTTCAGCCCGCTGCACTATTAATTCACTGTTCTTTTTTTAGCTTTTCTATTCTTGAAATTCGTGCTTTTGCTTTATTTAATTACTCTATTCTATTTATGTATGAAGTACTTTGCATTCAATTGATTTCCACTTGCATAATTATTATTAGCATCGCACATGAAAAATACACAACTACAGACACAACAGGCTAAGGCATTCATTTGTACACACACCGCATGAAATATCAAATACTTTTAAAAGTACAACAAATTACACATGAGACAGCCACGACCAGCGGTATCTTCACAAAGTTATTATTGCAACACTGCTGTTGTTGTTGTAAATATGTATGCTTATACATACATACATACGTGCACCACCGAGCATGCACTTACTTGTTCTTCTTATGTACATATAAATATGTATAAAGCTATATCTTTTGTGCACCGACTTTTTTTATTTATTTATATACATTTTTGCCTGCCGTTGTACAATTTGTGGTGGGATTTGTTTTCTGCACCTGTTCGTCTGCTTTTTAATATGGCGTTTGGTCGCTTCACTTTCATTTAAACTTAAGCACAATTACAAATTTCATGCTTTTCACTTTCATTTACACTTATATTACATATATTTCATCATCTCTAGACGTGTAGGCATATATTTATAATATTTATTGTTAAATAATATTGATATTTGTATATTTTATTAATTATTTTACAGAAATTCCACTTAAAACACAATTTCCCGACCTGCTACACACAAAATACTTATAAAAATGCTGTTGATTCTACAGACAAGAGACCGACGACGACACTTGCCGAACAAGAAAAAGCGCATCAGCTTAATTTGTTTTGTAGTTTTTTGCACTGTGAGAGCGAGAGAATTGGCAAATGCACTGAAAATAATAACAACATCGCATTGAGACTAACAACAGCACATGCGCTTTGAGACGGAAGAATGAAATTGAAAATAAAACAGCAATTATGTAAATAAAATATACAGAGTTGCCGTAGTCGTTGTTACTACTGTAATTGTTTTTGCCGATATTCAGTAGTGCTCAACTCTAGGAACTATTTAGCCAAACGTTTTAATTTAATATAAATATTTATTAGCCAGTTTTTTAGATTTGAGTTTGCTTATGTGAATGCGTTATGCACATTTAGTAACATCTCTTTAACCGTATATCTAAATGAAGCACTAGTTATTCTACTTTTAAGCGGTTGGGCGTTTTAGTTGATGTTTAATTCTTACGTTAATTTTTTTTTTTCGAAATAATTCCTCATGTCACAGCACTCTACTTATTCAATATGTAATTGTGTAAGTGCATTTGTGTGTATGTAAGTCGGTGTCCATGTTTGTTATGCTAAAATATTTCCCCCCTTTTCTGTTGCTAATACTAGTTCTCAATTTTGTCCGTGCCTGCTTGCATTTCGGCAACACTGAGTACATTTTCATGGGCTTTAATGTTGTTGTTAGTGTGTAGTTCGTGCAACTGCCGGGGTGGTGGATGTTAACAGCGCTGTTAACAAAACAGTTGCTCTTCTGTACAAATTAATTTGATAAGCAGAGTGTCAGTTAGAAATGGCCTGTTATGTAACACACGACAATTAATTTATGTAACTTGTAAGATTTAACCCATTAAGGTATGTGTCAATGGCAATTGTAAACTTGAGTGTTTATGGAATTATAATTTCATATATCAAGTAATTATGTATATATCGGCAGCCAATACAATTTCATATAGTCTTCCATTTAATTTCTTGTGTTTTTCTTACCTTTTCTTTCGCATTTCATTGCCTTACCTCTTTCCCTTTTACAGCCACATTTTGAATTAAAATCTCTTTTGAAATGTTTTTTTTTTTCTTAAAAATATTTTCAGAGTTTTTCGTTTTTATTCAAAATAAATAATACATCCACAATTATTTTGTTTTATGTTGTTGTTTTTACTTGACTTAAATTTAAAAACATGTTTTTCTTTTGTTTCCATTTATGGTTTCCAATTTTATTATTATTTCCTTTTTTTTCTTTGTCTTTTACTACTACATTGTTTTCATTTAAGAACTACTGGGTTTTTAAATTATTTATCGATTTCTTTTTTTATTTCTTTTTTGGAAAATTTTACAAAAATAGCTTAAGAGTGAGACAGTGATTTTAAGAGAAAACATTCATTTATTACTGAACTACTTAAACTAAACAAACAAATCAAAAGCATGATGACTTCGAATGCAAAATTACGAGCACAATTCAGAATGCGCGTTTAATTAACGATAAATTAAATGGAGACAATAGAGAAATAAGAATTGGAGAAACTATGGAGAGTGCAGCTTAAAATTACTCAAAAATTAATTTAAAGAAAAAAAATAATTGTTTATATTATTATTATTATTATAATTATAATTATAATTATTATTAATATTACACTACCAAAAAATTTTTTAAAACAAAACAAAATTTTTCCCTTTAAACTTTTAACTTTATTTTTTAAATTTTATTTTTTAATCATTATTTTCTTTCCCCGACTCGATTGTCTTCTGTTGAAAACAAAAATGTTTGTTGGGTCAAAAAATGTACGTTCAACATCATCAACTCAACAACATCGTCATCATCATCATCATCATCATCATCATCATCATTATCATCATCATTATCCACTTAAAACAAGGTTGCCAACTTGTTTGTTTAATGGAATTCATGTAAAAAATGCCTTAATTATTTAACGTTTTTTTTCTTTTTAAATATTTTTCCACAAAAAGCGTTTTTCTTAAAATTTAAGTTTTAAACACAAAAAATTGGAAAATTGGTTTGGTTTCTTACTACATTTCCGCTGATTAAATAAATTAGACACAACTGGAGCGTTTATTGGGGCAGAGGAGAGAAAATAATTTTGAAGAGAATATGTTAATGAGAAGATAGACGGAAAAAGTCGTTTCAAAATTATATAGACAACATGAATTAGAGAGACTCACTCACCTTAATAGTAAATTTATCTACTTGGGTGCTAAGGGATGTAAAAATTGCGTATAGGCAGCACCATTGGGCGAAGCTGCAGTACTTAATGTTTGATCTGTAGAATCTGTTAAAGACATGGTAGGAATCATAGGAGGTGCTGGAGCATAATAGGGATATGTAGGGCTTATATACTGAAAATTGGTGTTTAATTAAAATACAAATAATTCTTGTTTATTGGCAAAAATATGTTGTTGCAACTGCGTGTATCAAATTCAAAGATAATTCACCTGTAAAGGACCCATGGGTGGACCCATCATAGCACCATATTGCATAACAGCCTCCGAGCCATTCAAGTACATGCCAGGGGCCTGCAGGGCATTAACCAAATCCGGCTTGTAGGGTGAAACACTCAAGTGTTGTGGCGAAGAGGCCAATTGTAAATACTAAAAAGCAGGAAAGAATTTATTTACTGTTTCACACTCACAATGACATTAACGGCTTAAGTATTCAAACCTGACTTTCGAAGGCCGTAGCGGGTTGTGTGGCTGCGGCCGCCATCATATAGCCGGGTATCCAGGGAGAACTAGCCAATGGATAACTACCTATTTGGGGTGTACCAAAACGAGTATAGCCAGCTGTACTACCATTTTGCTGAGCCCCTGGATCAGGGGTCACAGGTATACTTTCCATACCTGTGGTTCCGGCCGATATATCCAGACGTGAGCGATTATTCGGATCTCGTGCCTTCAATAAATTCTTTTTAGCAGACGAACAGCTGTCGGCGAATTTCACCACCAGTGGATCGTTAGCACCCGGTATTGTAGTACCATTTAAGACCTGGATAATCTGCTCACACTTCTCACGGCTCTCCATGCGTGCAAAGCCCACTCCTGAAACACGATGCAAAACGAAATTCCATTAACTCAGTTGCAAATATTTTTTTCTCTGGCGCTCTCAATTTACCTCGTGAATTCATTTGAGCATCACATAATATTTTTGTTGATACCACGTGGCCGTACTTCGATAGCATTTTCTCTAAATCAGTCTCTTTGAAATATGGTGGCAAATTTGTTATATACAAATTTGTGGGGTCTTGTTCTTGTTGCTTTTATTTTATTTTTTTGTTTTTGGAAGATTTCAAAAGTTTTCGTTATTAATTTGATGCGCTTGAATTTCGAGTTAAATTTATCTACAAAAATTCTATATAAATAAGACTACTTCACTAATAAATAAATTAATTGTTTTATTTCTCTAAGGCCGGTCCATATCTACTCTAAATACTTTAAATATTTTTCCGAATCTAGAAATAATCTATTGCGCTATACGAACTTCCACTAACTGCTGGTGTTTTTAAGCAAAAAAAGTCAATAATAATTTATTGAGTTATTTCGAATATTTTTTCGAAAAGTCCGAAAAGTCGTCATTTTAACACTTTATTTGCTCTTTTTGGAAAAAGTACTTTTTGCTGAAATAAGAAACCAGATTTTTCTATATACAAACATTTTTTAAAATACACCCTTATTGATAATGCACTTTTTGGTGAAGAGGAACTTTTTTGAAAAAAGTACTTTTTACCAATAAGGTACTTTTTGATGTTATAAAAATATTTCCCATTAAAAAGGTAATTAAATGCATAGTTTTTGCTCTACATGAAGGTGTAATTGAGGCTGAAATAAGTACTTTTCTTTTTAAAAGCACATTTCTGTACTTAAAGGTACTTTTTAAAATTTTAAAATTCTTTTTTATTATTGATATTATTTTAATTTTCATTCAAAAGCACTATTCTGTTAAGGATCTTCTTGCTAAATTTTATTACAGTACTTTTTTTTATTGAAAAGCAGTTTAACACGCATGTTTTTGATTAAGAAAACAGGTTTTTCTAAATATTTAAATTTTTTTAAAATGCATCTTTAACAAAAAAGTATTTTTTATAATATTTTTTATTAATAGTAGACTTGCTTTTTCCATAAAATGTGTGCTTTCTATAGACAATGCACTTTTCGGTTAAGAGGTACTTTTTCAAAAAGTACTTTTTACTAATAAGCTACTTTTTGATGCTACAAAAGTATTTCACATTAAAAAGTAAAATATTTTCTGCTCTATTCAAACAAAGTGTAAGCCGGGCTAAAACAAAAGTACTTTTCTTTTAAAAGCACATTTCTGTACTAAAAGGTACTTTTTGAATTTTTCTCAATTGTTTTACATTAAAAAGTGTATTTTCATTATTTTGCACAATTCTGCAAAGGTTGTTCTTTTCATTAAAAAGGTTCATTTTTAATTTTATTACATCGCCACTTTTTTATTGAAAAGTAGTTTTAAAAATATAATTTTTGAGAAAATGGATTTTTCTAAAAATTATAATTTTTAAGAGAAAGTATTTTTCGTTATCAGTTGTCTGGACTTTTTGCCGTTTTCATAAAACGTGTGCTTTCTACTGATAATGCACTTTTTAGTGAAAAGGTACTTTTTTGAGAAAACACTTTTTACTGATCAGGTACTTTTTGATACTACAAAAGTATTTCATATTAAAAAGCTAACTAGAGTTTGCTTATAATAATATAATAAGAATAATTTGATATGTACTTCATGATAAAAAAAAGTACTTTCAGCAAATATGCATTTTTGTACTAAAAGGTACTTTTTGAATTTATTGAAATTGTTTCACATTGAAAAGTTAATTTAAATTTTTTCTAAACAAACGCTGTAAAGGTTCTTCTTGCTAAATAATATGTTACTTTTTAATATACTTGGGTTCTTTTATTTAAAAAAAGTGCCCTTCATAAAAAGTGTACTTTTTTGAAAATGGTACTTTTTATCATTACACCTTTCTTTGCTTTCTTAAAGTACCATCTGTTAGCAATTAACCTTCTTTAAGAAACAATATTTTAAAGAGCTTTTTTCAATGTTAAAATGATCGCTGTTTCGGCCGATCTGAATTTGTTGTAGATTTATTTTTGCTTAACTGACACACTAAATGGAAGTTATAAAATTACTATTCATATTCAAAACACTGTCTACTATCTGTAACGCTTTCGTTATGGAATTTGCGAATAGTTATAGTTTGTATGAATGTACGAGTATGTATTTTGTAGTGAAACTTGACTAAATACTGTGTTCCAAAAAAGAAAAGAAAAGGCCTCCATTTAGTTTAAAGTACCAATTCGAAAATGTCTACAGAATAAATCGAGTTATTTTTTGCTTAACCTAATTTTTACTAATTTTTTATATATTTTTTTTATGAAATGGCCAAACATAAATAAAGTTAAGATAGAAATTGTATGTCTGTTTGTGTGTTATCTAAGACTAAAATCTGTGTCTCTTATGTACTCGTTTCGCAATGTTTTACAGTCTACTATACCAGGAGTCGATTAGGTGAGCTCCTAATTTTAATAACAAAATAATAATAATAGTTTAATATTTACAAAAATACTTTTAATTAAATAAAATTCAGAGGAGAGTTGCATGTTTGAGATAGAAAAAAACTTCTCTAACGATCATTATAATTAGAATTAGTCTTGCGTGATGTTGTTGAAAACTGAAGCTAATTTCTTTTCTAGGAAAGGATGCAACATTTTTTGCACTTTTTAGCAGAAAATGGCAACATTCCGATATATGAAATTAAGAATTTAGAAATTAGAAATTAATCCAACATCACTTACGAGAAGTAATTTCTGTTTTAAAACTTCTCCAAACTTGGACTGTTTGTAAAAGATGTGAAAAAATGTTACATGTTTTCGAGAAAAGAAAACGCTATTAAATTTTATTAAAAAGGCTATAAAATATTTTCTCTGGGTCGTTGTTTTATTAAAAAAAATAAAAGAAATTTATTTAAAACAGTTTGTTTTGTTCCGATAATGCGGTTTGATTACTACAGCAACATTTTTATGGAAACATTTTCAAGTTGGTATTTATATTCCATAAGTGTGGCAACGCCACCTATTAGAAAAATATAGTTAATAGTCAGGGAAACTCAGTATAATCGCAAGCATCTGTCCCAATCGGTTTTGCAAAAGAAGTCTCAAAATCTGTTGCAAGATTTAAAAGTATCTCTAAACAGAGTGCAAGGCGCTTCAAGAACTCTACAACAATTTTTGTGCAACTTTCCAGCTTCCGAAGATCAAAACTGATTTTTAAAAATCTCCAAATTTCCAGAATTTTATTAGGTTGTTGCCATATTATGGAACTTTTCTTCGAAATCATAACTAACCCACGGTATTCATCAGTTGTGGTTTTTCTTATCTGACTAAAATTTGAGACATTGAAAAGCACTAAAAACAATGCCAAAAGCACTGAGTTGGCATCCCTGATTAGAACAGCTTTAATGATTGAGAGAAAAAAAAACGCTGAACACTACCGTTTTATATCTGAGGGGGACTACTTTGAAAGGGACCAAATGGTAATTGTAGAATAACCAAATATTTTTAGAAATAAATAAAAATTTAACCTACTTTTTCGAACAGACTTCGTACATGTATATTTCAATATAATTTTATTATTTTAGTCGCAAGCAATAGTCATTGAATTTGTTAGATGAACTTTGAATTCTCATTTAAGCCACACAAAACAGTACAAATCTCATATATAAACAAGACGTTGTGGTACAAAGATATTGTGGTACAATTTTAGGTATCGAATCGTCCTTGGATGTTCAAGGAACTTGTATAATTCGAAAGTTATTTTTGTGTAGATATGCACAGCATAATTACTGTTACTAACTTCTTAATATAAAAGTTTCTAAAAGCATTTTTAAAAGGTTTATATTTAATTATATTCCGCCGCAGTTTTAAAAACATATGTTATGAGAAGAAAATAGATTTTTCTAAAAATTATAATTTGTTGAAAGTGCATCTTTTACAAAAAAAAAATTTCTTTATCAATTTTTCATAAACAGTAGACTTTTTGCCGTTTTCATAAAGAATGTGCTTTCTACTGATACTGCACTTTTTAGTGAAATGGTACTTTTTTGAACAAAAAATGTCCATCTCTCTTTTTTACTTTCTATTTGGCTCTGTAAATTTCTCTCTTTATTTTTTGTGGCTGGTAGAAAGAGAACATGTGCTTTTGGTTATCTTGTAAGGAATTTCACACTATTAAGAAAATTCATATAATATTTTTCTTATATTTCTGTAACCGTGTGTAAAGAACGCGTTGTATGTAAAATGACATCCACACATTGTAAATTTTTCCTTCTTTTTTTGAAATTGTTGTTGTAACGAAATGTATAATAAAAAAAAATTATTTAACATTTTTCTTATATTTCTGTAACCCTGTGTAAAATGACATGCACATATTGAAGTTTATTGCACAAGGAAGTGGTTCGATTATGCGATCCCAGTACTAAATAAACCATTAAAATTTTATAAGAAATAAACAAACAAAAAATGGTGCACAAAATTCCCCCATCATTAAAGGCGTTTTCTTTTCTGGAAAATGTGTAACATTTTTTCACATCTTTTCTAGTTTGTGACAGTTTGAAGGATTTTTAAATTTAACTTATTTTTCACACAGAAGTTGAATTAATTTCTAAAAAATTTTTTATTTTCAAATGACAAAATGTTGCCATTTCCTATTAAAAAGGGTAAAAAATGTTGCACTTTTTTCTAGAAGATTCTTTTTTTGTGGTTTCAGGCCCGCATGAAAATATATTTTATAACCGTTTCAACAACTTCTGAAAAACAAAATCTAAAAGCAATACTTTTTTGCATTAAAAACGTCTAGAGATGTATTTAAAAATGCTATTTAATTAACTAAATACTTCTAAGAAAATGAAAATTAAAGAGAAAAACTAAAATAAATTTCCTTAAGATTTTAATTAAAGAAAAGGAAGCTTTCAAACATACAAATACTTTTGGCTAAATGTTGTCCTTTTTATGTGTTACAAAAGACACGAAAAATATTATATATGAAAAGATCTCACACATACGCACAAACACACATACACACACACAAACAGATTTATAAACATACGTGAGAGGCGTGTGTTCACAAATTTATTTATGCAGGTACGCTGACAGTGCGAATATACCTTCCGGTCCTCGTTTCTTGTTGTACTCAAAACTGTTTTACAACTCTATGAACGCATGTCATAAGCTCGTACTTCGTATGGCAGTACAACGTACGTGAGCGTGTACGTAAATTAATAAAAATCTGTAAAAACTTCTGTTTGTTTTAGTTTCGCTTTTGTTAATTAGAGAAAAAAATTATACAATAAAAATTTCTAACGAATTCTTTTAGATTTTTCCCGTCTCTCTAAGCAGTGCGACTTCGTTCGCTGTACAGAACTCCTTAAAAAATGTCATTTCTTAAATATTTCTTCGAATTTCTTTTTCTCTCTCTCTCTCTCTCTCTTGTTTTCGCTCACTCTTTTTGCACTAATTAAACTGGCATGCAACAAACAACCAACGAAATTATATATAAAAAATATTAAATAATATAATTATAAAAAAATAAAGACTTAAATAAACGTAAAAATTTGTAAAAGAACCTAAAATCATACAACAAAAAAAAAAGAAATAAATTTTGAACAAAGAAAAACGTACAATGGCCGGCCTAAGTAGCACCCAAACACCCACTTTTGCCATTTGTGCTTTAATGCCTTTTGCCTGCAACGATTTGACGGCATTATCAGCGTATGCTGGTGATTCAAAATCTACAAAACCATAACCTAAAAATAAAAAAAAATAAACAAACAGGAAGATAATGAGACAAAAACACACACACACACAAAAAGTTTCAAAATATTTTTCGCATTGAAAACGGGGAGAATAACAGGAGCATGACAAATAATATATGAACGTATTGAAGTGGTGGGGGAGGGGGAGTGTATAAGAACATATAAGAGAGATAAAAATGTCATTATGAGAGTCAAAATTATTATTAATAACGAAAATATTATCGTTTTCACAAAGTAAAATATCTTCAATTTTATAAATTATAAAAAATTTTGCAAAGAAAAACATGAATGAGCAGGGCACGACAAAGCAGAAATTGTAATCTTACCTTTACATTTTTTTGTTGTTTTATCAAAAATAGCTTTGGCTGACACAATAGTACCGTATCTGAAATGAGTGTAAGAGAAATATTTACGATAACGGCTTCAATAAATTGTAAAATTATGTAATTTTGGAAATTAAAATTCATTCAAATTAATGTGATCGCTGCCGTATTAATAAAAATATGGAAAACAAATTTTAAAATACGTTTAAAACAATAAGGAACCAAAATGCAAGTACTTTCCATAAAAGTACTTTTTATAAAATGGCCCCGTATACAAGATACACTTTGAAGGAAGTGATTTTTGTTATAGAGATCTTTTATAGAAGACACTTTCACAAAAGGTACTTTTATCATGATTACTTTATACAGCGGCTACTTTTTATTCAAAGTACTTTTCTAGAAGGCACTTTTTATACAAAGCTGTTTTTACATTAGGTGCTTATTTAAAAGGTACTTCTAATGAAAATTATTTGTAATAATATTTACTTTTAACAAACTTTTTTTTAAAAGATACTGTATTTACATGATATTTTATATAAAAGATACTTCATATAAAAAGGTACTTTTTACGAAATGTACTTCTTATAAAAATTACTTGTAATAAAAGGCACTTTTTATAACAAATATTTTGCAAAAAGTACTGTATTTATTTCATAAAACAAGTACTTCTTATAAAAACTACTTGTAGTAAAATGCACTTTTTATATAATATTTTTGTAAAAAGTACTTTATTGGCATGATAATTTTTATAAAATGTACTTTATTATATAAGTACTTCTTATAGAAACTACTTGTAATAAAAGGCACTTTTTATAGAAAACTTTTGTAAAAAGTACTTTATTTACATGATAATTTTTGTAAAAAGTACTTAATAAAAAGTACTTTTATAAAATCTACTTGTAAAAAGGCATTTTTTATAACAAATATTTTGCAAAAAGTATTTTATTTACATGATAATTTTTATGAAAAGTACTTTATAAAAAAGTACTTCTTATAGAAAAAATGTGTAACAAAAGGCACTTTTTGTAAAAGGCACTTTATTTACATGATATTTTTTATAAGAAATACTCCATAATAAAGTACTTCTTTTAAACACTACTAAAAGACACTCTTTATAACAAACTTTTTGTAAAAGGTACTTTCTTTATATATTCTTCTAAAAAAAAAACTTCATATAGAGGGTTCTTGATATAAAAGGTACATTTTACAAAAAATACTTTTAATCAAAATTATTTTTGTTGAAAAGGTTACTTTTGAAAAAGGTACTTTGTAATAGGTACTTTTTGCAATACTAACCAAAATACAAGTGCTTTCGTAAATAAAGCGTCAAGCGCTCGATGTACTAAAAATTGGGCTGTTTTTTAAGTTTTTCTTTATTTTTTTTTAATCGATTCAAATTCCAAGGAAATCTAAGTTAGTAGAATCTTTTCGGATGCCATCAGTTTGGTTGGGTCACTTACTTAAACACACACATCCTCACACACATACACACACACATAGTGACGGGTTCTCAGAATTAGTCAGGGAAGCTTTCCACGTCCTCAGAACGTGGAGATCTGATGAGAATTCGGTTTTCTCGAAATAGGGCAAAAATAATAACTCCCCGATCTCTGATCGGGCTCAACTTCAACTTTTATGAATTTGTAAATTAATTTTTTTTTATTTATCTTCAATTCGAAATTTTTTTATTAAGAGCGGAATATTGCAAATATTTTGTATATCCATCGAATCGGTATCAAAAATAGCGCCACGTTTTCTAGGTCACTGTTGTGATTTCAAACTAAAATAAACAGAAAAGTTTTATATCTCGGGGTTCGTTGGTTGGCTCTGGCAAGAGCATAGAAAAAAGGGAGTATTTGGAATAAAAGTCATCAGGGTTGGCAAATTCAGTACTAACCAAAAAGTGATTTAATTTAGAAAGTAACTATGAGAAATACTTTGCTAAAATCATGGCTAAAAGAGTTGATATTCCAAACGACTGGTAGTACCAGCGTAGAGAAGTAGAACAACATGACAGAGGAGATTCGCATCTGCTGGATTCACGATCATAAAATATATTCTAAATATTCCACTTTTAATAAAAAAATTTGAATTCAAGATAAATCCTTGAAAATAAAAACAATTTGCATGACATAACGATACTGAGTGACCAGTTGTGGGTGTATGACATGACCCACCCATCGAGTTCAAATAAATCTTTGGTGGCGACCAAGATCTAAAAAGGATTTTATATAAAATAGTTATTTCTCATTTTGAAAATTAACTGTTGCGATTAAAATGTTCTCTGGAAGTTTCAGTAGCTTTTTTGGAATTGAAACATTTTACGCACGACATTTTATTTGAAATTTCAAATTCTGGTGTGATTTTCAGTGTTGCAAGACCTCAGACTTTTTTTTACTTACTCTGAACATAAAATAACTAAATCCTTGTCGGTTGTGCCCTCGGGCAGGCCACGTATGTAAACGTTCGTTTTTGACAATTGATCGGAGCCCGCCTGCTGTTGCTGTTGTTGTTGCTGCTGCTGTTGCAGCTGTTGTTGCTGCTGTATGTGATGATGCTGATTATCAGCTGTCAGCTGTTGTTGCTGCTGTTGTTGCAGATGTTGTTGCGGCTGATGTTGTTGCATTTGTTGTAGCTGCTGCAATTGAGCTGGCTGTTGTTGTTGTGTTCCATTCATATTTGTCGGACCCATTGTGATGTGCTGTGATTGATGTGGTTGCTGCTGCTGTTGCAATGCTGCAATTGGTTTGCAATTAATATAACTTTGACCCAGACTAGTTGTTGCAGCAGATGATGCCACTGGGAGGTTGTTGGTATTATTATGTGGAAATGATGATGTTACGGCTGACTGTTGAAAATTCTGTTGTTGCTGCTGTTGATTTTGTATTAATGACGACGTCTGTTGCTGATTTTGTTGTTTGTTGTTGTTGTTGTTATTGTTATTGAATGCTGTTTGATTTGCAAAAGAAGAGAGTTGCTGAAATGAAAATTAAATGAATTAAACTATTAATCGGGCTTAATTTCAAATCTAGAAGTTTATAAATTATTTTTAAATTAATTTCTGAATTTTAAATTATTATTTTTTGTTATTTAATAGTATATTTTTATTATTTATTAATTTTTATAATAATTATAATTTTTAACAATTATAATAATTAAAAATTACAATAGATTTTAATAATTATGTATAATAATTTTAAAAAAATATGTAATTTTTAATAATTATATAAATTTTTAGTAATTATAATAATTTTTAATAATTATAATAATCCTTCAAATTTTTAATATTTATAATAATTTTTAATAATTATAATTTTTAATATATTTAATATATTTTAATAATTTTTAATAATTATAATAATTTTTAATAATTATAATAACTTTTAATAATTATAATTTTTAATATATTTAATATATTTTAATAATTTTTAATAATTATAATAATTCTTAATCATTATAATTTTTAATAATTATAATAATTTTTAATAATTGTAATAATTTTTAATATTATAACAATTTTTAATAGTTATAATTTTTAATAATTATAATTATTTTTATATGCAATTAAAACTTTTCTGGTCCACTGTGCAGATTGCAATATTGAAATGATGCCTGTTGTTTGGATAATTGATTATATTTAACTCTTTCTGAGCCCATAAATTTTTCTTATTTGCGTTCTTGATTTTTGCTTGACAGTTACTGACCAGGGGAATAAATAAATTCGTGTAAGTGTTTAGGGGGAAAAACGCTATTCTAGTCGGGGCTAACTTCTGCATCACCTTTTGAAATGGTAAAAAAATAGCCTTAGATTGTTGGTCATTTTTTACAAAAAAAAAAAAAAAAATTTTGGCCAATAGTTTTTTTCAATAAAAAAAAAGTTGTACGAGTTCTCACCAAGTCTAGTAAAATAGTCGCTGGATGATTTTCACACAAACCGAAAGTTCTGAGTTCCGTACACCCGAAACAATTGACAAAATTCACGCTCTAAAACTGCCTCGTTTCGCTTATAAAAAATATATTTTTCCCTTTTCCTAATATATCTATTTTGTGATCTTCCCCACTGTGCAGTGTTAGCAAAAGAAAATAAAAATTTACTTTACTATAAGTCATTATGAGCATTTAAATTTATTATTATAATTTCTAAATAAACACCAACAGTGTTTGTATACTTGCTTGATTCATTCCACAATCGTACGCGATACCTACAGAATGAATGACTCGAGAATATTTTAATTAAATTATATTTAATTGTATGTCATAAAACTCAATTGTTAATACGAAAGCCGAAGAGTCACAAACTGTGGGATTGTTAGCGTTTCTCGAGCTCATTACATTAAAGAATCACAGTTGGCTGGCTGTTGGGGTCGATCACTCAAACTCGAAGAAAATAAAAATTAAATTAAATAATTAAATATTCACGAAATTCGTCTACATGAAAATATACTGAAAACAATTAAGAATTAAACTCTCCAATAACAACAACTTTTATTTGCCTGTAATTGGGTTTTGAAGGAGAGAAAGCGAGAAGGAAAAAATGTGAATATAATTTCCATGATGGCTTTCAAAGCCCTCAAGACTGACCCCTTATGAAAGTGGCTCAGCAAGTGTGTGTCTAGATTGATGGGTGTGTGCGTGTGTCTGTTTGGGTGTGTGTGAGTCTGAGGACTCCTTAGACAATTAGTCAAGATGGCTAATGCGATTTCATAACTCAGTTACTGTTTTCTTAAACATTTTCTTAGCGCTACTCCTGACATCAACGCAATCAAACGACAGCAAAATATGATTAAATATTTGCTGTTCATCACTTGCAGCAGCAGATGGAAGATGATGATGATGATGATAATGAGAGGGTGAAGAGTTAATTAATAGTTGTGAAGATGTTGTTTGTTCACTTGGATACAAAAAGGAGTTGATTTTTTTTATTTAACGAGAATGAAGACAAGAATTGATTTTGATTATATTTTCATTTACTACTTCGTAATTTGATTAGAAATAAATTGCATCCATGAGCTAAAGAAGGAGAAACGAAAACGAAAGCAGAGATATGTATATACGAGGGGTGTTGAAGAAATCAGATCTCTTGTGCACTAAAAGGATTTTACTTCATAAATCCAATGAAAATGTTTATTTCATGAAATATTTCGTTGGCTTCCATAAGATTTCATAAGATTATTCAATTCGTTTAACATTTTGTAACTTTTTAGAAACCGCTTTAATGTCGATTTCTTTTCTCGAAAATAATTCAACATTTTTCACACTTTTTTAACAGAAAATGGCAACATTTTGCTATTTCAAAATAAGGAAATTATTAGAAATGAATCCAACATGACTCACGAAAAATAATTTCTGCACACTTCCTTAAGTTTCTGCAAAAACTTAAGATTTTTCCAAACTTCCACTTTTAAGAAAATAAATGAAAAAATGTTAAATTTTTTCTAGAAAAGAAAACTCCGTAAGTGTTAACAAAATTATTCATGAGTCGCCAAGCAGTTCCGAGTCAGGCAATATCAGTAACCCCATGGCAATAATTTTTAAATGCAGCCACACCCTCACTTTGGTTCGTTTACTCTCTTTGCTACTCACTCACACTAATTGAATTCGACACTTCAGATAACTGCATGGGATTACGGTTCTTTAAAGGATTTTTACTTGTGTGAAATCATAAGTCGTGTGCAGTCATTCACAATAACAGATAAAAATACTACCTACCAACCAACATCGTTGACACATCGCCACGATCACCCATCGGCGTTAGCCAAACAATCAAAATACTTTGAACTTTTTGTGACCCTCACAAGCAAACTAAACTGCGCAAATTCTGTTTGAGTCAGTGGTACAAACATTAAAAAAAATACTAAACGAATGTACGAAGCCGGAGAAGTAGAAAATTTCAGCTTACTTTTCGAACAGAACTCGTAGAATGAATAAATTCTATTTTAGACATTAAACAGAATAACGACAGCAGACTACAGACAACAACTTGTCAGAAATAGAATACATGTGCGTATATGAGAATGATTATTTTTACTACTACAGGCGACACGGCTGCTGGTTGTTGTATCTGCTGTTTTTGTGGTTGCAATCGAATTAAATTAATTTCTATTTTGGTGAGCGACAATGAGTAAATGCAGTGTTGCCAGTATAATATAAATAAATTCAATTATTAGAGACTTGAAAATATATTGTTTTATTATACAAAAAGAAACAACAAACTATATTTCCAAGCTAATGAAATGATTTCTTGTCATATATTGTGGACTTTAAATATATTTTATTGGAATAACACTATTTAAGAGTATTAAATATTTGAAAGCGGCTACACTGGCGTATGAAGATAATTCCACTGCAAACAACAACTTATGCTTATTAATTTGGTGGTGTCGTTCTAAAAATAATTAAGTATCTGACTACGAAGCGACGATTGTAGCCAACGACTTTTGTAGTCGGTGTTCGAGTAGCCTGCTGTCTTTATTGTATTTAATGCTTTATAAAGAGTTCTCGATGATAAAAACCAACGATTTTTTTTATTTAGTGTTCAGATTTTTACATTTTAAGAATTAAAATTTATTAAAGAACTTTAAACAAGGAAAAGTCTATTCCTAAAACTTTTGAAATATGGAACAAGAGTTGCTGAGAAGTTTACTTGTCTTAAAATTACATACACTCTGGTAAAATATTTAAACAACACCTCACAATTTTGTGAAAACTATGGCCAATCAAAATCTAAATTTATTTATATAACTCGAAATTAAATAGAAGCAATTGACTATAAAGCTGAAAGTCATTTAAACGATTCTATATTTCTTAAGCAATTTTATAGCTGACCTCGTAACAAATTCTTTCATAGAACAAAAAAAAATATGTTATTTATGTTAGTCCGAGTTAAAAATTTATATTTACTAAATTGTTTACTCACATCCAGTGAAATGTTTGCTTATTTCCAACAGAAAATATTTCCGAGCAAATATTTGGGTTATAATAAATATAATTAAAGCTTTTTCACATCCTTAAATAATTTATTTGGTTGCAGTTTTGTGGCTGTTGCATTGAATGATCTGTTGTGGTCTACTTTTATAGTTTAATTAAATGTGAAAATATGTTTCATTTTGCAACAGTTGTTGCTATTGTTGTCAGGGTTGTTGTTATTTGATTACATAAAAAATTCAAATACTTTTAAATTGTTTCTTCTTTTTTACACAGAAAATTTGCAATTATGTAATAAATAAATTTGATAATCTCTTTATAAATATTTATTTAAAAAAAAGGACATGTCATGTGCTGAGCTGTTGTGGAAGTAAATATATTTTATAAATACATTTTATATTTATCCACGCTTCATTCTTTATTTTATATTTATTTTAATTGAAGACATTTTTGCAGAGATGTTGACAAAAATATGCAACATGTTTTTGTAAATTGAAATTCAATTAAAAAGGAAATAAAAATTGGATTTAAAACGAAAGACAGAAAGAAGGAAAGATTTTGCCACGACAACAGGAATAAATAATTATTAGGACGCACAGTGGGGTAGATCGTTATATAAAAGCGAGTCAGAATACGATGCTTTACAAAACTATGACGCGTATTCGAAATGGTTGTCATTTTGCGGTTTGTATTGTGTGTATCGCATCATCGTTCTTGTAATCGAAATTTTCGCCGAATGAAACTTAAGCATCAAACACAATAACGACAGCAAGCTACATGAACATCGAATACAAAATTCGTTGGCTACAATCGTCGCCTCGTAGTCAGCTACTTAATTATTTTTAGAACGACACCACCAAATCAATAACCATTTGTTGTTGTTTGTAGTAGAATTCTCTTCTAAAATAGTGTTATTCCAATAAAATATATTTAAAGTCCACAGTATATGACAAAAAATCATTTCATTAGCTTGGAAATATAGTTTGTTGTTTCTTTTTGTATAACAAAACAATATATTTTCAAGCCTAGAATAATTGAATTTATTTATATTATACTGGCAACATTGCATTTACTCATTGTCGCTCTCCAAAATAGAAATTAATTTAATTTGGCTACAACCACAAAAACAGTAGAGACAACAACCAGCAGCCGTGTTGCCTGTAGTAGTAAAAATAATCATTCTCATATTCGCCCATGTTTTCTATTTTTGACAGGTTGAAGTCTGCAGTCTGCTGTCGTTATTGTGTTTAAAGCTTTAATTATCCCTCTCTTCAATCTAACGAAATACTTATAAGCTTTTACAAACTATTCCTTTAAAAAACTACTATTTCAGAGTTATTTGAAATTAAAGTTTGAAAATAATGTGACATAAAATAACAGAAAAAAAATCATTAAAAATATTTCTCAAATTTATCAAAAAAATTTGCTTCACATACAAAAATAAAAATCCTTAAAAAAATAGTTAAACAAGCAAAAAGAAAAAGAAAATATAACAAAATTCATAATCGAAAATACATACAAAAACCATCGCAGTGATGATGTATCGATTAAACTTTGTCAACGTCTGACATTTGAAAACGTTCGTATTAACATGATTGAAAGCCAAGAGGTAGTGAAGAGAAAAACTTATTCTCTCTTTTTTTTATTCCCATTTAAATATGTTTATTCAGCAACTTTATGTTGCTCACGAACTGGCAATTTATTATCAGCAAACAATATTGAACAAAAAAAAAAAAAAAGATAATAAAATAAAATAAATAAACAAAAATAACTCGAATAACTACACGAGTCCTATTCACACTGGCACACTGCTTCTTCTTTAAAATGGTAACAACGACATTTTCGTCAAGGTCAAATGAAATGGAAGTAGAAACTATTCTTGGAATTTATAAAATTCTCTTCTTCAGTAGAAATCATTTTACACTAAAATTTTTAATAACAAAAATATTTTAAATCGTCAAGGTGATCATTGAAAAGATTTAAGCCCCACTGTAGTGTTAAACAACAATTTAGGCATTAAATACAATAACGACAGCAGGCTACAGACTACAACCACATGTGCGTATGTACGAATAATTATTTTTACTACTACAGGCAACACGGCTACTGGTTGTTGTATCTGCTGTTTTTGTGGTTGCAATCGAATTAAAATAATTTCTATTTTGGTGAGCGACAATGAGTAAATGCAGTGTTGCCAGTATAATATAAATGAATTCAATTATTCTAGACTTGAAAATATATTGTTTTATTATACAAAAAGAAACAAAAAACTATATTTCCAAGCTAATGAAATGATATCTTGTCATATATTGTGGACTTTAAGGATATATTATTGGAATAACACTACTTGAGAGTATTATATACATGAAAGCGGCTACACTGGCGTTTGAAGAGAATTCTACTACAAACAACAACTCGTGGTTTTTGATTTGGTGGTGTCATTTTAAAAATAATTAAGTAGCTGGCTAGAAGGCGACGATTGTAGCCAACGACTTTTGTAGTCGGTGTTCGTGTAGCCTACTGTCGTTATTGTATCTAATGCAGTAGTGGGTCCGATAATTCGGGCCCATTATGGTACTCTTATGAGGGTAACAACACCTAAACAACAATTTAAGACTTATAAATTTAACTGAAAATCATGTTATTTTAGTTGGTCTCATAAAAAATAAAAGCATGAAAATTGATTTTACTATTCGAGAATTATTAGAGAGAATTGTTATTTCGGCTCAAGTTCAAATCCACGAATTTACAAACAATTTGTGTTGAATTAGAATTTTAAGTAAAAACGATATATTTTTACAATCAGTCGTCAATACTGATCACTAACGATCAATACTGACTCGAGGCGGTTAGGAAAATTCATAAAAAAATTTTTTTTTTGTTAAATTTTCAACCACATATTTTTTTAACGAAATAATATATGAAACTCAATTATTCCTACATTATTAATATTAAATTAATTATTATTATTAATATTAAAAAATTTAAATTGAAAATTATTTCTAAAGCCGCGGATTTGAACTTGAACCAATAACGGATCCGGTACCGAACTTTCGATTTTTATTTCTAGTTTAATTTTCAAAATGTTATAACTTCTGAATTAATAAACCGATTTTGACGTGATCTAGTGTGGATTGATGTAGTTTTATTAAAGGATCTTATAAAACGATCGAGAAAATTAACTGATCAGATATACAAATTTTTAAAAGTAAATCAAATTTTTTTTCGTTTGCGATGTTTCACAAACGGATTAACCGATTTTGATCCGATTTGCAGTGGCGGACGTTTTTTAATCTGGAAAGCTGATGAGGTTTTTGAAACGATCACTGAAGCCGTTTAAAAGCTGTTAAGAAAACTCGTTAAAAAATACTCTTTTTATTTGAATTTTTAATAAGATTTTGGGAAAAAAGAACTGGCACATAATTAAAATTAAAGAGGTTAAAAAACCCCCAAAATATATACTAGTTCTCTTTTATTTTTTTTTAATCTACTGGTTCGAATCGGTTAAAATCCAGAACCCTTTAGAACGCCATTAGTTTGATTGAAATCGGTCAGGCCTTTTCAAAGTTATAAGCGGGTCAAACACACATACACACAAGTACACACACACACACACACATACACATGCATAAGGCCATCGAGAAGGGTTCTCAGATTTAGAGAAGGGAAGTTTCCTAAGACCTCAAAGCGTCGAAATTTGATGGGAACTAGATTTCTTCAAAACGGGCTGAACCCAATAACTTCCCGATTTCTTAAAACTTTAAATTTTGGTAGCGGAAAGTTAAGAACAAGGATGTGTTACTTTAAATCTCAACAGCTGGAAATGATGCATGATCGTTCAGCTCAACTCATCAGATGATATTTTGCAGGCTTGTATTTTAGCCGCTAAAAGTTGTCCAAACTGTCAAATGTTGTTCACATTTTTGGCCACCATTTTTTGTTTATCTTTTGCCGGTGTTTGTTTACTATTCTGCTTTATGCTGTTATCAAAATCATAATTATAACATCACATACACGTTTTTCTTGATGCTGGTGTCAATTGTCTTTGACAAAATGAAAATGTTGTACACAAACAAAATGTCAGTTGTTGCTAAAATGATGGCTAAAATTATGTTAAGAAATAAAACACTTTTTTTGGGCCGTATATAAAATTTTTATCCCACATATTACGTAATTACCGTACTGCCTTCGTATATTGATTTCCAGAGGACATTTAAAAAAATATTTTTCCAATCTCAGAAAATCTTTATGTACATAAAATATGGCAAAACTTTTTCCCTGCCTTTTCTCATTTTTATTTATTTATTTTTTTTTCCTTTTTGCAATATTTGATTGATGAGAAAATGAAGCACGTGTTCGCGCGATTGTGCGTTAGTTTTAGGTAAATATTTTCTAGTTAAAGGTTTTTATGTTAACAGCAAGTAAAGCTCCAGGCACATGAGACAGACAGACAGACAGACAGACAGACATTCGTAGCACGGCTAGAAATAAATGAAATATAAAAAAGCGTAAAACAACTGATACAGCGAAAACCCTTAAGGCAAAAAAAAACAAAATAAAAATGTCAACGTGTAATACGGCAGCGAGCAGCCACTCTTGATCGCGTACACCTGAACACACATACACACGCATACTTCCAAACAGTCAAGCTCACGTACACATTTCAGTCACATACACACGTCAGCAACAACACCAACAACAACAACCATAAAAGTGTACCTTTATTTAGCTAAACAAAAACAAATTGAAAAAATTGCAAATGAAAAATGTAAATAAAAAACAACAATAAAACACCGTACAACAACAAAACAAAAGCGGAAACAATGTTGTATTAGAGAATGTTATGAGGGGAGAGGATGATTAAGTTGGTGTTTGTAACTGCATGTGCACTAGTGTGTGTGTGTGTGCGTAGTGATAAGCGTGGCTACGAAAGATACGAGTAGATGATTTCAATTGATAAGTAACTCGAGATAAAACCGCTTTGACAGTTGATTTTATCTCAGCTGTTTCGCTTTCAAAGAATTGATTGTTGAAGATAAACTCTGGCCGGAAATAATCAATAACCGTTTTTGTTTATGTTTCTTAACAATTTTTTTTAGTTTTAAATTATTTTAGTGCATTTTGGCCCAGTATGGGTCATCCCCAGAGTAGCGGTGCCATTAATATTAATTAATTAAAATCGTGTCAGTTATTTAATCGACTAATTATACAGTGTTGTACTCTGGTTTGTTGTTGTTGTTTTTTGTAATTTTCATAAAATAGTGAATTATTTATGAATTTCAAATAGTACCGCGGGTAAAATTTTTTTTAATTATAACTAAAATTGACCGCAAACATGTTTGACAAACAGTTTTATAAAATGTTGGCCAGGTCTGGGAATTTTTTGTGTGTTAAATTGAATAGTAAAATTTTAAAATAATATTTACTGTCTTATTCATAAAAATACTTAATGTTTATTAAAGTCTTAGACATCAAACACAATAACGACAGCAGACTACAGACTACAACTTGTCAAAATTAGAATACATGTGCGAATATGAGAATGATTATTTTTACTACAATGGGCAACACGGCTGCTGGTTGCTGTCCCTGCTGTTTTTGTGGTTGTAGCCAAATTAAACTAATTTCTATTTTGGTGAGCAACAATGAGTAAATGCAGTGTTGCCAGTATAATATAAATAAATTCAATTATTGTAAACTTCAAAATATACTGTTTTATTATACAAAAAGAAACAACAAACTATATTTCCAAGTTAATGAAATGATTTATTGTCATATACTGTGGACTTTAAATATATTTTATTGGAATAACACTATTTAAGAGTATTAAATGTCTGAAAGCGGCTACACTGGCGTTTGAAGATAATTCTACTACAAACAACAACACATGATTATTGATTTGGTGGTGTCGTTCCTACAATAATTAAGTAGCTGACTACGAGGCGACGATTGTAATTAACGGCATTTGTAGTCGGTGTTCTTGTAGCCTGCTGTCGTTATTGTGTTTAATGCCTTATTTGCCAATTTATTGTATGAAAATTTGTATAGAAATTTGTAAAATAAGCAGTTGATAAATTTTTGTGAATATGCCTGTTAGGAGCTGCCACCTGAGTAAAAATGCTTCTTCTTTAACTTGATATTTGTAATAAAACTGGGTCTTTTTTTGCAACGATATGTTGCTCTCCCGGGTGATTTTGAATATTTTTATTTCTGTAGAAGAAATAATAGCGCGAAATATGGAAAAAAGTTAATATGTTTTAAATTTTAAATTAAAATTTTCATTGTTAATGTTTTCAATAGTGAACTTGAGGTACATTTTTTATAAAAATTAATAGAATTTTTACTGTTGTGCTGATTAAATATTCTTATAATTTTTCGCAAACTGATCAAAACACCTACGCCAAATTTCATATGTGTGAATCTAATGCGAATGGGGTGTGAAATGCAAAGTGTAACTCAAAAATGCTGCACAAAATGGAACAACAACAAAAAATAAAGGGTACTGACAAAGGCAACGCCATCATCCTGCTGCTGAAAATGAAATAAAGCAAATATTTTAACTTGTTTCTTGTTGTTGTTTTTTTTTTTTTTTGTTTTTTTTTTTTTTTTGTTTGTTAAAAAGAAAGTAAAAAACCGAATGAACATGTAGATGATATAAAGTTAAATTATAACTAAAGCATTACAAGAGCTACACTCGAAACAATACACAACAACGCAAAAAAACAACAAATAAAAAAAACAGAGCGAATTCGTACAGATCCACTGAAATTAAAAGAATTTTGTTCGTTTGCCTTCCAAATAAGAACAAGCAAGGCTGGTATGCCCAAATAGTCACGCACATACACTGCGATGATGCATTTATTAATCTACAGCAGAGATGGGAACCTGGTTGCTTTAGCAAACAAAAATGTTTGGGTTTCAATGATATTCAAACAGGACATAAAAACGAGTTTTCACACTTGCAGGACTTTAATAAGTTCTGGTTGTAACGTTTAAGCCAATTGTTGAAACCAGGTTTTATCATAAAAAATCATTTTATTTAAAAGCAACTTAAAACAATTTCTGAATTGATCTCAATTAGGTCTTATGAAATGCAACCTTGTTTTTGTCTATGCTAAGTCGAGTGCTGCCAAGTCATTTATTAGGAACAGCTGGGCTCAAATTACGGCATTCGACATCAATCGAAATTTCTATAAAATTTAAATAGAATTTTCGATCGATATCGAACGCCGTAATTTGCTCCCTGATAATGTTTGAAGGATACACTGAAAAATCAAGCACATCTGCAGTTTTACTTTCAAAGCATGCATGATTTTAGAACAAATATTATTCTATTGAAGCATTTTTTCGCTCTGTGTAGGTGTTTCCACATTTAAAATATTAATTTGTTAGATATAAAGCAGTTCCTACTTTTAAATGCACTTAATTTATTTGTTTTTATTCATACTAACAAAAACAACTCCAGTACAGTTGGTGCATAAAGTATTTTCAAATGTAGAGGAAAATACAACAACAATCTATTTTAACGTTCGTAAAGAATGCTTTCGATTCTAAGGCAAAATTTGATTTTTCCGTGTTCAATAACAGAATTTCGCTTCATAAATCCAACTACCATTTTTTTCACATATTAAATGAGAATTTTAAGAGTTTTTTAATATAATTTTATTGAAATTGCTTAAAAAAACATGTACGAAAAATGTTTTGCTTTAGCAGAGATGGTTAAGAAACCGTAACGCACTTTTAGCAAAATGCGTTCCCCTATTCAGGACCACTTGTTTGAGTGCGAGGATCGACCAAAAATCTCTAACTTTGTACAGAACACAATAGAGTTGTTGATGTATA
The DNA here is from genome assembly GCA_963675445.1 of Linnaemya vulpina. Taxonomy (NCBI): domain Eukaryota; kingdom Metazoa; phylum Arthropoda; class Insecta; order Diptera; family Tachinidae; genus Linnaemya; species Linnaemya vulpina. Next base: position 21,640,942 of record OY776278.1, read on the forward strand.
GGGTGTTTTTTATATTTTTGTATATTGACCACCCATATAACTGCTGATAGTTGTTTTTTTGTTTAGTTTGCTTTGACATCTCATTATGGATCGACTTACACCAGAGCAACGCGTGTAAATTGTGGAATTTTTTAATCAAAATAATGGTTCTGTTCGTCAAACTTATCGTGCACTTCGTCTATTCAAAATTGTATTTTCCGATGAAGCCCATTTTTTGTTGAATGGGTACGTAAATAAACAGAATTGTCGCATTTGGAATGAGAGGAGAATCCACAAGCTTTTGTCGAAACGCCATTTCCATCCACAGAAAATTACTGTTTGGTGCGTTTTATGGGCGGGCGGAGTCATTGACTCATACGTCTTCACAAACGATGATGGTCAGAATGTCACTGTTTGTGAAAATTGGTGTTCCAGATTGCGCCTTGTCCGCGCCAGCCGTGGCTTCCACATGGCCGAAATCATATTTAAACATGAATGTCATAAAATTTTCATTCCAATAGAGATGTTTTATTATGATTTAAATTTGTATTACTCTATGAAAAACACCCTATATATAAAGAAAAATATTTAATTCTTGCTAAAACATATTTAAATATCTGTTTCTTAATTCAAAGAAAAAGAAACCGATTTATAACAGGTTAATAAAATCATTGTCACATAAAACTTTACTTTATAAGCCTCTTATGATTCAACTGTTATTTTTATAAATCACGGCTGCTGAACTTTGACACAAGTTTTATGTTGAAAAACTAAACAAGTTTAGAATTTCGTAGTATCTATGAAATATATTCGTTGCTTTAATTAATATTTCGTTTAAATTATGAAAATCATAAATAAAAATGGATACCCAGTTGACAATCAAAAATAGTTTTTTTATGGAAACTTTAATGTAGCGGTGAAATTATTTCGTTGCAGTGACGTTACTGCTTCAATAAATCAATGACATTATTTTATTTAATCAACGAAATAACTTCACTGTATCAATGACGTTATAACATTGAATAATTCCAATTATGTTATTCGATCGATGGAAATACTGCCTGCTATCATAAGAATTGTGTGACTGCATCAATGAAAATATTTTATAGGCTCAACGAAAATATTTCATTTATTTGATGAAGTTTTCATTAAACCAATTTTAATGAAACTTTATTAATCCAAAGAAGCATGACGCTGGTTAAATTTTAATGAAATTCTTCATTGGATTAGTGTTGTATTTCATGGAATTTTTTGGAGAAAATTGTTTAATGGAAATACGTCCCTCTATGACAAGAATTGTGTGATTGTGTCAATGAAAACATTTTATAGACTCAACGAAAATATTTCATTTATTTGACGAAGTTTTCATTAAACCAATTTTAATGAAACTTAATTTATTAATCCAAAGAAGCATGAGGCTGGTTAAATTTTATTGAAATTTTTCATTGGATCAGTGTTGTATTTCATAGAGTTTTTTATGAAAATTCTTTTATCTTTTACAATAAAGGAAATGGATTTCGCTGACCTTAAGCTGGCTGGCCAGGCCTACTAAACCTTAAAGTAGCATAAAAGAAAGTGATTACTGCCACATTTTGTTCGACCAGTCTGTTGAACAACCAAATTTATCTTGCAATGATGGATATTTTTTCCAAACATTGACAGACAGTTTTTGGTCGAAATCAATCAAACTGTGACATTTAAAAAAATTAAGATTTTATTAAATTAAATCTTTTCTTATTGTTCGTTCATTGCAAATGATGGACAAATTGCTTTAAAATCTATATCTGCTGTTTTAACTTCGCTGTGCAACATTTTATGGTGATTAATCACAACCCTGCCTGACATCCATCCATTTGTGTGTGTGTGTGTAAGCGTGTGAGCTCTTTTATGTGTAACAAAACGTGGACAAAACAAAGGAAAAACACCTTGAACATTTTTCGCAAAAAAAAAAAAGAAACAATTTTTAAGAATCAAATAGAAACATTTATTTTTTGTTTAATAAGAGTCTGTTAGTTATTCGAGATGTGCTAAATGAGATCTGCGGGGGCACCAGTTGGGAGCTGTAAAAATGCTGTATATTTTTGCACGTTGGCTCGTACATGCTTGCGTATGCAAGAGTGTGCATGCTCTTGCATGCTGTCAAACAGAAAAATAATATTGAAAAGAGGATGTTGTGGGTTGTTTGGATGGGGGTTGTTTTGAGGTTTCATTTTCGTTTCTTTTATTCCGTCTTGTGGTGTAATTTTCGTTCTGTTGCAGATTTCTCTCTACATTTACAACACTTTTACATATTCAACAATTCACATTTCACACAATACGACTACGAATAGTATGAATGCGACTACGAATAATAAGTAGAAAAGGCTAAAGGGAATTTGAGATGCTTTTGCATCGAAAAGCTAAATGAAATCTCAGCGGCATTCAAGTCAGTTCTAACCGAATATTCTCATGTCGTGGTATCGTGTTAAACATGTGAAATATGTAGAAATATCTCAAGTACGACTATACACGAGTTAATAAGAAGATACAAAATTACTAGACAGACGCACATATTCGTGTTTCGGCAGTATTGATAAATGGGAGCACAAATTGCGAAGTTATTTCGAAATACGTAATTGAAATATTAATTTCAATTCTCTATTTTATACACTAAAAGAAATCAAATAAATCAAATAAATAATATTCCAGCTGCCACAGGAATTCTTCTATACAAATTTCACGTCGGTTGGCATAATAATAAAACTTTTTCAGCAAAAAATTTTTAAATACTTTCAAATGTTATAAGTGAAGTTACATTGAATAAAATTATTTTCCATGAATTCTACGAATTTCAACATTAATCCAATGAAAAGTTTAATTAAAATTTAGCCAACGTCGTTGAATTAAGGAAACAAGTTTCGTTAATGTCAGTTTAATGAAAACTTTATCAAATTTTTCTATTTGTTTGCCAACAACAACAACAAATTCATGTCTCAACTGCAGTATTATTCATTAACCCATTCCCAGACCATTCGAGTCTTTGTAATTTTTATCTGTTCCCACGATTAAAAGAACACATCCATGGATGGACGGCCTTTATCTCTGAGACAGCTCAAGGATATAACAAAAAGCACGTACCACAACTGCTTTGAGAGTTTTGAAAAAATCTGAACATTTATTTTTAATATATTCTACTGATTTGGATATTCAGACAATGAAAAATGTTATTAAAATAGAACCAACGTCACGCTTTGTTGGATTTATGAAACAAGTTTCGTTATTATTCAATGACATCTTCGTCAAATATGTGAAATACTTTCGTCATATATTGATATTATCACTTCCTTATAAAAGTTTTGATTTTTTTGTTTTTTTTTTTTTGCCAACAACAACTACAAAATCATGTCTCAACATGACTTAATTATTCATTAAATTCAGCTTTTTGTGACTTTTTCTAGTTCCCAAGATTGAAGAAACAGTTGAAAGGCCGTCCCTTTTGCGAAAACTGAGGAGATAAAAATTTTGTATATGACAGAGTTCAAGGACATCCCAAAGAGAGCATATCAGAACTGCCTCGGGAGTTGTATGAAACATTAATTTTTTATACATTTCACTGATTTCGACATTAATCTAATTAAAAGTTTCTTTCAAATTCAACCAACGTCACGCTTCGTTGGATTAATGAAATAAAACTCGTTATAATTGTTTCAATGGCATCTTCGTTAAATAAATGAAATACTTTCGTTGATGCAATCATCTGATCCGAGTTATTTATTAGATTTGGTCCCTTGTGATTTTTTTCCGTCCCCAAGATCAAAGAAACTCATGAATGGATGCATGGCCTTATACGATGACTGAGGAGATAAAAACGTTAGCTTCAAAACAGTTCAAGGACATGCCAAAGAGAGCATATGAGAACTACCTCGAGAGTTCGAAAAAAATCTGGAATACTGAAACATTTATTTTTCACATGTATATTCTACTGATGGCGACATTTAGCCAATGAAAAAATTAATTAAAACTGAACAAACCTCACTCTTCGTTAGATTAATGTATTAAGTTTCATCAAAATTAGTTTAATGAAAACTTAGTCAAATAAATGAAACACTTTCGTTGATGTTAAGAATGAATTTCATTGTTACGAATTCAATGATACAAAGAAATAATTTGATTAAGAGAATGAATTTAACTCAATGTAATAATTTCATTGATGCAGTGAAGTTTTTACATTGACAACATTAAATAATGTAGCCCGTAGGATAGACCCCTATAATAATTAATTAAATAATGTATATTTAATTAATTAAAATAATTATATTATTTCATTGAAAATTTTCTCAATTAATTTACTAAATCACAATTGTTTTGTTTAGTGCATGCTCAAGCATGCTGCATTTCACTGGTTCTTACATCAAATGATCAGTAGACTATTTACAAAATAACATTAACCGCAGGACATTTATTTCCGAAGTCACTTGATCTGTCAAAAAAAGGAACATAATCTCAAACGAGTTTAATTGCATCTGAAACATTATTTTCAAACGTAACACACGATTCGTATTGCAGTGGCAAATATGACAAGCCATCTATAAATATAATATCGTGTATGGCCGTGTTTAGTAAAAGCAATTAAATAAAGTGTTTTGCTGTCACGAAGAATTAACCCAACATGAGTGTGTTACTAAACATTAACACAATTTTATTTATTTTTAATCAATTTCAAAAGCAATTAAATAGAAAAAATAATTACAATTATATTCTATTATACAGTCGTTTATCTACATAATATTTTTCGAACTGGCCTCGTACAAACGAATGAAATATTCAATAAATGACCACATCTAATAATGGGTTTAATGTTACAAGAGTAAATTTAATATGCCCTTAATTAAGGATACACATTCTGGTTTAACAGCGTCGGAGTACATTTGTGTGTGTGTGACTGAGTGTGTTTGTGTGTGTGTGTGTATGAGTGTGTGTGTGTGTGTGGTCAGGAAAATACATATTGAATTTAAATGCGTACAGTTAACTGCACCATATGATGATGGGCTTTTGTGGAAATGGTTCAATCTTAGAGAGAGAGAGAGAGATAGACATCTCTCTTTCTCGTCTTGTTTCTCTTTTTAACTGCTGTACTTTCTCCCAGAGGAGGTCATTAAAACTAAGAAGTCACAATTGTATTGTTTTACTGAATTTAAAAGAAAAGAAAAACAAAACCAGGAATTAGAAAACGTTTTAAACTTGGCATAAACCAAAATTTGCGGCAAATGATTGTAAATGTAAATGGCTGAAGGCGGAAACCGCAAATTATAATCATGATCTTTCATTTAAGTGGCCAAATAGTTACCAATATTATGACTTTGAAGGTATTTAATTTTATACTCATCTTATAACGTTTAATCCTGACATGAAACAACGTCATTGAGTGCCAATTAAAGGGCGCACTGAAGAACACAAAATGACAGGAGGTATGGTTGCTTCAAACCAGTAAAAAGGCAGAGAGTTCAGTGGATCAGTTCTGTGGCATAGCGGAACAGATCCGTGATCGAGTACATTGGAGCGCTTTCGGCTCACTTTGCAGGAATAAAATGAATGCTGCCGATTTGTCTCGATCCATCCAGTCGAATATGATTGCTGGATACCAGATCATGCCAGGATCAACTTCCGAAATTGATTGACAAAATTAATTAGAATGTTTTTTTTGTCTTTTTCTTTAGGACCAGCACTCAGAATATAACCCCTAGATTGGGTAGGGTTGAGAGGATGCATGAAGAGATGGAATTTGTTATTGATACTTTTATTTGCTACTCTGCCGGTGAGTTTTTGCTACCGTACAAGTCGTGTCTATCACTGTCGTTAATGCTTAGCGACCATCGCCATTGCCGACAATGTGCCGACAAATATTGAAACAACCATGCAATTATGCAGATCAGAAGAACTCGACACCATATCCAAGACCGAGTTCAATGTCGAACTCTAGATCTTTAGCTTCGTGGTCTTGTGTTAACTATTTCAGCCAATAGCCCCTATTAAAAAATTCGAAATAAATTATTCTTGTTTAGCAAAAAAATTTAGTTTGAACGAATTCAATTTTAATACTCTCTTTTATGATTATAAAATATTTTTCGTTCCTACAGTGAATATAATAAACGAATCCAAATGTTGGTATATATACACCGGACAAGCGCTGTCATCATTCTTAAATCGAATACAGAGAGACTGATTTAAGTACAGATCATTCGTTATAGTCGTACTTAACTCAACTTTTTTTCACAAAATTTACGAATTTTATAGACATTTTGCGAGAAACCCCTGGAGTGTACAACTCGTTCTCATGGTAACATAAAAAAATTATAATTAATACAATGTTTTTTTTTCTGTGTACGTCAACACATACAAAAAAAAAAAAATTAATAAAATATTAACGAATTTTATATTAATTTTGAGAGGAATTCCTGGAGTGTAAACCCGTTTTATATTTCTTACACTAACTTGAAAAAAACTTATAATTAGTACCAGTTTTTTTTTCTGTGTACGCCAACAAATAAAAAATTAACGCAAAATGTTGTTATAAAACCAAAAATCAGAATTTCATAAGATTAGCTTAGGATGGGATAAAAGGGTGGCCCACAGGCTGACGAGAAAAACTCGAAGGCCTGAAACCCCTATTCTAGTACCCAGAGCACTACACCATTAACGTTGGTAAGAAGTACTGGTACACCCGTTCCTGAGCACCCTCCAAAACTGCTCACAACAGCTACGGGAGCAGCCAGTAAATTTCTTATTGATTTAATTCCAAGAAATGTTGGGTAAAGATCCGTTCCCCAATGAAACAAATAAACGCCAATGAAATGTCCATGGGAACTACCTAAAACTCCTTCAGGTTAACTATCAATTTTTAAAAACGATTTGAAAAAAAAAAACAATCAGCACGATTAAAATTGAATTAAACAAAATCACAGCAGTTTATTTTTCATATCCCGTCCTATTCTACACGAATGAAGGGTTTCCGAGAAACGATGAAACGCTTGCGGGTTGTTATCGATAACAAAAACCGTTGCTTCACATCGCAGGCAAGAGAAGAAAAGTCAAGACAACATTCAAACGTTTGAAAAATATCAAAATGTTCGATGCTTGGGTCTGTAGTGCCTCGGAAAAGCTGCTTCCAATTCGGACCGACTGAAACATTAACATACCCGACCACTATTGGTTGCAGCACTTATCGTGTAACCTCCATAGTCAATAGTACCGCGTACGATCCCGCTGTCAATCATGGGACTTTATTTTTTCCGGCTTGGTTTTTTATTGCAGTTGGCCTGCTTGAAGGCATAGAACTGCTCTTTAAATAATATCGATAAAGACTGGCAAGATTATTTACCAAAGAGCGTGTTGCCTCTCTCACTCTCTTTCTCTTCCTCTCTCTTGTTATCTTTGATAATCTGTCCTATCAGCAATACCCTTATCTTTCCGTAGTTCCCACACAATTCATTGACAACCTCTAAATTTTCAATGACATTTTAAGTGATTTCATCAGCAAAATAATAATATATGGTATAACGGTAATTTATTGTGGCCTTTTAGAAAATGTTTCAGATATATTTTAGATTTTTTATATACTAAATGATTTGCAGGAAGGCCACAACACGACAGGCAAACTAACAATTGATAGTTCCAATTTGGTATAGAAAAGATTTTTGCTTAAATTTACCAATTAAGTATTTTAATCAGGTTTAAAATTCCAGTCAATAAATATTTTGTTTGAAGCAGCAAAATACCACAAAATGTTAGAAACTTTTTTTCCCAATTTCACCGACAAAAAATTGTTTGTTGACCTTGAATGAACTGGCCGGAAATGTCAATGAAAAGAGAGTCTGCGATTCGTAAAGTTAACAAGTTTGCTGAAGCATTTCATCCGTTAATTGAATTACATAATTTGTTTGTCTGGTGGGAAGGAACAGTTTGTGAAAATCGCTTCAAAAGGTACGAGAGATAAAAATTCATATAAGAAGGAAAAAACACATCAACTACGATAATATCCTGTCAATCGACCGGCTTTTGAATATTGGAAAATGTTAATAACAACATAAAACGGCGAAGCTTACACACACACACACACACACGTACGTAAGTGTACAAGAAATTGGTAACAAATAAAACAAAGTCAAAAACAAAACAACAAACGATGGCAAAAATAGCAGTAATAAGAGCAGCAGTGTAACAACAAACAACCAGCATCGACAACAAACCAAAAGTAATAACGGCAGCAGCAGCGACAGCAATAACAACAAAACACTACCACATACACACACACACACACACACACACAATAACGTAAAAATGCGTAGTAAATGAATATATTCGCTCAATTCAATGAATCTATAAAATAAACTCACGAAAATCATTCTCTTTCTCTAGTAAATAAAATATATAGAAAAGAAAGCAAACACAAATATTTTTAGGGCGTCACACTATAACAACAGCAACAACAACAACACCAGCTAAACGAACTAAAACAGCAAAACTTAAAGTTATAAATAGTGTTGCCAAATGCGGCATCGTGTACCGGCCAACATTCATTCAGTGGCGTTTGGGTTAAGGAGATAAACAAACTTTGTTTGCCAAGACGTTGCGCACTGACTCTTGAAAGGCTTTTATAAGGTAGCACCAGAGCTTTTGTACGAGGGTTGAGTGAAGCAAAACAAAAAATTGGCTTTTCTTTGATCACTCTGAGTTTAGAAATTTCAAGGTCATGTTGCCAATTGCGGATATTTTGAAAGGCGTCATGACGTCAGTTGTGCAATTAATTTATTTTCTTGAGTAAAATTTGTTTAAATAAATTTTTTTTCTCATCCATGACTAAGAATAGATTTAAAAAAATAATTAAGATCCAAACCGATGAATCAGTCATATATAAGAGACCGATTACTTAAAATAGAATCATATTACGCTACTCAATTCTTTTTTTGGGACTTAGAACTCACTGAAATGATGGGCTCTCTAAAGGTCCATTTAGCCAAACGCTAAAATCGTAAACGCTGCGTAAATGCTGAAGCAGCGCAAATGCTAACGTAGTACCACTTATAGAATGCTTATACACACATGCCATCACTCTCTACGTAACCTAAGCGCGAAGTTCTATTTTGAGTAGGGTAGTTGCGCTGCGTTCTTCAGCGCTCAAATAAGCATTTTCACAATTTGCCTTATAAGAGATTGGATCAGCTGATGCGTTTACACTGCATTTACGATTTCAGCGTTCAGCTAAATGGGCCTTAAGAGAATGAATATGTTTTATTGAAAATCCCAAAAAAAATTTATAGATTTGGGTTAATATTTATTTAAAGTTGAACTTAAGTTTCTTCTTAATCTTGAACTAACCCTTAGGGGATGACCCTCACATATGCAGTGCAATATGCCAGAACTAGAAAGGAGGGGATAGTTGAAGGGGACAGAAAAAAGATGGTGAAAGGCTAAAAAATATTGTTGTAGCTATTTTTTATGTATTCGTTTGATATTTCAAAACAATTTTAATGAAAATTTCGACCGACATCGATTCCCATTATTAGTTTCTAGATTTCGAATTGTCTCAATATATAATTTCATGGTTAATCAACGATACTGTTTCCCTGCTGCACATGACCAAAGTGGAAGCTGTGGACTGATGTACTTGACTCGCTAACTTTGAAGCAGAAGAGCGTGGATTCCATGACGTATTCAGTTATGCATATGGGACCGGTTTTGTCGGAGCTGAATTGGTGGATTCAGCATTAGTTTTTGTCGTTCTGTTTAAAGGACGACGCCATGGCACAGGTCATCGAACAGTATCCTACTATAGAAGGCACTACAGCATTCTTCTTCTTCAGTATTTTAGCCTAAAATCGCCGGCGAAGTAAATTCTACAATTCGACGCAAGGCATTTCATGAGTAGAGTTCCTTCTCTGAACGGCGCTCGATATTAAGAATCAGTCTCCTTGTGTATAAATTTTACAGTAAGAAAATTCTTACTACCCAGCAGTTCATTTAATATGGGTGACCATCCTTGTTTTGACACTACGTGTTCTAGGGGAAACGGTTCTACATATTTTGCAGATCTATGATTTTATAGATCTCTGATAAAATAGAGCAATCGACGAGCATGTAAATAAAGCATCACTATTCGAACATGGCTTCGAACATGCATTCGAACCTCAAGTGCGTCATTCGAGAGTCCAGTGACGATCATGTTTTACATGCATTAATAACAAACGATAGTCCTATTGTTTTTTACTTGAACCGACAATCAGGATAAGAGCTCCACTGGTAATAGGCCAAAGGTATAAGGTAATAGGTAAAAGTCCGAACTATGAAATGAGCGCATAGTATTAAGTTTACAGATGAATTCAGCTCAGAAGATAGAGAATTTTTTGTATCAACTTTAATCTTAATTTCGCCTGCGAATATTTGCTACAGTACCAACGGAACAGGCTGCTGCTGTAAAGTGATCTTTGGAAAATGATAGTGTTAATCGCAGTGGATATAGTTCAGCGACCAGCGCAACTTACCAGCGCCATTACAACAGGCCGACAACAGCCACGCTCTAAGACAGACAAGCGAAATTCGACACCGTATTTGGAAACAGGATCCTGGGCTTTGTAGTACAAACGTTAACTACTTTAAGCAACAGCCATCACACATTGTCTTAAGCAGATGATGCTTGTGATCAAATCATATTCCTCTAACCGACAACGTGCTTTTCGAATGACGAAGGCTTTATTTTAGGCCCACATTCGGATATGGTTCCATTACCGACTATTGTATTTTTTCCGAAGCGTTTTATACCAAATCGTTCAAACAGTTATTCGTTTAATCAAGGACAGCTTGGAGGTCGAATGATGGGAAATCCGGGGTGATAATTTACTTATCGTAAATTATAACGCCTCTTTCTTTATAACAGAACACGGGCAAGATTTCATTCGAAGTCTAAGTTGCGGCAGCATTTACGATTTGCAGAGATCGGTAGCGATATATTAGCTATGACCGTTAAATATTTTCTTTAATAAAACTGCTTACGAAGTGTTAATAGGCTCGTATTTGCAACTTTTCAATGAATTATTATTATCCCAGCCGATAACGATTGTTTTCCACTCCTCTTTCAATGCACTTTCGCTTGCTAGACGTGGGTAAGACATTAACTTTGAAACGTTTTCTGCTGTAAAAATTCTTCGATCGTCGGAGTCTTCCAGAAGACAGAACTGAATATTACCGGCATTATTTGGTCCAATTCTCCATCGATGAATTTCCGGGAGCGTTTCCAAGTGTTGCCTCTGCTAAAATTAACTACCATCGGGAGATATTCAAAATGATATTCGAAGTGTCTTGAAGAACATGTCGGGTATGTGTATGTCTGATCTACGAGATCTGCTAGCACTATATACGATCGTTCAAATATCTTGAAATTTTTAGGCACGTTATATCTAAGTAAGAACAAGCAGCTATTGACTGAAGCAGTTAACGTGAGTCCAAAGATCGTGGATCCCATTATCGACTTCGTAATCTGCATGATCGGACTATTTCAATGGCAAAAGCGCTGCAGTGGTTCCATTCCTTTACCGACAACGATTGATGCTGCCAAGTACTTATTAGCGCAATAAAGCTCCTTCCTTCGACTGTGGAAAAAATTCGCCGGCGAAATAACAGGAATAAATTTTATATATTCTCATCTTACATCTGCCCTCTTGACATTACCTCCTCCTTGCAAATATTCACCGGCGAAATACCAAAAATTAATATTCTATATTGTTTTTCTTCATCTATCCTCTTGACATTATCTCCAGCTTTCGTCAACCGGCATAATGCACTGCATATGCGAAGGTCATCTCCTGAGTGCTGGTTCTAATAAAAACAATATCTTCTATCTGGTCATCTTTCTTCATGAATTCTTTCAACACTATTCCTTCCATGAATTGCATATGAATAGGGTCATCTCTGCGTGCCGGTTAAGGTAAATAAAAGAGAAGCATTATGTAGAATTAAGCTTAACCGAAATTCGGTTGCACCGGTAGATATACCCTGATGTTAATATTAACAATGTCAGCATATTTGCAGGGTCACATCCCAGACCATTCTTAGTCTACTGACTTTACCAGTGCGCTACGGATAGGTCGCATAATTACAGCAAAAAAAATGTATAAATAATGTTCTAGACAAGGGGCTAACAACAGATATATTGTGCTGCCTTAACTGCTAAATACAAATACAACAAGAAAACTGCGAATATTATGCATTAAAAGTTAAAAAGTCTTCTAAAAAAACAGCTGATAGAGACACAAAGTAATACATAAAAGAGACTTTTTTTATTTTGCTTAAGTGCCGGCTTATACATAAATACACACTGACGTACATACACATGCTCGTATATGTGAGATTATGTACCAAAAACATGACTCAGTGTAAAACATGCAGACAGAATTGGTCAAAAAGATGTTCAAATAAAATTTCTTTGGAATTGCACAGATATTTTCAGATTTTATTTAAATCGTATCATATTAAAGTTTTAATGTTAACGCCCCATTAAACAAAACAACCCTCCAAAGCACACACACACACACACACACACGTACGCATACTTACATCTATACGGAGCAATGTTTTTCTGGCACGTGCAGACGTGTATTAACGGGATATACAAATACTGAGTACATTTCATTTAACAGAAGGCTGGTAACTCTGTTAAAAGTTTAACAGCAACATCAGCCGAACAAACTTTTATGCACTTGTAGTACACACGAACGACCGGCCGAACAAACAAACCGTGTGTCAGAGTTTGTGTTAAATAAGCAGTCAGTAGCTGTAAAACCCGCAAATTTTGCAACACTAGACTGTATACTAGACAAAAAACAAAAAAGAAAAACAACAAAAACAGAAAAAATACAAAAAGCAAAAACAAATGAAAAAAGATTGGCTGAATGGCTGGCTGACTGGCTGGCTGTTTGCTTGGTTGGATAGAAGTATGGTTTGTTGGTAGGTTGGCTGGTTGGTTGGCTGGCTGGCTGTTTGAATGGTTGGTAGATGGATGGATGGATGGATGGATGATGAAGAAGGAAGAAAAGCAGAGAAAAAAATGTATAGAAAATATGTGGAAAAAAAAACTTCACATCATAGAAACTGGCAAGCATATGGTAGTTATGGCTAAAAATAGATTTTTAAAGGTATGCGACATTTAAAACCATAATAACAATTAAAAAATTGCTAACAAATACCAAACAACAACTCTAACACTTAAACTTTTGCAATTAATTAATTGCTCGCTCAATTAATGTAGACGATTTTTTATTTAGGGGGGGTTTTGGCTTAGAAAACTTACTTTTCTGGTTTAAAACTTTGAAAGGGAACTCCTTAAAAATGTTGAAAATTTCATTACAATGAACTAAAATTAAGAAAATACCATCTATTGCACAATTTTTGAGTAGAATTTGTTTGACTTTTTGCAAAATTTCACTATATTTGATATTAATTATAATTTATTAGATGTATCAATATTATATATTTATTAAACTTAAAGCACCATTATTCTCTTATTTTAAACTTTTTTTGTTGTTGTTATTAACTTTATATGTATTATTAATTTATTAAAATGGGAATTTATAATTCTTATTTAATTCAAAGCATGTCTGCACATAATTAATATTTCAATTTGATTGTATTATAAAAAATAAACTTCTTTCTTTTTCTTGTATTTTTGTGATTTTTTTTTTTGTTTTTTTTGTTTTATTGAATATTTATTTCACTTTCTTTCTGTGTGCTGTGTGCTTTCCTGTATGTATATTTTTATTATAAGCGCAATTGAGTACCCACAACTTGTAATGAAAAAACGCGTCTGACGTTTAAAAACTCTATGCGAATGTTTTACTCAAAGATGACGACTGAAATATGCATGAATATCTATGAGTTGATACCTCTATGTGTCTGTATGTGTGTGTGTGTGTGTGTGTGCAATTGTTGGTTAAAGGGTGTGTGCGTGTGTGTTTGTTTAGATTGGTGTTTGAGAGCAAGTAAGTATGAGTATGTGTTTTGGGCTCTGTAGTACTTTAATCAGAGTAGAAAAGAAGGCAGCTTTAGCTTTTTCTGTTATACTTGCTGCTGCTACTGCTGTTGTTGTTGTTGTTGCTGCTGTTATTTTATTTCTTCCATTAAACGCAAAAGAAACATGTATAAACGCCAAAAAAAAAAACAGACGGAGTACAAACTAAAAGAGAATAAGAAGATGAACAAGAAAAGGCAGAAGCAACAGAGAAAACAAAAGCAATAGAAAATATTAAAAATCCATATTCAGCTTGAATAGCAAAAGTTAATGTTAGATGTTACTAACAAATAAATGTTATTGGCAGCTCATGTTAGTAACTCTAGTGCAGAGTTAACAGCAACATTTAACAGTGCCAGCCACAGCCTCACAGCCACTAGGTAACAAGATGATGACGACGTGTAAACTAAAGTCGGCTTAGCCAACAGTCACATTCAAATATTCATTTAGAATTCTTTAATTATGATGCTGCTGATGACAATGACGATGACAACAGTTTTTCTTATAAGAAAACAACAACAAATCAATAACAGCATGTTTTTTTTGTGTTATTGTCGTTATGTAAAAAGTAAATTGTTGTAGCAGGTTGTTTTGCTGTTAATACAAGTTTGTTTGCGATAATAATCTGTAGTTAATAAAAACTAGTGTGGCGTATTTAGCGCTTTATTTGGGATTTAATGTATAAGTCTGTTTGCCGCCGTCAAGTGAATATTATGGCGTTTTCTTTTCTAGAAAACATGCAACATTTTTTCACTTATTTTCCAAAAAGTGACGGTTTCGAAAAGTTTTAAAACAGAAATTATTTTTCTTGAGGGATGTTGAATTTATTTGTAATAAATTTCTTATTTTGAAATGGCAAAATGTTGCCATTTTCTCATAAAAAGTGTGGAAAATGTTGCATTATTTTCTAGAAAAGAAATCGACATTAGAAATGGAGCACTTGCCTAATCCTTATTTAGTTACTTCTTACAGACCATGACTACTGTTAAGGTTTTATATCAATTGGCTTTTAAAAACTGTCAATTGTCTGAGCGTGGAAGTGGCAGATAATATGATAATATCATATTGAAACAAAAACAGCTGCTAAGCCATATTAAACCAAACTGAAGGCAGTCTGAACAGTGTTCCCGAACTTATATTTGTAGGTACACATAAAAAATAGCCGGGATACTTATGGTACGCCATTTTCGCCTACAAATTCTACTGTTTATAACAGATTAAAAACAAACAGCTGAATTTTTTTCTCTAATCTATTACAAATTGCCGAATTTTATGGCTGAAATCGCGCACCGTAGGTCAGACAGACAATTTTTTATTTACTTTTAATTTTTTTTTTCTTCTTTTTTTTCGATGAATATGTTTCCTTTCGGGTAATTGTTTAGATTTTCGCGGAATTTAATTTGTCTTGATATTCATTTTTAAAGAACTTCGCGGAAGGTATGAAAATGGGTGATGTTCCAGCGCAATAAATTCTTATCTACAGTTGTTAAAGTATTCGAATGGAGGGTCCTTGAAAACTAAGAACTTAAGGCCGAGACACGTAGAATCTCTTATACGTTATCCGTTCGTATAAAAACAACCGATTTCCATTCCGTTTTGTAAAGTACTCAGTGTGCCAACCTTATACGTCAAAGCGTTAATGTCAGTTGTAAAAGTCGACGCATAACGTATGACGTATGTGTCTCGGCCATGGGTAGTAACAGAGAGGTTATAAGAAAAACTTAAAGAATATAAATGATTTTTATTAATTAATTACGCCACTTCCATTTATAAAAGAAATTTGTTTAGGTCCCACACAACTCACGGAAAACTTAAATTTGAAACGGTTCTCACTTTTTGATTTAGTTCGAATATTGGACAACAAATCGCACAACTCATATACCGATTCGTGGTTTTCATGTCACACATAACCGAGCTAGAAATAAGTTTAAAGACCTATTTTTTTCGAAATGATGAAATAGTTGAAAAAATTTCCTTGCTGATTTATAACATGGCCATGTTGACCCCTCAGTACCCAGTTAAAGATTAATAATTCCTTTATCACAGTTAAACTTGGAAGACAAAGTCGTGCAACTTAATTTCTACTCAAGCGGTTTTTGAAGATTTACTTTAGTTAACCCGCCATCACAGTGAATACAACTCAACACTTTTTTGAAAAGGAATCAGACCACCAGTTCTTCTATTCACTGTGACGCAACTGATTTTATTTATCTAAAATCTATTTTAATTAATATGCGATTGTATTGAAAAGTCGTTTATGTGAAGAGGCATCAGTAGTTATCAGCTCCAAAATATGTAGTACCACATGAAGATGCGTATGTCCGCTTGCATATATTCCCATTTAATTGACTGTATCTCCTTTTCACATTAAAGGCACGTGACATCCTTTCCTAATGCCCTCTAACAATTCGCTAACCCACAAACAAGCGTTTTTTTTTTCCATTAACCATCATTATTTTTTAGTGCCATTAAACCAGTTAACATCTCTGTTAACCAGTTAAAAGCTTGTTGTACAAAAAATAAAAAGAAACAGGAAAGCAAAAGAAATATACAAAAAAAAAAAACAAAATAAAACAACAGCAATCATAGTCAAATGTTTACACATAGAAAATATCATGTCGGAAAGGTGTATTTGTATGCGGCATTTGAACAGCGCAATCTCCGTTATTCTCTCAATTTCGTTTTCATTTCTGTTTTGGTTTTTCTTCCTCTCCGGTTCATACCGACGAATTCATTTCATATAACAACTTAGTGGCGTTTTCTGTGATTCCGTTTTACAGCTGTTTCGTTTTGGGTTGTCAACTGATAACAATAACTACTGCAACAACAAAGCCAACAGCAACGACACGACCAACATAACATCAGCAACGGTAACAACAACAGCAGTAATAGCACAATATACATCCACCTATTTTGTTTTAATATTTAAATAAAAAGATGCCGGTATTGCTGTCTTACACAACCATGAGAGCTGATTATATTTCTACGAATTGACACTCATTTTTAAGTCTTAGAATTGTTGTACGTACGCTCTCTATCTCGGGCGCTCTACTCTCTTCTGTTAGTGTCTGTCGTTTAATCAATTTTAATATCGAAATGTCATTAGAATTAAAAAAAAAGAAACAAATTGTACAATATAATCGATCTGTAAGAAATTGAGTTAAACATTTTTATATGTATATCGGCGGCATTAGGAAAGGGTTGCCGTATATACTGCAGTTCCCCGGATTTCAGGATTTGGGATATGATAGACCACTTGACCCTATACGCCATCCCCAGAATTAATCATACAATAAAAGCTTGAAATTCTCGAATATTATCATTATTTATCATATAATAATAATATTAATAATAATAATAATAATAATAATAATAATAATAATAACAATAATAATAATAATAATAATAATAATAATAATAATAATAATAATAATAATATTATTATTATTATTATTATTATTATTATTATTATTATTATTATTATTATTATTATTATTATTATTATTATTATTATTATTATTATTATTATTATTATTATTATTATTATTATTATTATCCTCAAACAAAAACAAATTAATTGCAAAATACTTTTGTTTTCAGCAACTTATTTGAAATTCTTTTTAGAATACATTTTAAAATACTTGATAGCTTCAAAATACCGATTTAATAAAAACTTTTGGATTAATTAAATAAAATAAACAATTGCCCCCTAATTCATAAACGATTATTAAAATTAAAATGGCTTTAAAGTCTCTTAAAAAATTCATTAACTTTAACAATTGTTTGCGAATTAGGGGATTATTATTTAACTCGCTGCTAGGAAAATTGTAATTTTTAATAAATCGGAAACTTATTGGTTTTATGCTGTTTTAAAAATATCGAGTTCTCATCAGATCTCCACGTTTTGTGGTCATCGAAAGTTTTCTTGACAATTCTGAGAACCCGTCACTGCATCTGTATGTACGTGTGGAGAAGTATGGGTGGGTATGTGTGTAGGTATATGACACACTTATAACTTTTGAATGACTGAACCAAATTAAATCAAACTGGTAACGTTCTAAAAATCATTCCTAAACTTAGATTTCAAAGTATTTCAAAAACAACTTAGAAAAATTTGAACTTTTTAAAAAGTTTTTTAATCATCCTTTATATGCTCCACCAACCGATTCAAAAAACTTTTATGATTTAAAAAACCACGTCGATCCCCACAAGATGGGCCAGAAAGGGTTAATCCGTTCGTGATATATCGTGAACGAAAAAAGTTATTTAAAAAAAAACTCTCAAATCATATATCTGATCAGGTAGATGTCTCCATTCTTTCATAATAATAGAAAACTCCACCAATCGCTGTTAATTAATGCACAGGAAAATTCGGGTATAACGAACGATATAATGTCAGGCCTGTTCGTTAACCACGTTTTAGCTCGAAGACTTTAAAATCATTATATGGCACAAAAATCAGGTTACGATAGCTTCGCGGGTAGAATTGCCCAGAAGTTCCAGAGTCAGCCTTTTCCATATTTTTTTTTCGCAACAAATTGTTGAAATTAAAATTTGTATTGTCCGATTTTGATTTTCCAGTTAAAGATTTGACAAAATTTAAACCTGATTTTAGCGCTCCGAAAATACCGCATACATAAACACATGAATTATGACAGAAATTCCGTGAAAGATCTTCGAAAGTATTAAAGATTTTTACTGTTTGCACAAGGGGGCGAGTTCGAGAACATCGATATCGAATAAAAATTTGATTTCTGAATATCTCTGCACTATTTTTTTCTTTAAGAAGTTAAAGATTTAATAAGAAAATTATTAAGCCGATTAATGCTGGGTAGAGAAAGCTAACTATTCCCACAATTAACAAATACAAGACAGGGTAAAGTGTTGCCAGATGATATTTTCTAAAACCATATGATTTCTTTATCAGCTGTTTTATTTTGAGCTGCATGAACTATAGAATTCGATATATATTTTTTGACAGCTGGGAAAATCAAATTGTGTTAACACAATGTTTGGCGACTGATCATCTGCAATCGTTTTATGTCACATAAGTGTTTTCAAACATATTTAAGAAAAGTGACGATTATTTTCAGCCAATTTAACAATTCTTTCAAGCGGTTTTTAGATTTTTTTTTTTATTTTATTAATTTTTTTAGTATATCAAATATATAAACTGAAAGCAGTAGTTTTTTAAATGAAAAAGCCTATTGGAATTAATTAGGTTGGCCAAGTGGCCGGAATTCGATCAGTTGTGGTTAACATTTCGCACACTTTTTTTATTATCTATTTGACACATGTTTATTTTAATATATGTTAACTGTAGTAAGACATAAACAAAAAGTGCTTGTTCTTTCTATAACCGCCAGGAAAAAAAGCAATTTTGTATATGCAAAATAATAACGAAATATTGTTGAAATTTGGTTACTGCTTTTGAAGCAATTTTAATGTATTTATTTAAATATTTTATTTAAAGAATTTTTCTAAGTTATTTATATAGTGCACATCTACAATAAAATACCTTTTAAACCCGATATATTTTATCAATATCGGTTGACGTTAAGCCACTTAAAATTGTACCATCAAAACTTTGTGTGCCGTACTTATTCACTAGATAACTATTTTGCCCTAAACAAGCATTCTATTAGAAAATAAATAGCTGAGAGAGAAAAAGAAACACTGCAAGGTTGTTGGCTTTGAGATTTCTGCCTCATTAGGGCATTAATTATTTATCTAGGCCTTGAGTCATGACGTGCGCTTAAATATCTTAAAAAACTCTCATTTAAAATGCATTAAATTAGAAGTTTAACCAAATAATATGGCAGTAAAAAATATAAACACAAACTCGCACTTAAGCACAAACAAAAGCTGATTTTCCGCTTGGTCAACCCTTAAGGTCTGGTGCCGTGGTCTGGTCGGTTTAGGAAAAAGTCTCTTGTGAGCCCACTTATAAACATCACAGTAATTGTCAGTTTTCAAAATCAACTGAATGTGCTGAAGAAAACTTTTATTAAAAATAAACTACCGAACACTTGGACTTAAGGCTCACATGTGCACACAAATAGATTAAAAATTTTGCAGCTCCACACTGCAGTTGTAGTAGCACTAAAGCACATATTCATTACTGTTGGTGTGTGTGAGTGAGTCTGTGTATGTGTGTGTGCTTGTGTGTTCCGGGAACAAGTAACATGGCATAAGATGCGTAGGACCAAAAGTTAAAGTAAAATAAAAACCGTAGAAGCAGTGCATTAAACTTTGGAATACCACTTGGGATGTTTACACATACACACACACACACACAAATACACACACGCGCGAATGTTTTCCTGATGTTGCTGCTGCTGCTCATGATGATGATGACGATGATGACGCTGATGATGATGATGATGACGAGGATGGTTATAAACAATTTCAAAACTATGAAGAAACACACTCATACAATCAGAAATTTTTGTATACATACACTACAAACACACACATTTGCATGTGTGCGTGTGAGTGCTTACCGCTTAGCTAACATATCTTCACTTCTGCAAATAGTTTTATTTAAACATTTTGCAAATTTCATACACTCATTTTTAAAGATTTTTCGTTTGTTCCTGTTTTTTTGTTTTCCAAGACCGCCTGCAGGGAAAAGTAACAAACTAGAGAAAATATTAACTCCTAATATTTAAGATATTCCAAAGATCGTGTCTATTTCAGTGTGTTAGTGTGTGTGTGTATGCGATATGCATGCATTGTAACAGAAATACACTCATGAAAATTAGGATTTCACTAAAAGCAAAATGCATTCGTTTTATTAATAATTTTTGTAGTTAATTTTTGAAAATTATTTTAATTAATTTTATACATTTAAAAATAAAATATATTATGTGGAATATTAAATCTTTTAATACATCGATTGATTTTGTGTTAAAATTGACTCATCTCTCAACATAAAAGTTGTTTTTATTTTAAGAAAATTTCCTGTTCCGCCTTGATTTTTGTAAATTAAGTTTTTGCAAATCATCCACAAATTATAGAGATTTTATTAAAAAAAAAAAAAAGAGAGCAATTCATGCAGCTGTTCAAATAATTCAAGGCCATCAACAAGACAACAAATTATGGGTTTGCACACTGGCGGAATGATCTGCCTTTATTACCTTCGAAATGGACAAGGAGCTGCAGTCACGGTGACTGCACTATTGAACCACATCTGACTTAATTTTTGTTCTCAAAATATAACCGGTAATATAAAAAATGAGATTTGGTTCCAGTAGAGAACCAAATATTCCTGGTTGATATTTAACCGGTTATATTTTGAGAGCAAAAATTAAATCAGAATGGTTTAATAGTGCAGTCACCGTGACTGCACAATGGATTTAATGTGAAATCGATTTGGTCAAAACTTTAGTTCCAGCAACGCCTCTGACTCACTTTTAACGGTTCTTTATTAGGTCATGGGTCTATACGGACAAAGCAGCAAATCATGAAACATTAAAAGCCAATATTAACCCTAGAACACTAACCCAAGAATATTTCATGTGTAGTTTTTCTTATTTTTGTTGCTTCATAAGCAACCACAAACGCTTTTCTCTATGGTTTTACAACACAAACAGCGCATATTTAATCATATTTCGCTCCGAGAACGTGACCATTAAAATTCGTACGTGAAATTATACACAAACCCATGATTTCTTTATTTTCTTTTTCTTTTTTGAGAAGCTGCAATTCAATCTAAAGCAAGAATTTGTATTTCGCTTTTACAATTTTTTTAATTTAATTTGAGATTTTTTAAATTTAATTTCAGAGTTAAGTTTTATTTTATTTATAAATAGTTTTTATTAAATTTAATTATTTAAAAAATTTAAATTAATAAAGAGAAAATTTCCGATATACGGTGTTTTTTATAGAGTGATACAACTTTTAGTTGGCATCACTGCTTTATTTGACCACCCAGCGAATTGTGGAAATTTTTAATCAAAATAATAGTTTTTTTCTTCAAACTTATCGTGCACTTTGTCCATTCAAAATGGGTACTTAAATAAACAGAATTGTCGCATTTGGAGGGAAAAGAATCCAGAAGCTTTTTGGCCACAGAAAATTACTGTTTGGTGCGCTTTATGGGCTGACGGAGTCATTGGCTCATCTGTCTTCAATAACGATGATGGTCAGAATGTTACTGTTTGTGAAAATTGGTGTTCCAGATTGCGCCTTGTACGCGCCAGACGTGGCGGCTACATAAAATCATATTTCAGCATTAATCTCATAAGATTTTCTATCCAATAAAAACCCTTTCATTGATATCAAAAATATATTACCATGTTTTATTATGATTTAAGCCTGTATCACTCTATAAAAAACACCCGTTACAACTACTTGGATTGAAACTTTAAGTGACGTTAGTACTAACGTTGTATTAAATAGCAGTAGTATTCTAAGGTTAAAGTCAACATTAACGCCGTACGCTTTAATATATTAAAAAAGTGCTCTTATCGAATGGTACATGGTCCAGTTGTTGCCAAGAAAAAATTAGCTACCGGATTATGTTAAAAACATTTTCATTCCAACAATATTTCGGTGTTGCGTTATAATTTCGTTTTGGAAAAAGGTTTTTTAACAAATAAAAATTAAAAAAAATTTTAATTATCTTTTTTAAAAAAGTTTCGTAAACAATATTTTTTTTTCATAAATTAAAAAAAAAGAACTCTTTTAGAATATATGCTGCTGTCTCAAGTACTTAACACGCAGACAACGTAGCCGAAGGTCCTGGGTGCGATCCTGCCCTTGACAAGGAATAAGTAGCCGAGTTTCTATGACTCTACATAGAGTATAATTTTGCTTTCTTTTTTTTTTAACAAAAAGCTCAACAAACCACCCCAAACGTGATGGCCAGTTGTTCGAAAAATATGCCATCAATACCATTAGAGGTGGTTATTTTTCTCAGTGTATACTTAAGAAAATTTGTTTTTTTTTTCGTCTGCATAAAGTGCAGAAGTTTTTTTTATATAAAATATGTATAAACATGATGACATATAACTGTTTTTCTTTCCCTGTACTTAACTAAAATAATGGTCGGTCGCACAGTGGGACGTGAGGTAATATGTTTGCTTTTTCATTAATTAATTAATTACTGATGTCATTTAATAATTTAAGCTGGATAACTGGCACCGATATAATCCAGCGTCATAAATGAGAAAAAATTTTTTAAAGAAGTCACAACAAGTCATTTAAAAAGTTCGCCTCTGAAGTTGGCAGAGCTTATAAAGTGATTTTCCTATTGAAAATTTGTTATATAAGCAGTTTATAAGAATAAAATATTTTTATGAATAAGGCCTAATAATATTTTTGAATGAATTGATCGAAGAAGTGATTGATATAGTTTTTTGAGTCCTATATAATAAATAATCGAGAACAGGAACTTATCAGATATATAATTTCGGAGTTAAAATAGAGTACCCTTTTTCGGATTTTTCGGTTCACGATATCTCACAAACGAATCAAGCGATTTTAACCCGTGTGTCACCAACCAACGTCATTATTTCAATGTCAGAATTTGATAAATTTGTGGATTCGATTATTCGAAATATATTTTTTCTTAATTATTCTTTGAGATTTCTCGAGTTCTACCGGTCTGAATTGGTTCCAATTCACAGCAAATCTAATTTTGATACAACTCTGGAGGGCCAACAATTTAGCTTCTGTGGGTTAAGCTGTTCAAAATTTATAAGCGGTTTACATACATACACTCACACACACATGTAGACATATGGATATCTGCTCAGTAATCATAATAACGATATCTGATGAGACCTCGATTTTTGCAAAACGGGATAATAACATTATCCTCCCGATTTTTGAAAATTTTATAATTTTCTTAGCGAAAAGAAATTATCTGCTTCTGGCGAAAACTACACCGACAAGTTCCTATTTAGAATTTCCAAAATTCTTTTTGGGGAATTATGGGGATTCTTGGAAAAAATTTGATTTGTTTTACTTTCTATTCCATTAACTACAATCCATGTGTTTCGCTCAAAACGATTATTGTCACTGTTGCAATGGCGAGGAGAAGGAGGGCACCCCACATCTTCTCTTCCTCACTGCCACTCGTTAGAAAGACCTGCTTCGGGCATGTAGCAGCGTTATCAGATATATATTTTAAGGGCCTGGGCAGGGGCTGGTACAACTATTGACTCCCGTGATGCGTGCATACAAGACATATTCTCCCTATCACGTTCAATCTTTTTCCTTTTCCTCAGTTTTTGGTCTTTTTCTTTCCTACATTTCCTTTCAAAAGGGTCTCACAAAGTGGTCTTAGTATTAGACTGAAGTTCTTTCTCCTTCGTGTTCGTTCTATTAGCAACTTGCCCACTATATAGTTCTAACCGAGAATTTTCAGCCGAATTTTTCATCTAAACTTTCATCAAGTATTTTTTTTTACTGCCCCACTGTGCAGTGCCACTGAAAGATCTACAGATATCCTAATTAATCCCCCATTTTGCTAAAGTAAACTTTATATGAATCGTTTTAGGAGATACTCTACAAAAATATTCTACACCTGCCGCACTGTGCCTGGTTCCTGTTTGAATCTCATGGAAAGGAAGTAGAGATGCCCGCCAGTTATAAAACAGACAACAAAATATATATTTTTTCAGTTTTGTCACGTTTTTTTTCTCCATTAAAAACAAAATAAGAAGAGAAGAAGAAGATGACGACGACGACGACGAAAACAAGGCAGACAGCAAGGAAAGGCCTTATGATGTAACAGTATTTTAAACAATCTGCTTTGTGTTCTCTAACTCGCATTAAATAAAGAAGGAAAGAAAGAACATGAAAAATGTACTCGTTGAGGGGAAAATAACGATGAACAAACAAACAATTAATCTTGGGATTTTACATGGTCATCACATCACATACATTTTAATCGTTATTAATTGTTGAACATTTTTCTAAATTCGAGCACGTAAATACGCAAACACGCACACACTTACATACAAGCAGCACTCGGGCGAACTCCCTGAAATCCCATCAAATGCGGCTTAAAACTTCTACAAAATAATAAATTTATTTAAAGTACGTTTCTGCTTTCATACAAAAGAGAACTTTAATTCAAACTGAAATTATTAGCAGCGCATTGTTATGGGCCGCTGTGCGTGCGTACGTATGTGTGTGTGTGTGTGTGTTTGCTATTTGGTAAATATTTGTTGTAAATAAATAATTTCCAAATAAAGTTTGCAAAAGTTTGATGGAAAATAACACAAATACGCAGCACAACGAATGCAAATACTTTTACTTGCAACCAAAAAGGAGGCAACAAAACCTTTCAAATGCATCCCGAAATGTTCGCACAACTTATTTTACTTTCTTAAACCGCATCTAAGCTTTACCCAGCAAAGCAAATAAGACACAGGCGTGGGAGTTCGGAAACTATGTTATGAATTAATAAAATATATAAAAAAAATATTTCTAAAAAATGTTTTGAAAATAATAAAACAGAAAAAAGAAATCAATAGAATCAAATTGAAGAAAATGCAAATTATCATTTCTCTTTTGATGCCCACCCCCTCCTTCTGATGTGACTGCTCTGCCGACTACATTTTGCTAAACTATTGTTCGAATAGTTTTTAAACTAAATCCTTTTATTACTAAATCGTTTGTGAAAAATGTTGTAAACAATTTTGTTAGTTGTTAATATTTGTTTGCCACTCTCAGTTATTCTAAATGCCACAAATGTGCACTAGTTTATGGCTTTATTTATCTTGTATTGAAGAAAGTAAAAAAAATCACAAGAAAAGCATTAGGGTGGCTCACTACGGAGGTGATATTTTTATTTTGTTGCTCATGAATTGATTGTTCGAAAAGGGTTTTTAAATAATCCAAAGCAAAAGGGACAGACAACAGCAGCTTTAGTTGCTCAACTTACTCAGCAGAGCGGAACAGCTGTTTTCGAAAGCCGCTACACTTTCATTATCAGCACTAACAATTCTTATACAGATTAAGTTGAATGTGATAACAGCTTTTATTTCTACCAGTTTTATTACGAAAAAGGATACGAGAACTGTATTTTTGAACTCAATGTGTATCATTGAAAAATATATTTTTTTCAGGCATATCAATTTTTTTTTAAATCATTGTGGGAATTAAATTTAAATTTAATAGTTGATTTTTAACATTTCTCTTATAAAAGAAAACAACTACCGGGATGGAGTCAAGAACTCATTATTTTTTCTTATTAAAACAAAAAAGAAAATGGCAAAATTTGAATTTAAGGCAACGCAACATTTTAATTTGTCTCTATTGGACCCGAAATCGGAACGGATCCATTATGAATATAAAAAACAATTTTGATTAATTAATTGTTCGAAAAGTGTTTTTAATTTAGAATAACATTATAACAGGAACAGTCAACATCAGTCTTAGCTATTCAACTTATATACATCTCAGAGCGGAACCGCTGTTTTCAAAAGTCACTGCCCTTTCATTATCAGTACTCATGTTCATAATTGTTAATAATCACTTCTTAGGTGGCTTAAATGACTATGATAATGTTGTTTATTTCTAACAATTTTATTATGAAAAAGAATACGAGAACTGTATTTCTGTACTCTTTTATAAGTATTTTATTTTATAAAATATTGAAAAAAAAGAACTACCGGTACGTAGTTCCAACTTGTCTCTACGGATGTCCCAAAATTAGCGCAACATTTTAATTTGTCCGTATTAGGCCCGAAATCGGTACGGATCCGTTCTGCCAGTATGATTATAAGAACTTATTCTACATTAAATTTTTTAATTCAGAATGACATAATAGATATTGGAAAGCGGAACAGCTGTTTTCAAAAGCCACTACTCTTTCATTATCAGTACTCAGGTTTATATTTATTTTTATGGTGTTTATTTCTACCAATTTTATTATAAAAAAGAATACGAGAATTGTATCCCAGTATCTGTACTCTTTTTTTTTAAAAAAAACCTTTTATTTCATAACATATTGAAAGTATATTTTATTATATTTAATTTCTGAAATAGAGTTTTAGTTTTTCTCTTACAGAATAAAAGAACTACCGGAATGTAATTAAAAACTCAATATTCTTTTTTATTAATGGCTCTGCAAAAAAGTTTAAATGTCAAGATTTGAAAAAAGGTGTTGCGAAATTAGCGCAACATTTGATTTTGTCTCGGGATCGGTAGTGATCCATTCTGCCAATATAATTATTAGAAAAAAAAATCCGATATTAAATTAGATTTTGATAGGTCAACTGTTCGAAAAGTGTTCATTCTGAAGCATAAAATAATCTCAACAGCAGTTTCTGAAATATTTGATTTATGCAGTAGAGCAGAGCAACTGTTTTCGAAAGCCACTACACTTTCATTATCACTATTCTTGAGTATTTTTTTGTTAACAAATTTAAGAGGGTTTAGTTAAATGTTATAACAGTTTGTATTTGTAAAAATTTTATTATTAAAAAGGCAAAGCAGAGCATGCATTTCTGTAAGTTTCTTCGGTGAACAAAAACAAATTTCTAAATTTCATATTAATAAATTATAATTATAATTATAATTAATAATTTTATATGTGCCCATAAGAATTAGCGAAAATATTTTAATTATAATTCTGTCAAAGAAACAAATAATCGCTCATATTATGAATGACGACGTCGCCGTGACATCAAAACGAGAGCAAAAAACTGACACTTGTCATTTAATTGTCGACAATAATTAATTATTATTAACAGCATTTTGGTATTCTCTAAGGCGTGTACTATTAATAGAATATGTTATCAGAAGTTAATTTCTGTCGACAAAAACTAGACAAGTGACAATTTTCTGCTGTCGTGTGGATGTGACGTCGATGTCGTCTTTCATAATACGGGCGAATAATTATTATTAAAAAAAAATTTTCCCTCTTGAGAAAAACAGTCATCGCTGAAACTATTGCCGTTGCAAGATTTATTCCTTTTCAGATGACAAACTAAAAGAACTTCATCTTTTTAGAAACTAGATTTTAAAAATATTTTCATATTTTTAGTTCCTATTTCGTTTATTAATCCTCGTCAGACTATTAATTTGTTTTTATACGCTTTTCAGCACTTTGAAGTGTGTCGAAAGGACAAAACTGCAAAAATAAAACGCTCGTTATCATTTACAACAACAAAATTCTTTTAGATGTTGTTGATTGAGGCTTTTCTATTTTTGTTTGCTATAGAAAATCGTGTATACGAGGGAGGTTAGCTGCAGTTCATAGATAATTTAAAAAATGTTTAGAATATATTATTTGAGTTGAATAATTAATTAAGGAACTACATGCAGCTGCAGAGTTGTTCATGGTCCTTCGAACCTGAATGAAATCCGTTGCCGGTCTCTTCATGTACAAAATTTCCTCAAAAATTAATCGACTGGTATGACGACAGAATATCAGTAACTTCTTTAAAAGTGATTTGAAGAATTCTTTGCTTTCTCTACGGATTTAGGAAAATCTGTATTAACCGTGCTTTTTATTTTCAGTGTAGGAGCATCTACACTGACTCCTGGCATATAATTTACGATGTCTACTTGTAATTAATTAAATGAAAACTTCAGCCGTTAACAACAGCGCATTGCACTTCTCCGTAAAGTGTTTTGTTCCAGTGAAATCATAAATTGCATTATTACACTGCAAGAAAATACAGGTTGCTTTGGTTTTAAGTTTCTCATACAATTAAAATTATTGTTTCATTTTAATAATAAAAAATTACAAAGCGAAATCTTTAAAACACTTTCCTCTTGGGTATCTTCCTGCGTGTTTTTTTTGTTTTTTTTTTTTGTTTTCACATAAAACAAAAACAAAGGTTTTACCTCCAACCTGGGGTTTTGTAAAGGTTGTGCTTTTAATCCGCTTTATATTTAACCTATTTCCGTTCTTTTTTTTTTAAGGTACAACGCGAGAGCATAAAAGATATGAAAATCTAAAACAGGAGACAATTTCTTGCTTTTAAGTAGCACTTGACTGATGTTGTCGCTGTTGTTGTTGGTGTTGAAAGTTAGATGAAAGGATGCTGAATACACGAAACTATCAACAACACAACAAAAACCTTAAATGGCATATTCAAAGTTGTTGTAAAATCGCAAGTCAGTTAAAGGGTGAGAGGAGCTGCTGAATTTAAAAAAAATAAATAAATTTTGCTGATAATAAAAACGAGTGTATTTGGACATGTTTGTGTGTGTTTTGTTCAAAAGCAAACAAGCTAAAAGGAAGAATAGACATAGACAATTTTAAAATAATACTATAAAAGGACAGGAAGTTATTCACAGTGGGCCGCAAGCAAGCGAAATATTTTTATATTGAATTTATTATTATAGGAAAATTTTTTGAAAAGCGTTTTAGAAAGGCTTAATAAATATTCCCAAACTTCTCAGTTTTATAGGTTCAACTTTCTAAGCAGAGCAGAATAACTGTTTTCGAAGGCCACTACACTTTCATAATCAGTAGTCAAGAGTATTTTTATTTACTACCACTTAAGAAGTTTCAAACCAAAAGAGTTACTTTTTGTTATTCTATCATTGTAACGTCATGCTTTAATAAAACATTCGCCATAAGTGAACTCTACTGTACTCCATGCTTTTATTAGCTCAACAAATTGACTTGAGAGTTTTATGTACGCTATTATACAACAACATCAAATAAAACACGTTACTAAAAAGTTCCTTTCCACACATAAAAAAAAAAAAGGTTTAACCGACTTGTGTTGTCATAAGTCAATTACGTTGTTTTCACTTTAAATCAGGCCAATTTCTTAAAATACGTAAATAAAAATAAGAGTTTTAAAGGAGACAAATACCCACAAGTGCCATTCATTCGTACGCTCCCAACAAAACAACAAATTTTATGTGAAAAATCCCAAAGCAGAAAGAGGAGAATATTAAAAAATATATATATTTAAGAAATAAAACGAAATTTCCATTCAAGCAGAAAAACCACACGTCCCACAAAATAAATACGAACTGCTGTAGTTGGCGCTTTTTCCTTAAAATTGGCTTTATTCGCCACACGGCACATCAAACAGGGAGCGCACTTGGGGAAATCCGCATTAACAGAGATTTGCCACAGGCCACTTTTAATCAAATCGGCTCAATAGCTTAAAATGCTCTTGACCTCTTCGGTAGTAAAAGTAGGGAGAGACAAAAAGTTCTTGAGTCGGGAGTGGAGAAAAATAATTTTTTATTTTAATTTTGTTATTCACTTCTGGCCAGGATACTTAATAAAAATACATCATTGTTGTGGCTCCAACTAATCCATACGCCCATGAGTGTTAATACCGACTAAATAAATAAAAAACCACTGGCGTATTTATGAAAATAACTCTGATTAGAGTTGGCGCTTTTCGCCTTCAAATACGAAAATTTGTAATTGATTAAAGAAAAATTAAATTTTTTTTGTTAATCTTTTACAAACTGTTAAATTTTTATGCGAAAAATGCCAACTGTATTCAGGCTGTAGTTAAAATGTGTTTTAAAGCATAATTTGTTTTGCTTTTTTGAAACCCACTTTAAGTGCTTCCCTATTTTTTATTGTAATAAAAATGAAGAAAACAGAAACTCAATTATCAATTATTTCATTCGATATTAATATGGGACCCCATAAAGTATATATAGGGTGTTTTTTACAGAGCGATACAAGTTTAAATCATAATAAAACATAATAATATATTTTTGATATCAATGAAACGGGCTTTATTGGATAGAAAATTTTATGACATTAATGTTTAAGTAAAATGTCGGCCATGTGGCCGCCACGGCTGGTGCGTACAAGGCGCAATCTGGAACACCAATTTTCACAAACAGTAACATTCTGACCATCATCGTTTTTAAAGACACATGGGCCAATGACTGCGCCAGCCCACAAAGCGCACCAAGCAGTAATTTTCTGTGGATTAAATAGTGCTTTGACAAAAGCTTGTGGATTCTCCTCTCACTCCAAATGCGACAATTCTGCTTATTTACGTACCCAATCAAGCAAAAATGGGCTTCATCGGAAAATTAAATTTTGAATGGACGAAGTGCACGATAAGTTTGACGAACAGAACCATTATTTTGATTAAAAATTTCCACAATTTGCACGCGTTGCTCTGGTGTAAGTTGATCCATAATGAAATGTCAAAGCAAACTAAACAAAAAGCAACTATCAGCTGTTAAATGGGTGGTCAAATAAAGCAGTGATGCCAACTCAAAGTTGTATTACTCTATAAAAAACACCCTATAGTACTTTTACTTGTTCTAATTCGTACGAAGTTATCTGAGGTGGTTCAGATGAATACCGTTTTTTTTAACAGAAAAAATTGTATATTAATAATTTTGAAATGTAATCAATATGTGGCAACGCCATGATTACCACAAAATCCAGGATAATATAACGGAGGATCATAATATGATCTTCTGTCCATCACAAGTGTTAATGAAAATAATATTAATTACAGAATAATTATCGATAATGAATATTTTGTACAAAAAAGATGTATTTTAAAGGAGCATAAATTAATTTCGATAATTTAGATTTAACAAAAATGTTTTATTTTCAAATTTATAAAAATTTTTAAAAATTTCATTAAAAATTATTTAATGATTTTCTTTTAAAGTAAATAAATTGAAAACTTATTTCTTTAACCACAAAAAGTAATTTCAAATATATATTTGAATTAACAATTCCGTTAATGATGAGCCAAACCATGAAATGATTTCCATTTCCAAACGGAATTGTACCCTGTGCCACCGTTGATTGTAAAACATTTCTTTTATAAAATACATTTCAAAATCGTGATAAATTTTATGAATTTTGAAGATGGTATTCACAATATTTCATTCAGAGTATTTAAGAATGTAAATTGTAAATCAATTTAGATTTTTACTAGACTTTAATATGACAAATACGCCGCCGTTTGGTTGCACTTGTATGAAGTGACTAAAATTAATTAGCGGTTGCAGCTAAAATGATTAAATTTTTCACATTTTTTATTTTATTTTTTGTACTTAATTTACAAAAAAATCACTTTAAATTTATGTTTTAAGAATATTGTAAAAATCATTCCTTTACAAAGTCAATTGTTACAGAAACGTATTTTTCACTTTATTTATATTAAATTATATTTTTGCCACTTCTTTCTTAAACATCAATATCTTATGTGTGATTCGGTATGTATGCATGAGCGTGTGTGTGTGTGTATGTGTGTATTTATTTTGTGGATACGTTTTGGTTAAAGGAGCCCCAAATGTTCGTTTATGCTGGAAAGCACATAACAAACAGTAGGTGCTATTCACACATACACGTACAATATAATTTACGAGTACAATCATCATTCCATTTTGCCCAATTTTTTGTCTAACTTTTTTTTCACTTTTTGGGAACACCAGTTATAGTCTTATATTTCAAGGAATTTGCATTATTTTGCATTATGTTTGTGCACAAAAGGGCAGTAAAGGTATGAATTCATTAAAATCTATTGTAAATAAAGGATTAACCCCCTTATTCACAAAAATTATGAGAGTCTAATAACAGCGCAATCAAACAAAATTTCATATAAAATTTGCTCTATTACACTCTTATAAGCCTCTCATAATTTTTATGAATAAGGAGGTAAATATTGTGACACTGAATAGTACTGTAACGCCATCTGACAGGGAACACGTTTTTATGTCATAATAAATTTTTTTTAATATTATTTTTTGAATAAAATATTTAACTAAGAATATTTTTGTTCATTCAGAGGAGTGACTTTAATGTATAAAAAACTATTAACATTTACCATCCAGGGTTAATGTTTGGGTGGTATTGAACTACGTTACCTCATATTAATTTCATACAAGAAAATTTATTTTAAACTTCTGTTAAACATCAGCCAAAAATGATTTTACATCGATTCCAGAAGAGACGTAAACATGTTAGAAGAAGAAGAAAATGAACAAAAATAATAGAAATTGAAAAATTGTGAAAGAAAAAAATGTCAACACGCGACGAGTTGGAATTTCGATTAAGTTGGCATCATTTCCAAAAACCCAACTGGCAGTTATTTGGCACACGTTTGATGTTTGTTCGACACTTTAAGGCTTTAGGCAGCGTAGAAAGGGAAGTGTGGCAGAAAAAGTCATCAAGAAACCAAACAAAAGACGCAACATACACCCTCACACACACACACACACACTCACTTTTAATGAAAGTTGTATATGTTGGTTCGTTCTTATATTTATGGTCACATAAAAAGGACAAGTTAGAGGAAACTGTTCGCTGCCACTCTCGCCGCGTTGTAGAACGTTGGAAAAGAATATAAAATTTAAATTAACATTTTTGGGCAAATAAAATATACGATTAAAGTCTAAATTTTAGAAAAATGTATACACCTAAAATTAGGGAAGTTACCGAATTCAAGGTGATACTTTTCTCATATGGATATATGCCGCCGATGTTTTATTGTCTTATTAAATTCCCAAAACAACTATATCTTTAATGCTAATTACACGCTCATGATTGCGAAATCACTTACTCAATATTCACCATAATAATAGGTTTGTTAGTAACTAATTGCGCAAACTTCATGGCAACATCAATTATAAAATTCTTGTACAAGCGACTCTGCTCAAATCCGATTGCACAATAAACAAAAAGTTTAACAATTAAAGCAGACAAAATAAAGAATGATTTAACAATTATGCAATATTGTGCAATCATGTTTGTGCAATCATGATTGTATGTACTCATCATTAATGGCTCATCATTAACGATTGAGCCATCATGACTATACAACCGTGATTGCGTATTCATGAAAGACAGCAATAAGTGCGCCTAGCTATTGTGCAAGCATCTTTCCATATTTAATGTTTGTGCAAGCATGCTTGAACAATCACTTGATAAATAATTATACAAACAAGACTGATTTTGTAACAACGTTTGCGCAATCATGATTGTGGAATAATAAATCATGTTTGCAAAATCAATAAAAATTTAGCAAACTTGATCAAACATGATTGCATCATTAACGATTCATGCATCATATACAACAGAGATTGCGTAGTCAGAAAAGATTGTGCAATTAAGTTTGCTAAGCGATTGTGAAAGCAGGTTTGCGCAATATTTCATGATTGTGCAGCCAGGCTTATTAGCAATCACTAAAGAAAGCAAACGATTGAACGGATTGATTCTATAATAAAGTTTGCGCAATCATGACATGAATTATTATGTCTCAATCATGATTGTACAAACGTTATATCCCAATCATACATAACTGCTCAGTCAAGATTTTAAGTAGGGCAATTGCACAAGCATGTTTGTGCAAACACAATTGTAAATATCACACGTTCATGCGGTTCAGTCAGACCGATTTATAACAAGTCTGAGGTATCATCTGGTATATGCTGGCCTAAAATTTATTGTTTCGAGATGCGAAAGGATGGCAACCTGTACCTTAATTTCAGTTGTCCTTTTTGTTTTCCAGATCGATGCGTGGAAAAAATATTTATTTTTTTTTAAATCAGATTACAAATCTAATCGAGAAGCAGAGAATATTTTTATTAAAAAACAGTTTTACAGCATGACAAAAAATTTATATTTGTAAAGTATTTCAATTCATACATTTCGAAGAAATTATCCTTAAAATGTTTTTAATGAACCTTAAATTTTTTGAACCTCTTCAGATTGTCCCCATTTCCTTAGATTTAAATTCTATAATAATAATTATTCCCCATTGAAAAGTAAACTGAAGTACTTTTGAAAAAGTTTAAAAAATTTCAGTTTTCCTTTTTCTTCCTTGAAAGCGCCCAAATCCTTTTAAACCATAAACAACAAAAGAAAAAAAGAAAGGAAATTTATTTAAAACATATTGACTTTCGTTCGACGTGGAAATCTGTCAATATTGATATCGGTTATTGGTATTTATATTTCGCAACCCTTTTTCAGTTACCCACGAGCAACAAGTAATATTTTATTGAGAAGCCAAATGAAAGTTACACGAATATTCATACTATACACACAAACACATAAACACACACACACACACAAACAATTTTTATTAACTGCTCAAACATAAACTCATATTACGGCAATTTGTGCTGAAATACACACGCATGAAGAAAATATTTGACATTTCAGCCTGTTTTCTTTTTTTTTTTTTTGCAACGTCAATAAGAAGAAAGAATATTGAGTTGTTAATCACATCCCGGTAGTTCGTTTGTTTTACAAGAGAAGTAGTAAAAATCTATTTAAGAAATAAAATCAATGGCCACAATGAAATTTGTTATTGTGAACAAAAATTTATTGAAAAGAGTAAAAGATATCTTTTCAATGTGTCATGATATAATAGATTTATTGAAGAGAGAGTACAGATACCGAGATATACTTCTCGTATCCTTTTTCATAATAAAATTAGTAGCAATAAAAATTATTATCGCATTCAACTAAACAGCCAAATAACTGGTATTAAATGAGAGAGAGTATTGGTAATGAAAGTGTAGAGGCTTTCGAAAACAGCTGTTCAGCTCTGCTGTGTAATAAACTCATGTTCACTATCCCTTGTGCTTTGAATCAAATTTGATGTAAGAAAATTCAATAACTAAAATGTTTCATCAAAGGAAAAACGATCAGTGAGTTCTTGTGATGACTTTCATAGTTGTTTTAAATTTAAATTGGAAGTTTGAAATAAATGTCTTTAGTTATTCTAGGAAATGTTGGCTAAAGGTTCCCTGATGATCTGGCTTAGTCCCAGTGAAATGCGCAAAAACCCCTCAATTGATCACTTTGAATTTTTTAGTAAAATTTGGGGAAAAAAGAACCAGCACATAATTAAAATTAAAGAGTTTCATTATTAATTTAATAAATAAAAAAATATCTTGGTTTTTATTTTTCTCCTTTTTGTAAAAATACCTTCAGAACTACCGGGCCGTTGGTTTAATTACATGTGAATGCTTACCCGGGCGCTTATGTTTGTGTTATTTAAATATTTATTTCGAATTACCACCGACCTTTTAAAATGTTTCATGACTTTTTAATAATTTTTTTTTTTCAAAAGAAAATTGTTTCATCGCTTGAAAAGTTAAGTGGGCTGCCAGAAGTTGAGACAATTATAAAGACACTAAATTAGTGATAACCAGGTGTGACGAATATTAAATTTGATTATGGTGTTGTTACATGTTTTAGAAAAGACCTAAATTTTATTAAAAATATTTACACAAGAAAAAAAAGAAAGATCCACTGGTGTGAAAATAATATATTCCCCAAAATGCTTTTAAATTTGTTAACAAGATAATTCTTGTCGTTATTTTTTGTTGCAGAAGTTTTTTTTTATTTATTATTCAAGTTGAATTATTCAAGTTGAATTATTCGTTAGAAAATAAAATAGGCGGTGGCTTTTAATGAAATTAATTTATTAAGAGAATTAAGCGCACATTCGATATGATTTTATTAATCATGATGGAGTTACGCAGAATCCTTTTTGACATTAACGAAGGAGGTAAACAAAATAAGCACTCTCCTGCAGGATATTAGATCAGCTGATTGTTCTCCGTTTTATTTATTTAATTCCGGTTAATTTATTTTATTTCTAAAGCATTTTTATATCATTTTTTTCTGCACACAACGCAAGAATACACTCAAGGAAAGAACGAGGTCTGTTCAAAATATATGCTACATTTACATTTTCCTCAAAACATATAGGGTGTTTTTTATAGAGTGATACAACTTTGAGTTGGCATCACTACTTTATTTGACCACCCATTTAAGAGCTGATAGCTGCTTTTTGTTTCGTTTGCTTTGACATTTTATTATGGATCGACTTACACCAGAGCAACGCGTGGAAATTTTTAATCAAAATAATAGTTCAGTTCGTCAAACTTATCGTGCACTTCGTCCATTCAAAATTTTATTTTCCGATGAAGCCCATTTTTGGTTGAATGGGTACGTAAATAAACAGAATTGTCGCATTTGGAGTGACGAGAATTCACAAGCTTTTGCCGAAACATGGTGCGCTTTATGGGCTGGCGGAGTCATTGGATAATATGTCTTCAAGAACGATGATGGTCAGAATGTTACTGTTTGTGAAAATTGGTGTTCCAGATTGCGCCTTGTACGCGCTAGCCGTGGCGGCCACATGGCCGAAATCATATTTAGACAATAATGTCATAAAATTTTCTATCCAATAAAGACCGTTTCATTGATATCAAAAATATATTATGTGTTATTATGATTTAAACTTGTATCGCTCTATAAAAAACACCCTATATTTATTTATTTATCAGTTTGTATTCTTTGCCTTTTGAAGAAACGCTTTAATTGTTAATTTTCAAAACTGTGGTTGAAGTCTACTGACGATTTGGTAAAAAGCGCCAATGAAATGCATATAGACATGGCATAACCACCCAACAAATAAATTTCATATTATGAAACGCTTTAATTAATAATTTCAAAATAGTTATCACATTCAAGTATTAAAAAGAGTATTTATTCACTTCAGGCCACACAATTAAATCACACACAAATGCCGCATTCGTCGTGATAGTGGCAAGAAACGCAAAGTTATTTAAAAATTCAAAGACGAGTTTAAAAAAGTCAAATACTTCAAAAGATATCTGAAGGATTTGAAACTGCTTAAACGAAATTAAATGTCACTTGAGAAAATGCTGCTGCAGACAAATTGGCAGAAGAAGAAGAAGTTTTCATAAATTCTAAAATTATTCAAATCATTAATTTCCTTAACGGCTAAGCCGTTCAGTTCAGTTTTTCCTACGTTCTTTGATTTTTACAGACTGATTTGCAAATAAAATCAATTTGATTTAATGTCCTTCCTTTGCAGGACTCTTGTATTATTTTTGTTTGAGTCGTACGTTCGTTCTGTTTATTGAACTCCAAATACACGTATCAATCACTTACACTCCACTCATTTATTCAACACGTTTGCACTGACACATGCTTCTTTATTATTTATCTTACTTACTTACACAATCACACGGACATACACATACAGGCATATAAAACAAGATGTACTACCACTTGCTATCAGTCAGCCAGTTGGTAGATTCATTTACTGAGTTATTCTGTCATTCCTTTAGCCTTCTAAACATGCAACCAAACCCAACCAAAACAAACCAAACTGACTGACTGACTGACCGACCGACCACGCAACCAACCAACCGACCTACCCAACCACTGTACCATTGTGTCATGTACCAATTTAAGGACAATAAAACAAAAATTTGTTAAAGACATTCTACAATACAAAAACAATAATAAGAACAGCGATCTCATGGCACCAACACCACACACAACAACATCATTATCTTCATCATTATCATCACCATCGTCATCATCATCATCATCATTTCAGATGCCATGTTTATCCATCACCAATCATTTACGCAATTCAATTTTCAATTCGTACAAGAAACGAAATTCTGTTCAATTTTTTTTTACTTTTTTTAATTTTTTCCTCTTTTTATTCTTATCAGATCTGTGCCTGTAATTTCTTTATTTTCAGTTCCTTTCATTCGTACGTTTGTTTGTGATAAATATCTGGAATTTATCTCTTCTTTGACTGGAGCTGAATGTATCTGGGATTTTCTTTTCGTTTTTAGTTAAACATGTTTGTATAGGCGTATAGCCTGTGGTGGCGTAAGCTTACACAATGTTCTACAGCAGAAAATTAAATTTAAAAAGTTTGTTTTTAACGAGGGTTGATTTTATAGTTCATAAAAATATATTTTATTAATAACAATGTATCGAGTGCTTGTTAATTGTAACTATTTTGTTAGGTGACACTCATTAAATTGTATGTAATTATTTATAAAGTAAAACCTTTCAATCTACCCTCGTATTTTGAAAGAAAATTTATTAGCACAAAAAAGTGTTCAACGGTGTAAAATATCATCTGTCAGCATAACAAACCAAAGAGTTATTTAATAAGAAAAAAGGGGAAGAATTTTCCAAATAAGTTTACGTTTTTGAAAGTGATGGATGTGGTCGATGCGTTGACAAGTCTTACGAAAGCAAAGCGGCAGTAATTGTTTCAAATTATGAGCAGCAAGAGGGCAGTTTCCTCAAGCGGAATCTTTTAAACTGAAAAATTAATGTGTTTTAAAGGCCCTTAAATAACTGATAAGGAATTAATGAAAGCTTTTGATTATTTTGAAGCCGCCAGTTAATAAATGCCAACCAGAGATCACAATTAAGTTTTGAGATGCCTCAACAGAAACTTCTTGGACCGATGCCGCGGCTAATTGCATTTATATTTCTGATCCCAATTAAATTTAATTTTTATGTTTTCGCTGCTGTTGCTGCTGCTGCTTTTTGTCAACTTTGACATTATGGCGTCGGCTCGACCATCGAGCAAATTTATTTCGTCTGTGAAAATGTTTGGCCAAACAAAAATTAATTAAGCGCAAACTGTAGGACTGCAACAAACACAAACTCGTACAAAAACAAATTCTCTATAAAACAAACTTTTTTTCTTAGTCAAATAAAAACTCTGAGTATAGAAATGCCAAACGTACAACATATTTGTTTGCGTGGGGATGCGTGTATGTGTGTGTGTGTGTGTGTGGAGGGAACAGAAATATTGTACCGAAATTAATATACGAGTGTACCGGCACCAGTTGAAATATGAGATTGATGTTGGCATAATGGGCAAATGAATGCACTACACGAGCAAAAAAGTTCGTCAAACATTCAACTAAATGCGACTTTAGCCAAAGTAAACCCTTTCTTAGGCCCAGTAACCATGAATAATATATCAGGTGATATTTTATATCAAGCGAAAGCTGCTATTCGGCTTTATTTGCAAGATGAAACCTGCTCAAAAACATGCCGACTTTTAATTGAGAGTATTTTTGTACTCGTTACTTTATTAAATTAAATTTTGATGGGATAATTGTTCAGAATAGCTGTTTTCGAAGGCCGCTACACTTTCATCATCATCACATTTGAGGTGCATTTCTGTTTATTATCACTTGTGAGGTGGTTGGTTTCGCTGAATGTGATAACAGTTCCTACTTTTTTTCGTTTATTCCCATTTTTACCAATTTTATTATGAAGAAGAATACGAGAATTATATTGAGCCCATGGTATCGAAATGCTTTTATTGAGTTGCAGTGTGGCTAGAGAATTTAAATTTTGATCAAAAATTATTATTTATTTATTAACTGATAATTCCAATTATAAATGAATACAATAATAAAAAAATAATTACTCATCCATTTCTATTTTGTGCCCTTTCAAAAAAACACCCCCCAAATATCACATACTGATTTCTTTTCTAGAAAAAAATGCTACATTTTTTGTACTTTTTAATAGAAATTGTCAACATTCTGTTCTTTGAAAATTAAGTATTTATTGAAAATTAATTCAAAATGATTTACGAAATATATATCAGTTGTTTTTTATAGAGTGATACAACTTTGAGTTGGCATCACTCCGTTATTTGACCACCCATTTAACAGCTGATAGTTGCTTTTTGTTTAGTTTGCTAAACATTTTATTATGCATCGACTTAAACCAGAGCAACGGGTGCAAATTGTGGAAATTTTTAATTAAAATAATGGTTCTGTTCGTCAAACTAATCGTGCACTTCGTCCATTCAAAATTTTCCGAAGAAGCCCTACGCTTTATGCGTTGGCGGAGTCATTGGCTCATATGCCTTCAAAAACGATGGTAGATAGTATAGGAACATGATTTGAAGTTGTTTTGTACCTCAATTAGCTGGCATTAATCTTGCTGATATGTGGTTCCAACAGTATGGAGCCAAATGCCACACAGCGGGCGCTACAATTAATTTACTCAAGGAAACTTTGGACGACAAAATAATTTCACGAAATGGCCCAATTAATTGGCCCCCAAGATCACGTGATTTAACCCAATTGGATTGTTTTCTTTGGGGTTGTGTAAAGTCACTTGTGTACGTCGATAAACCACAAAAAAGTGAACACCTGGAAATAAACATTCGAAGAGTTATCGGGGAGATACGTCCGCAAATGCTGGGAAAAGTTTGTGAAAATTGGTGTTCCAGGTTGCGCCTTGTACGCGGCAGCCGTGGCGGCCACATGGCCAAAATCATATTTAAACATTAATGTCATAAAATTTTCTATCCAACAAAGACCGTTTCATGGATATCAAAAATATATTATTATGTGTTATTATGATTTAAACTGGATCACTCTATAAAAAACACCCGATAAAAAAACTGCCCAAAAGAGTTGATGAGCTAAATAATGAGATAATTCGTCATATTATAAAAGACACTGAACATCAATTACGTCTCCGAGTCATTGAAAATATGGACCATCGAGTCTCATGTCATAATTTCAAATATTAAGATAATTCTCTGGAAACTTTTTTTTTTATTCACAATTAACTTCGTGTGTTGTTTCCCCCTCATGTAAAATCAGTCACGTAAATGTTGGCCAAAGAGTGGTCCCTTCTAATTTAAAAATAATTGTCAATGCCAAATCACTGCATGCAATTAAGACTATTCG
Source organism: Linnaemya vulpina (assembly GCA_963675445.1). Lineage (NCBI taxonomy): Eukaryota > Metazoa > Arthropoda > Insecta > Diptera > Tachinidae > Linnaemya > Linnaemya vulpina. The sequence goes on from OY776278.1 coordinate 21,682,409, forward strand.
TGTAGGGTGCAATAAATAAAATCTTACTGCAGTTTACACAAACTATTTTACGACAAACCCACAAAATAAATATTAAAAAGCAGTAGACAGACATTTCATACAAGCATGAACAACAACAACAACAACAACAAAATTATATATATAAAAACAAATATTGAGGAAAAAGTTACAGAAATTTTATGTTTGTAGGCAACTGCGAAAGCGATACGAGTTGCACCACCACAAACAACATTCGAAAAAGTATGAGTGAAAATAACATGTACGTTGTGTACAACATGACTGCAGGTTAGTGTAATTGTATGTGTTTAAGTGTATTAGTGGGTGTGAGTATTAACATTTGCCCTTTTATGGTTGAGATTTAATTTATTGCTGGCATCCATATAAAAAGAACTGAAGAACAGAAAATATGAAATGAAAAAAAAACAGCAGCATGCAAAAGAGGAAAGGAAACAGAGCCTACGGCAACGAAAAATAACAGGATGCGTTTAAAGGGCAGGCGTTTGAGTCAAAAATATAAAAAAATAATATAAAAAAATCTCATGTTATTATATATGAACTATTTTACATTATTACAATTTATTTTTTTTTCTCTCTGTTCATCTTTTTTTATTATAGTTTTTTCTCCTCCACTTCTTCTTGTTCTTGCTGTTGTTGTTTTTGTTGGCTTATGAACACTCTGAGATTTCATTTTGTTATTACCCTACTTATGCATGCAAGAAAAAAACATAATTTCCCCACACACACACACGCGCATATACAAACATTCCCACATACATACACAATATATTTCACACACACATGAACACACTTTTTAGGCAAATTCAAAGAAGAAGTTACAAACTAAAGAGTAGGCGTTTATTGAAAAAAGCTTAAATATGATGGAAAAAAAATGAACATGAACATGAAAATGTAACAACAATAACAAAAAATATCCTTTTTTTACTATTCAGGTCATATATTTATTTTAATATCAGTTTGTTGATTCTTTTTTTTTGGCTTTTTCGTAAATTTCTCTACCGCATGTGTTTGCATTAAAATATATTAAAATATGGAAGAAAACAAAAGAGAAGATATTCAAACAATCAGGCAAAATTAAAGAGGAGAAGCTTTTTTGTTTATCGGTCAAGATTGTCAATATTAAAGTTTATGGATGTTAATTTTTGTTAAAACTTTTTGAAACAATTATTTTTACAACACATCGGCCTACTGCGAGATTTATTTCATATTCAATTTACAGAAATAAATTATATAGAGTGTTTCTTATAGAGTGATACAACTTTGAGTTGGCATCACTGCTTTGTTTGACCACCCATTTAACAGCTGATAATTGGTTTTTGTTTAGTTTGCTTTGACATCTCATTGCGGATCAACTTACAACGCGTGCAAATTGTGGAAATTTTTAATTAAAATAATGGTTCTGTTCGTCAAACTTATCGTGCACTTCGTCCATTCAAAATTTTATTTTCCGATGAAGCCCATTTTTGGTTGAATAAATACGCAAATAAGCAGAGTGGTCGCATTTGGAGTGACGAGAATCCACAAGCTTTTGTCGAAACACCATGACATCCACAGAAATTCACTGTTTGGTGCGCTTTATGGGCTGGCGGAGTCATTGGCCCACTCGTCTTCCAAAACGATGATCAGAATGTTGCGGTCAACGGTGAACGATATAGGAACGTGAGTGATCGTGTCTAAATTACGTGGCGATAATCCTGATGATGTGTGGTTCCACATGCCAGACAGTGGACGCCACAATTGATTTACTCCAAGAAACTTTTGATGAAAATATAAATTCCACGTAACGGCCCAATTAAATGTCCACCAAGATCGTGTGATTTAACCCAATTGGATTATTGCCTTTGGGGTCATGTTAAGTCTTTTCGCTACAGCGATAAACCTTAAGTAATTGAACATGTGGAAATCCATATTCGAAGAGTGTTCGGCGAAATACGATCGCAAATGCTGCGACAAGTTGTTGAAAATTAATTTTCCAGATTGCGCCTCCCATGCACCAGCCATGGGACAGCGACATGGGAGAAATTATATTTAAATTTCATAAAATTGTCTTTCAAATAAAGTCGGTTTCATTTATAATAAAAATATATTTCCTAGTTTAATTATGATTTAAAGTTGTGTGACTCTATGAAAAAACACTCATGACAAGTAAAAGGTGACGTATGAATAATATTATTGATAATATCAAGTATACGCTTAGAAGCACAATACAAGCAAACAGGGAAGTTAATAAAAAAAAAAGGCGTGAAAATTAAATTTGATAGCAAACAATTCGATACAAACAACTTTGCAATTTGAAACCTAAAATATTCGTGTTGTTCTGTGATATCAGAGTTTATAAATTCATTTTTTGTTCATCCGATTTTTGTTGTTAATGAAAGGAAATTTTGAAAAAAGAGTTCAATATTAAATGGAACACCTTTTTTAAATGAAAATGCGGTCAAACAAAATTTTTTTTTGTGAAACACGAATTGTTATTGAGGATATAAAAATCGATAGTAAGAAATCGATAATACTAAATCGAAATTTATGTTGAGAATAGAAAAATTGAGGTTATGAAATGCAAATCTATATTGACAATATAAAATTTTAAATTGTGAAAATATTAATTAGTATTTAGTAAATAAAAATTTAAATTAGGAGGAAACTAATTTATTTGGAATTTTTTTCAGTACAACCGTCGTTGAGGGAATAAGGCCCTGCATTATCCGTCAATTGTATAGGAAGTAGACAGGAGGTGATGGTAGTGGCAGGACACATTTAAAGATAAGATCATCTGATGAAAAATAATAGACATTCCATATTGATGCTCGTAGCAAATAGCTGAGGTAGCCAATGTTGAAAACAACTAAAATTGCAAAGTAGACTTCTACGAGAAGCGCTCATTGATGAAATTAAATCTGAATCATTTCCTAGTCTCAGTCCATCGTCCATCTCTTCTTCATGATCTGCCACAGTATACTGATCATATATCTCAAACAGATCATTAAAGTATCGCAAATCGTTTGATAGTTGCAACTTTCATAAGTTCTATCGGCCCTAAAACAACACCCTTCACATATAGAAACGGATATGGCGACTGCCAGTGACAAACTAAAATTTTGTTACAATGGAAATATTTATTATTAGCAAAAGCTTTTTGTGAATATATTAAAAGTGTAGCTAAAACGGAAATAATCAAGAATTGTTACACTAATTTCCATAATTCCTTTAAGAAAGAAAAGAAAGAGAACAAAAAAAAGAGAAAAAAAACACGCAACAACAATTGAAAACCTTGAATCGTAAATTTTCTTTAATGCATCGAAAATGCCTTCAAGTAATTTATCATTTGCATAACAATGACTACAACAAGAACGACTACAACAACACAATGTGGGCTGTAACATTCGGAATTTAATTTCATGTAAAAATCTATATAAATGCGAGTGTATTGAAGAAACATGATTTTAATGGCAGCAAATGCCCGGTAGTTCGCGGAGTAGCGGATTATGTATTAATTTAACAGTTGCCACCAACACCAATAAAATATGCGGTCATTGTGTGATACCGGCCCGCATTTGACTTCAAAGTGTGGAAATAACGAAACGAAATGTTGTCAGTGTTCCTGAAAGAACCGTCGGAAAAAAGCCTCCAACAATCAACGTTCTCTACATGTGAAATGCAACTCTCTCTCTCTCTCTCTCTCTCTCACGCTCTGCTGAATATGCATTTTTAATTTCATTTTATTTATTTTAATTTGATTACAAGGGATTTCATTTTTGTGCTTGTCAGAGTGGCATTTGATTTCAATTCTTGTTGGCCACATCGTAAATATTTATGACCAAAAATACTTATTCATTCAGACGGGGCATCTGCAAACTACATGATCCTATTTTCATTTAATGTAAATATTTTGATAGTTTTTTTAAATAGCAAACGAATGAAAAGGATGTATAAAAATAAAATAAAGTTCTGGTCCAGTAGAACGCAGGCTGTTGATTTCTTCTTTCTTTTTTTTTTTCTTTTAAAAAGCCTTTTATGGTGTGCTTCCCTGCGTATATTCAATATTATTAATAGTGTTACTTATACGTCACATGGTACGCGTACAAGTTTGCTGATATGGTTCTTTTTCTTATCTTCTCACAACGTGCGAGTATTTTTACACGTTTTCGAAGTAGATCAAACTAAAAAATAAATTTCGTTTGAAATAAAAAACACGTTTTTTTTTAAATTGATCTAAAAATTTTAAAATGAACTTTAAAAAAAACTTAAAACAATATTCATTATTTGAAAAACAAATTTTAATCGTTCCACTGTATCAGTTTCGGTGATCAATTCATATCACCTGCACATGAGATGACCGTATCCTCAAAGCGCTACTGCAAAATATCCAATATGGCATGAAGCGTGCAAGACGTAGCTTCCTCCTACCAAAAGCACATATCGTTGGTGTCCACATCACTCCAATTTAAGCCAAAATAGTTTGGTAATCATCACTTTCAAGCGCTCGCCATCGTTACTAGTGCCCTAACCAACATCCATCCCAATGAAATATGGACCGATTAGGCCGCCAGCTTAAGCCACTCCAAACAGTGACGATATGAATTGGACAGATGTAACTTGAACAGGTGGCCATAATAAATTGTCAAAATTTCGAACCAAGTGTTGGGAAACCCTGGCAATGGTTGCCATTCACACACAATATTGTTTTTGTTTACGATGGTAAAGGTTGTTTTTTATAGAGTGATACAAGTTTAAATCATAATAAAACTTAGTAAAATATTTTTGATATCAATGAAAAAGTCTTTATTGGATAGAAAATTTTATAACATTAATGTTTAAATATGATTTCGTCCATGTGGCCGCCACGGCTGGCGCGTACAAGGCGCAATCTGGAACACCAATTTTCACAAACAGTAACATTTTGACCATCATCGTTTTTGAAGACGAGTGGGCTGGGCCAATGACTCCGCCAGCCCATAAAGCACACCAAACATTAATTTTCTGTGGATGGAAATGGTGTTTCGACAAAAGCTTGTGGATTCTCCTGACCCCAAATTCTGTTTATTTACGTACCCATTCAACCAAAATCGGGCTTCGTCATATAATAAAATTTTGAATGGACGAAGTGCACGATAAGTTTGACGAACAGAACCATTGTTTTGATTAAAAATTTCTACAATTTGCACCCGTTCCTCTGGTGTAAGTCGATCCATAATGAAATGTCAAAGGGAACTAAACAAAAAGCAACTATCAGCTGTTAAATGGGTGGTCAAATAAAGCAGTGATGCCAACACAAAGTTGTATCACTCTATAAAAAACGCCCTATACAAATTTCGACTTGAAGATCAAAATAGAAGAATTGCAGGTGTATTTTCACGTTGCAAGTTTAAGCCAACTGCTTTTATTTTTATGCTGAATGCTTTTAAGTAACAAAACAGTGGCTTTAAAAAGCTCTGCAATATAATTTGAATTGATTTTTGTTAGAGTTCGATTACAGAGTTCGACATGGGTATTCGAAATTTTTAATGGGTGCTAATTTTTTTATTTTTTATTCAATATTTATTATAATATCGAGTCGTGAACGCTGATAAGACAATGTAGCGCCCTTTGAAAACAGCAGCTGTTATATGCTACTGAAGTTTTGTCAAACTTAATTATGTTCCTCTGCGTTACTGTTGCAACATTTCGAAATAGTTAAAAGTAACGACTTCATGCCTGATTTACTAACACGCAGCTACTCTCATATTAACACACAAAAAAAACCATTATGAACTTAATAATTTAAATATAATTTTAAATGGCCTGTTAAAAATTTGTCAAATAATTTAATGTGTTTAAATTGCAAACATTCTTCTAATTTATGTTAATTAGAAAAATCGTATTTGCTGTGAGTTGTAAAGTTTTCGAAAACATTAAAATGAAATTCAGATTTTACTTCATTTGGAAATATTACATGTATACACACACACACACACACATACACATACACCCACACATCATCATCACCATAGAAATCTATGCAGATTCGTGCATTCATTTTAACCTTTTCAAAGTTCAAATGCAAACGAAATGTAAATTTTTGTATTCGGGCATGATTTCATGGAATGATGAATACAAAATTTGCGCTGCAACATTTCAGTTAATTAAATGCCATATTTAGTTATTTATGAAGAATTATTTAGCCATAATTACATTATTAATTAGGAAGAAATTAGTCAAAAAATATATCTAATGTTGCGGCGGAAATTGTTTGCCAAACGACACTTACAAAAGCAAAACTGTGATAATGAAATGTGTGATTCCAGATCTGCGTGCATTTAAAATGATATTTTTGTTTTCCCGAGAGTGTTTTGAATTTTTTGTGAAATGAGTTAAAAAGCAATTGAAAATAATTTGCAACAGCTAAACTCGCTGGTACAACAACTACAAAAGTTGTTACCCGTGTTGTCAACAAAAATTGCAACAGTTTTGAAATCCAATCACGATCGGGTGTAGAAATTTAATTCCAGAAACGACTGCAATAGTAATTTTAAAAAAATATAAAAGAGACGATATTTGAAAAAATAGTAGCGAACATATTAAAAGATGCAGTCTAAAAGAATTTAAATTATTAGAAAAGAGCACCATGAGGTCTTGTAAAAAGTTCTCTAAAGCTCTTTTGCACAAAAAAAAGGTATTTAACAATTTTCGGGTTTTTGAAAAAAGTGTTAAAAAAATTTCGAAAAGTACCAACACGGCAACGCTGCTACTTCTAATTAGAAACAGAATCTTCTCTAATATAAATTGTTTTCAACACTAATCAAATTTTTAAGAGACCACGCTTTTTTTTCTTCAGCTATTCATTGAAACAATGTATTATTTCATTGTATACATTAAATTCAATGCAAAAGTTCTTTAAAACAATGTATCAGTTGATTGTACTAAAATCTGAGTTCTTTAAAATCAATGAATGTGTTCATCACAAGCTCAATGTACCAGTTCCTTGAGACAATGAATGGATTCATTAAAACAATGTATTATTTCATTGGGTCAACGTTTAGGTCACTCAAATCAATTAATCTGTACATCAGGAACTAAGTTCACAAGTTCATTGAGACAATTAACGGTTTCATTGAAACAATGTATTATTTTATTTGGGCAACGTTGAATATAATGAACCAAATTCAATGTAAAACTTTATTGAAACAATGTATCAGTTTGTTGTACTAAAATCTGAGTTTAGTCAAATCAATGAATCTGTTCATCATAAGTATATAAAAACAATGTACAACTTCATTGCGACAATGAACGGTTTCATTGTGCCAAAGAAATCTCCTGGAAAGAATGAACTTTTCCATTGTTTTTATATGCTTTTTTGGTTCCACGTTTCGTGTTTGTTTTTCCGAAAACTCAATAAATATATTCGTTAAACTTATTTGATGTACTTCAAAATATTTCCCTTATCAAATTTTTAATTAAAGCAAATATTTTTTTAAATTAATTTCAGTTTTGTGGCTCTCTGCTCTTTTTATAGTTTCTTTGGCAAACAATTCGAAAGAGCACATTCCAGTTTCGTGTTTCTTTTTGTTCAACTTTGAATTTTTACTCGTGTGTAATTCTTTTGTAGTTGTTGTTTGTGGAGTGTTTAAAGGTAATTAATTCCTTTAATTTCGTTTCATTCTTTTTATGTAGTTCGTTTTTTATTGCTGTTGTAGTTGTTCATTCTCTATTTAATTCACTTACCTTTCCTTTAATTGGTGTAGTGCTGCTACAAATTGGATTTGTATTTGGCATAAAACCAGCATTTGCAACAGCATTAGAAGCAGCAGCAGATTCAACGCTGCTGAGACTAATGCCAGCAACACCGATGCCAACACCACTGCCAGCAGCAGGTGTTGTTGTTCTTGTAGATGTTGTGCTGGCATTATTAACAAACCAGGCTGGTTGTTGCTGATGTGGATGTTGCTGCAGCAGCAATTGCTGTTGCTGCTGTTGATGTGTATGTTGCTGATGATGAGGATGTGAATGGGGATGGGGATGCTGTTGTTGCTGCTGCTGTTGTATTGTATGCAACGGTGGTCCATTATATCGAAATGATGGTGGTTGTTGTTGCTGTTGTGTTGGACCCATAAACTGAACGGCCTGCATATTCATGGCTCAAACGTCGGTTGTATGGGGGTGAGTGTGTGAGTGTGTGTGTGTGTGTGAGTGAGTTCTATGAATATGAATTTTAAATGGGATGGTGTGTGCAGCTGACAGTCGTTGCTGTTGTTGTTCTTGTTCCAATTAGTGATATACAAACGCATACACAGACGGTTGCTACTCACGCATTGAAGCACACATACGCACACACGCTTAAAACACTAACGCTGTTTCTTTTTAGGCGAATGGAGAATATCCGTTCTTCGGGACAGACACACAAGCGGTGACAGACAGACAAACTCACACAAAAACAATTTGTCGATTATAAGAATTAGAAAATCTAAAAATAAATACAAAAAAAAAGAAAAATAAGAGAATTTTAAAAATTATATTGAAAATGCAAATGAAGTGAAAACAAAATTAACTATGAAATTATTTCGAAAGTAAATAAATTAAAGGAAATTTCAGGGCGATAGCTGAGCAGATAGTCGCCCTACTTTTTCTTGACAATAAACAAGACAACTTTTTAAATATATGAAAATAATTGCAGCAGTTAAATGATGCAGCGCAACACTAGAAAATAGTAACCAGAGGCTTAAGAAACTCGTACCAGAGTTTAAAAAATATATAGTTTTAAGAGTTCTAAATAACACGTTATTTAATAAAATCGAACTAAAAAAGTTAAAAATAAGTTTAAACTTAAAACCATAATGAACCAAAATACCAAAATTAATAAGAAAAAAAACTGTCGAGCCGTCAATTTACGAAAAAAAGAACCCAAAGTGTGCACCCTATTCTTCACAATAATAATTGTATTTTGGTTCATTATTTTATTCTATTTATTTTCAAATTATTTTCAAAATGTATCAAATTGGAATTTTCCTCTTAAATTATATTTATTTCTTATTTTAATTTTTTTAGTTTCAAGTGCTTCGGAAGCGTGTAAAAATACTTGCACGTTATGAAAAGACAAGAACATGAACTAGTACACCTGCAACCTTGCACGAACACAATGTGACGTATGAGTAATACTTTTAATAATATTAATTATACGACTGGAAGCACAATAAAATAAGAGAGTGAAGCTATCGGGTGTTTTTTATAGAGTGATACAAGTTAAAATCATAATAAAACATGATAATATATTTTTAATATCAATGAAGCGGTCTTTATTGAATAGAAAATTTTATAACATTTATGTTAAATATGATTTCGGCCATGTGGCCAACACGGCTAGCGCATACAAGGCGCAATCTGGAACACCAATTTTCACAAACTTTCCCCAGCATTTACGGCCGTATTTCGCCGATAACTCTTCGAATGTCGATTTCCATGTGTTTAATTGTTTGCGGTTTATCGATGTACACAAGTGACTTTACATAACCCCAAAGATAATAATCCAATAGGGTTAAATCATACCATCTTGGGGGCCAATTAATTGGGCCATTTCGTGAAATTATTTTTTCGTCAAAAGTTTCCTTGAGTAAATCCATTGTAGGACCCGCTGTGTGGCATGTGGCTCCGTCCTGTTGGAACCACATATCAGCAAGATTAATGCCAGCTAATTGAGGTACGAAAAAACTTCGAATCATTTTCCTATACCATTCACCATTGACAGTAACATTCTGACCATAATCGTTTTTGAAGACATATGGGCCAATGACTGCCCCAGCCCACAAAGCACACCAAACAGTAAATTTCTGTGGATTAAATGGTGTTTCGACAAAAGGTTGTGGATTCTCCTCACTTCAAATTTTTGGGCTCCAGCGGAAAATTAAATTTTTAATGGACAAAGTGCACGATAAGTTTGACGAACAGAACTATTAATTTGATTAAAAATTTCCACAATTTGAACGCGTTGCTCTGGTGTAAGTCAATGCATAATGAAATGTCAAAGCAAACTAAACAAAAAGCAACTATCAGCTGTTAAATGGGTGATCAAATACAGCAGTGATGCCAACTCAAATTTGTATCACCCTATAAAAAATACCCTATATCAAAAAGAGTATAATATCGATTCAGTCATTCCCGCATATATACACGGTATTTAAGGCCGACTGTAACATCACACTCTAATTTTGGTCTTGGCCACATCTGCCTTTAAACTGCTTGAAAATGTCCACTCCCACTTTAATTTTAAGATTTCATTTCTTATTGACAACACCCCTCCCAGTTATTGCTACAACAACGTTGTGTTGAACAACTGCTGCTGTTGATTGCGGCCATTGTTTTTGCTGGAATAAAATATTAAATGAATTTATTTAAGAAATATTTAATTTAGAAATAAACTTTAACCTTCTTAAGGCAGTCTTATGGCCGTAAATACTATTAAAAGCATATCCAAAAACAACTGCCTGCCAGGGCTGAGGACTGAAATCTAGAATGGAATTGCATATTAAAGATAAACAGCATTCGGCATTTAAACTTGTGACCTGTTTTTAAATTAAAGGTTTTATCCTTTTTTATTCTTCTTTTTTTTTTTGCTGGTACAAAAGCAAAATATTAAAATCTGTAACTTAAACCATCTCATGGATACAGATACAATGCATGTGCACCAGTTAGAGCACACAAATCCAAAAATAATTCGTATTAAAAGTACGTACAAGTAATAAATGCTGCAAATGCACTCGCTGTGAAGCACAGAGATACACGAGTGTGTTTGTGTGTTGGTGCATGCGAGTTCTATAGGCGTGTGTGTTAATGTTGTTGTCTGTGTGAGTAAGTCTATTTACATTTTAGTAGCAGTCATAAATTTCTACTTGTGCAACATTATTAGGAATTTGGCTATAAAAAAAATATCACAGCATTTATCTGCTAATGCGAATCGGTGTGTCTGGGTGTGTGTGTGTGTGTGGTCCTTCATATAACTTCACACACACACACACATTCACAGGAAATTAAACAAAATTCGCTGCCGAAGTGTATTAAAGCCAGCGTTTTGCGAAATGTGTTTCCACTCGTTTCGTTTATTTTAGAGTCGAATAAATGGAAACGTTTTATTATCAACCGACTTTCGTTTTTAGTGAATAAAAACAAGTCCAGCCTACAGAAATAAAAAGTCGATTAAATAAAATTCCTGAAATTGTATTTAATTATTTGCCAACAGCAACGCACAATTAATATGAAACAGAATTCTATGAAAATTTCTATATTTTTCCGCATCGTATTTCAAGCGCTGCCTTAATGCGGCAAATTTTCATGAGAAGCGGAAATGCATGAAACAAAAAATTCCTTTTTAGCCTGAATATTATCTGCTGGCATCTGCTGGCATTAAATATGTGTTTAACATTTCGAAAATTAAAGCCAAATCGTTTTGTTTTTTGTTACTGAGAAAGGGAATCCATGCGGACGCGTTGTTAAGGAAACGTTGAGTGGTTTTTTTAAAATTGAAAATGTTAACTTAAGCTGAATTGGCAATAAAAGGCAAACGGTTACCACATGTTGCAGTTGAATGTTTGCATGTATATTGACTTATGAGACACGCAGCGTTGACATGACTGCCGCTAATTATCCGTGATCACTTACATACAGTTGCGGCCAACTGTTTAAGGACAGTCCTTTATGTCGTTTATAAATACTGAAAGAGAAGTTGTTTATGCTTAAGAAAGTATTAACTTGGTGTTATAAAAGTCAAAATCAAACGACAAAACCAGGGTTGGATAATTGAAACTTTTTGAGTTGCATAAAATAACAGAAGTCTTGGCACAACCGAATGCAGCATTTTAACGTGCTTCTTCTTTTAATTTTACACTCAAAATGTTGCACTTGACCAACTCTAAACCAGCATTAATAAGATAACAGGTCTTTAAATTTTTAGCCGAGAAACTTTCTTTTTGTTGCATTAAATTGTTAAGCCCTTCATCGACACGTTTATTATTTTTATTTTCAAAATCACATTCGAATAATTGATTTCTTAGTTTTCGAAAATAAAAGTTATTTTCTAACGCTGATTTCTTTTCCAGAAAAAATTGCTACGTTCTTTGCACTCTTTAATAGAAAAAGGCAACATTCTGGTCTTTAAAAATTAAGAATTTATCAAAAATTAATTGAAAGTGATTTACGAAAAATAATTTCTGTTTCAAAACTCCTGCAAACTGACACTTTTCCGAAAATAAGTGGAAGAAATGTTACATATTTCTTAGAAAAGAGAACACCATAAGTTTAACTGATTGCTTAGAAATTAAGAATTTTTTTGACTTTTATTTTTTGATTAGAGTATAAAAGTTATTTCTTGATTTTTATTAATTCTCAAAATATAAAAACTTATTTCTTGGTTTTAATTTATTCTTCAGAATATAAAAGTTATTTCTGATTTTTATTTATTTTTCGTATAATAAAAGTTATTTCTTCACAAAATAAAAGTTATTGCAAGATTATTGTTTGTTCCTCAGAATATAAAAGTTATTTCTTGATTTCTATTCCTCAGAAATACAAGTTATTTCTTGACTTTTATTTATTCTTCAATATATAAAAGTTATTTCTTGATTTTTATTTATTCTTCAGAATATAAAAGTTATTTCTTGATTTCTATTCGTCAGAAATAAAAGTTATTTCTTGACTTTTATTTATTTTTCAAATTATAAAAGTTATTTCTTGATTTTTATTTTATTTTCAGAAAATAAAAGTTATTTCAAGATTATTGTTTGTTCCTCAGAATATAAAAGTTATTTCTTGATTTCTATTCCTCAGAAATAAAAGTTATTTCTTAATTTTTTTTTCGTTTTTCAGAATATAAAAGCTACTTATTCATTCTTATTTATTTCTCAGATAATAAAAGTTATTTTAACATTTTTATTTATTCTTTAAAAAATAAGAGTTATTTCTTGACTTTTATTTATTCTTCACAAAATAAAAGTTGTTTCTTGATTTTTATTTATTCTTCAGAAAATAAAAGTTATTTCTTGATTTTTATTTATTCTTCAGAATATAAAAGTTATTTCTTGGTTTTCATTTATTCTTCAGAAAATAAAAGTTATTGCAAGATTTTTGTTTGTTCCTCAGAAATAAAAGTTATTTCTTGACTTTTATTTATTCTTCACAAAATAAAAGTTGTTTCTTGATTTTTATTTATTCTTCAGAAAATAAAAGTTATTGCTTGATTTTTATTTTATCTTCAGAAACTAAAAGTTATTTCTTGATTTTTATTTGTTCTTTAAATAGTAACAGTTATTAATTAATTTCTGTTTCTTTTTCAGATAATAAAAGTTATTTCCACACTTTGATTTTTCGATCAGAAAACAAAACGTACTTCTCGATTTCTATTTAATCTCTAAAAAAATAACTTTTATTTTTATTTATTCCTCAAGAAAAAAAGTATTTCTTTAATTAAATGTTTTAGTTTAGAAAACAGGACATTTTAAAATTGAAAATTATACACAAAAATGTTTATTTTATTTAAAAAATAATATATTAATTTGAGGAAAATAAGAAATTTAAGAATATAAGAATATTAAAATATCGGGATATAACTTTTGTTTTCCGAGGATTGAATAAAAATCAAGAAATAACTTTTTTTAAACAAATAAAACTCCGAATAAAATCGAAAAAGTTAATTTTTTAAATGAAACTGAAACAAAGAAAAATTTAAGTTTCGGGTTTACGATGATTAAAACAAAATCAAATTCTGTGGAAAATAATTTTGTTTTGAGAGACACTTTTTGGAAACTTTAAACGATACAACAACGCCTGTGAATTTAATAGTGGACTCAGTTAATTTATAGAAATAAAACAGGTTGATATGGAATAAAATTCGTTTGTTGCAAGACTTCTATGTTTTTTTTCATTGTAATTCTCAATTGGTTTTGGAAAGCTTGAGGTTAATAATTTGATTATTTTCTGGTCTACTGTTATTTTGGTGAAAGAATCAAACAAATTGCCGTTTCAATAGGCTGAAATGAGATTCTTATTGCAAAATTTATAGCTTTTGCAACAAACAAAAAAAAACTTCGTTTGAAAGATATTTCATATTTCACACAAACTTTTCTAATTGATTTGAACACTTTCTGTGGCAACAACCTCCCACACCAGAATATACAACAACATAATAATTAAACACCGAGAGATGTTGGGAATTTAATAGGCGCTTTAAGTATTAAAGCCCAGTCAGCATCAGTCAGACATGATGTTAAGCAGAATCGAAATTCACTCAAATTAGTTGAGCTGCCCGCATCCATCCAACTTGTCTGTCCGACAGCCGGATTTTCTAAAACAGCATTGAGGAAAAAATGTTTTTTTTTTTTTTAATTTCCAAATCAAGCAGGTGTTTACACATACTCACACACCGCAAAATATCATCCCCAACACATGCAGGAATATTTTTCTATTTATGGGATTTTTGCAGTTCAAAAGGACGTTTGTTCAATCGTGTTGCTCGAGCACTGAAATATGTGCAGGTTGCTTCCACAGAGTTTGAAATTGGAAAAATAAGAATCGGTTTCTTTTTGTGCGCGTAAATATTTGGGAATATGGCCCAGATATTTTATTTGCTTGGCATTGTTGGTCATTCAAATATTATTGAATGAAGTACCAGAATTTTTTATTTGTTTTATTTCCAATTCAATTGAATGAAAAAGAATTTAGCAGGAACAAAAGGATATTAATCAGCATCTGTTCCCATTCATCTGCGCTGGTTGACATGTTGGTAATTTTGTTTGGTTAATTGAAAATCCATTTATTTAGAGCTTTTGGCTCAAGTCAAGAGATCAGAAACAGGACGAAAAGACGATATGCCGCCAGAAATCACATTTAAAAATGCCCGGAAATTTTAAAGCAGATTAATAGAAAGAAAAGATATTCAATCCCACAATATTTTAGTCTGGAGTTGATGCCATTTAAAAATCTAAAGCAGCTAAAAGGACAGCAGGTAGATTATTTGCTGGTATTTTTATTACTTTTTTAAAAGTAATTAATTAAATATTATTTTCTAATAAAAATACTTCATATTTTTAAATTATAAATATAAAGTCGTTAACCATTTTTTTTTTTTAATTTCAAACGCTATTTAATTGTTCACAGTGAAGTTCTGTGAACGTTGATAATTCCTGTTTGGCCTCAATCAATTTTACAGGACTTGTTGTAGTTGTAGTTGTTGTTGTTGAATTTTCGCTATGCGTGCCTAATATGTTTATGTACGCGTGATTAGCCGCGTGTATTTGTTTTACCTTCATTTTGTGCTCGAATCATATCACGACATAAATCATTTTGTCAATCTCATTAAGTTACGGTTGATATGCATAAACTTAAGCAGGTGTGCGTTAACGCTTTAATTATGAAGAATTTCTGCGTTCACAGTCATTATTAAAGGATAGATGCGTGTTTTCTCAACAGGCAGGTTGCGTTCATTACACGCAGACTAGGAGTCAGCGTAGGCTTTTGCAGCGAAATATTTATGATATGACATGAATAATTTGCGTATTAGAAACACAAGACAATTTAATAATTTTGGTCAGGATTTATAAAATATTTTCTTTTTGTCCTTTTGCAATCCTGCTAAATTAAGAACATGTTGGGGTGTTCAACAAAATAAATCATTTTGTAATATAATAAATCTTTCAAAATAATAAAAATTATCAGAAGAAAATATTTCCCAAGTGAAGTTCTAATTCCCGGCAACTTTTGCTTAAACCTAACTGCACCTGTGGACCAAATATGTCCTGCAAGATGAACTCACATCCCTTCTTAATATTTCTTGTTCTTTAGTTATTCTTATCCTTTCAAGTGGAAGCGCTGCTTTCTTTGTTAATCGCTTTTAGTGAAGACGGCTGCTTTGCGGTTACTTTCAATTGGCATTTCATAATGAATGGACTCTTGTGAATTGGCGAAATAATTAATTAACATTGAGAAGCAGTTGAGGAAGAAATAACTTCACAAAATGGTTCTGTTCGCTGGCCGCAAATTTAATGAAACGATTTTCTTTGTGATGTGTCAAGTCACTTGTGCCAAATCATACACCAGAAGAGAATTCAATAAATGGAACACAAAATTCGTCGTGTTATTGGCCAAATACATCGCAAATAATAGCGAAGGGTGTGTAAATTCTCATCATACTTACAGCAGCCGCATGGCAGCAGTCACATTTAAAATTTAATTTAAAAAGAAAAATAAACGTTTTAAACAACAAGAAAATACCAGCATTCATGCTTTCACAGCAGAGCAGAGTGACCATATTTTCGCTACTAAGCGTCATAAAATCGAATGTTTCACGATTGCAGCCTTTTTCTGCTGGTGAAAATAAAAATTAATCACAGAATTTTCACCAAATTTCAATTAAAAAGTGGTATTAAATTATCAAAAACACTTGATATGTTACCACCCTTTAAATGCGGTAATTGTACTCTATTTCAGAAAATGTGGCAACGCTTCACTTCATAAACAACCGCCAAAAATGATGAGAAGATCAAAAAAATGGCAAAAGAGAATGGCAAAATCACTAGCAGAGAGGTGGCTAAGTATGTCACTTATTTTTTTTTAATTATATTAAATTTTTTATTCTCAATTTTTTATTTTCAATTTTTTTTATTTAAAATTTTTTTTATTTTCAATTTCTATTGTAAATTTTTTAGTTCTTAATTTTTTTATATTTAATTTTTTTATTTTTAATTTTTATATATTTCTTTTAGTTTTAAATTTTTGAATATTTTTTTAGTTTTAAATTTTTAATTTGATATAAAAATTTTTTTTTACTTCTTATTTATAATTTTGAATTTAATTCAATTTGTAAGTTTTGGGTACAAAGCGTGTGCTAGCGTAGTTCCCCTCCGAAATTGCAAAAATGTCACCAGAAATACTACCGTATTCGGCCAAAAACAGCGATAGTATATTGGCCCTATTCACCTCATTTCGCTGCAACGTTCAAAACAACCATGAAAAGACGACGGTTAAAGAGACGAAAACTGAAACGCTGAATTATATGTCGGAAAGTGAGTGTTTGAATAATTGGAAAAGAACTTGTATTTAATGCAAACAAACGGCAGCACAGGGACTCAACAGAAGGATGCTACCATCGGCTTGTTACACTTCTCGTATTTTCTTGCGTAATAAAATTTTTATAAACGGAAACTATTTAAATCTTCAACTAAATTAAATTAAAAAATCCCCATGAGTTCTAACGACAAAAGTGCAGCGGGCTTTGAAAACAGCTGTTCTGCTCTCCTGTGTAAAGAGAATATTTATAACATTTTCCCTTGTGCTTTGATATATTTACCATGTCTTTCAGAACTAAAAATACTTTTCGAACAATTATCGCCTTGAAATTAAATTTAATGTGATTTTAAATTTTTTTTATCGTTAGAAACTGATTAAATCAAAAAAAGAATAACTTAACATAAATGGAAGTTCACAATATCTTTGAACAGACCTCGTATACTGCTTCGACCTCCACTGTTGGCACAAGAAAACACATACAACTGCACATTGAAGCCAGTTGTATAGAATTGAAACAGGTTGATATGGAAAATTATATATGAAATAAATATTTATATTAACATTTTCCAAGACATGTTTGCTTCTGCCGGTGTAATTCTCAATTGGTTCAATTGCCTTGAGGTTAATTTTTTTAAATTATTTTGTAGTCCACTAGTGTTTTGGTGAAAGAATCAATCAAATTGCCGTTTCAATTGCATGAAAAGAGATTTTTATTGCAAAATTTATATCTTTTGCGAAAAAAATATTTCGTTTGAAAAAATTTCCATATTTCACAAAAACTTTTCTAGCAGCATTTCGTGAATTTAAACACTTTCTGTAGCAATAACCTTTCACATCAATATATACAACAACATAATTTTTTGTAGTTAAACACCGAGAGATGTTGGGAATAGAAATTTTATAATTTAAGTATTAAACAGTCAGACGTGCAATGAAAAATAGTATTAACTCTTCCACCACGAGTGCCATGATCGATATGATGCAGTTGGACAGCTCTGACAACGATCTTAAGTTTATACTTTTTACTTACTTACACATTTATCCCCTTATTCATAAAAATTATGAGAGTCTAACAGCAGCGTAATAAAACAAAATTTCACATGAAATTTTTTTTACTGCACTCTTATAAGCCTCTCATAATTTTTTATGAATAAGGGATACCTGTTATATATTTGAAAAAAAAGTTATGAAAAACTGGTTCTTAAGCCGTTTTGACAATGCAGATCCACTTTAAAAATTTTTGTTTTTTCATAGGAAAAAAGAAAATGTTGTGCAAATTTAAAAACCAAAATTGCTTAACTAAAGCAAGAATTAAAGTGCACAAATCATGTCAAGAATAAAAAAGTTTTGTGCAAATAAAGCAACAAAAATAATAATAACAACAACAACAACAACTATATCAAGAACAGCAACAAGAAGGCAGGAAAAGATTTTTGAATTAAAACTTTTTAAATCCTCTGCGGCGTGTAAAACAGTTACGAGTGGACTTTTAAAATTCCAAACAGTTTCGTTTACTCTGCTGTTGATTCATTTAGACGTCCGGTGTATGTGTGTATGTGCGTGTGTGTGTTTTATAATTTCTTTTTTATGTGAAACTAAATATTTGTATTGCTTTCTAGCATTTTCCTTAAATATGCAAGTGGCTTCTTCTTTTTTCTTCGCCTCCTCCTGGTTAACCAGGAAATTTACATATTTTTTCGATATCGATTGAATAACTGACTGACTGACTGGCATTTTCTATCTTCTTTATGTATCGTTTTAATTTCATAAATATTTTTCATGTTGTTGGCAGAACTCTTCTCGTTGCCATTCAAAAGGTAACGATTTATTTATTTAAATATTGCGCAATTGCCGTGTTTTATATTCGCCATTAAATCAACAATTTCAGACTGATGTTCTGCTTGTTCTTTGAGGGAAAAATATTTAAGAAATTTTAAAGGAAAATTACACTTTTTAGTGCTTAATTTTGGTATTTCAAAATGACTTAAATTTATTTGCAAATAACAAATTAAGGGAGAAATTAATTTTAAAATAAACTTAAATAACGAATCAAAATACGAAAATTATTGTGATCAAAAGCATCGGGCAGACGATGTACGATTAATAGGGCACAAAGCGCTCACGCGTTTTTTTATAAAAATTCATTAATTAATTAATTTCGTTATTGTTTTAAATTTGAAAATGAATTTAAAATTCATTTTCAACTCTTAAGTTCGATTTTCTTAAAGAGCGTGTTTTTATTTCTTTTAAACAATTAATTTTTTAGTTTAATTGGCTTCGAACGCGTGTAAAAATACATGAACATTATGAGAAGATAAGAACAACAACATTGTACGAACACGGTGTGGGGTATGATTAATATCATTATTAATATTACGTATACGCGTGGAAGCACAGCACAAAAGGAGAGGTAGAAACGTTCACACAAACAAGCAGACAAGTGAAGCTAATAAAACGCAACATGAATATTTCTTCCCTCGAAATGTATTCTATTTTCCCTCAATTTCAGTCGCGAAAAACTTTTCCCTCGAAATGTTCAATTCAGTCGAAAATTCTAACGCGATAAAAAGAATTCACAGCGAAAATTTTCCTTATCGTGAAAACTTTTTACTCTCGTAAGTTTTTCAGTTTTTCCTTCGATATTTTCACTTAATTTTTGTTAGGGAATCATACACAAAATCGTATAATTATTTATTTGTTTTAATTGTTGATAAAATTATTCATTAACCTAATTAATAATTAATATAATTATTAATAATTATAGCTATTAATTAATTAATATTACTATTTGTTATAGTTATTAGTATAATTAGTAATTAATATAATTTTGAATAATTAACTAATAAACTACTATTTATAAGTATTAATTTTTAGAAATTATTATAAATTATTATTAATTACTAATAATTATAATTAATTATTATTATCAATAAATTATTAATTATTATTAACTATTATTCATTGTTTTAAATTATTATAAATTATTTCAATTATTATAAATTCTTATTAATTATTATTATTAATTATTATTAATTATTGTTAATTATTATTATTTATTATTACTTTTTATTATTTGTTATTAATTATTATTAATTGTTATTTATTATTATTATTAATTATTATAAATTATTATTAATTATTATAAATTACTATTAATTACTCTAAATTATTATTATCAATAAATTATTATATATTATTAATTATTATTAACTATTATTTATTGTTTTAAATTATTATAAATTATAAATTGTTATTAATTATTATTAATTATTGTTATTAATTATTGTTAATTATTAGTATATATTATTATTTTTTATTATTTGTTACTATTTGTTATTATTTGTTATTAATTATTATTAATTATTATTACTTATTTATTATAAATTATAATTAATTATTATTATCAATAAATTATTATATATTATTAATTATTATTAATTATTATTAACTATTATTCATTGTTTTAAATTATCATAAATTATTTCAATTGTTATAAAACGTTATTAATTATTGTGATTTTATTTTTATTGAGCATTTTTATTTTGCTATATTAATATTTATATAGGCTAATTGTTCTAACTTAGTTAAAATCTCAGAAAGACATGATGATAAATATTCCTAGGCACAAAGGAAGTCAACATCAGTTTTATTCAACTTACACAGCAGAGCAGAACAGCTGTTTTCGAAAGTCGCTACAATTTCATCTTCAGTGCTCATGTGTATATTGTAAGTTGAATAAAACTGATGTTGACTTCCTTTGTGCCTAGGAATATTTATCATCATGTCTTTCTGAGATTTTAACTATGTTATTAATTATTATTATTAATTATTATTAATTATTATTAATTATTATTAATTATTATTATTTAGAATTATTATTAATTATTATTATTATTAATTATTTTGACTATTAATATATATATTATATATTTTTTACTATTTGTTATTAATTATTATTAATTGTTATTTATTATTTTTATTAGTAATTATTTATTATTATTAATTATTTATTATTATTATTATTATTATTATTATAATTATTATTATTATTATTAATTATTTATTATTATTATTAATTATTTATTATTATTATTAATTATTTGTTATTTTTATTAATTATATATGATTATAATTAATTTATTATTATTTATTTATGGTTAGTTATTTTAATTATAATTAGTTATTTTTGATTATTATTAATTATTATTACGAATACTTTTTTACTTATTATTTTGCATGGAGTTAATGATTTCTCAGAATGTATGACGATAAATTAATTGTTTTAATAAACCGTCTGAACTGCTGTCCTATTCGCTAAAAAGTTATATCGTGCACGAGCTGGTGGGGAACGATGCGTCGCCTTTTAAAGTACATCAAAGCAGCAGTTTGATTGACTTAAATTGTACTTAAGGGTTTTATTTTAATTAATTTTAAGGTTTGTTAAAAAAATTATATATATTTTTGTTTTTACTTTATTTAAACTTCGGTCTGCCTTTACAGATCTGAAAGCGGTAGATTCAGATAGCGGTGATTGAATTTTATTAAAAAAAAGTGCTTTAGAATTGTCAAAATAATTTTTTTGTTTGAAAAAAAAACTGTTTCAAATCAATTAGGCGTTTTCGTGAATTTTTGTTCTGAAAACTGAAATCAGTTTGACAAGACAAATTATGCAGAAGAAAATCGATTCAAACTCGCAAAGTTAAGGTCGCCCCTACATAATTTCTGCTTCGCGTGCGATTATCCTAAAACTTAATGCGTGTTGGCAGAAACATGCAACAGCAGAAGCGGGTAATTTTATAGCAAATTTGGTAGAGATTTCAAGGCAATCACTAGCAATCCAAAATATTCCTAAAACTTCATCAAATAATTGTTTAAAACTTCTTTTGATTGATTTCCAGTTGAGAAGGAAATCCCTGCTAAACTGCTACACACGTCTGTATGCATAAAAATGATTGCCTTGATTGCAGGCGGGTATTCAACACTCAAACGTTGCTCCCAATGGAGTGATATTAACTTGAAAGAAAATTTGTATTTCTAATCTTTTATGTCGTTGTGTGTAGTTGAATGTTTTTTATGTTAATGAGTATCGCACACACATACACCTTAACAAACACACTGCTACAATTATGTATTCTCATATACACGTTGATTTTTATGACGGTGGATGTAAAGAAGTGAATGGAAATAATACCGAATGGGTAGTTTCTGCACTCGGATCAATTCAAGTTTAATGTTCGCTTCTGAAGTCAAGAGGGTTATTTATGGAAATAGATATTCTAATAAAAATAAAAAAAGAAATACTCCCGTTTATGCTAGAGGCGAATGTGTATAGAGAGAGGGAGTCCTTGAGGCGAATGTACGGATTCAAATTAAGAAGTGCATGAGTGTTAAGTTGGTTATATTTCAGCTGGAAGCACATGAATAGAATTAGGCCATACAGGGGGCGGCTATTTTTCCTTTTATTTTTTTATTTTTTGGAAAGAAAACATGTCTTAAGAGCCGGCCGTTGCTGTGGAAAATAATTAATATGTTTATTTTAATTCAAAACGATAATTGAATAGACGGTTGGTTTGAAACTAACAGTGGCTTAATGAGAAGCGCCTGTAAAGCAGGTTGGTCTCGTTATTATATTTTTTTATTAGTTTCACTTGCAAACAGAAAATAAAAATATTCAATTTGGTTGGCAAATGGTTTGCAAAAAAGTGATTCTATTTATTTTCCAATTCAAACAGAAAAATCCCAGCAAGTTCATTTAATATATAAAAATTTAATTAAAAAGTTTTGTTAATAAAAAATTCCCAAAAAAAAGAGAGAAGCAACAATAAAAATTCTTCCCAAAGAGAGGAATAAAGTAACCGACATAAATTTTAGTTATAACAACTTTGTAACGTGTAACTAAAAAGTCTTTAATTAATATCTTAATTTTAATACTCCCACAATTTTCTAATAGAAAATATAGATATTAAAAGCTGTAATAAAAATAAATAAAAATCGCTGGGATGTATACAGCATGTTGTTTTTATAGTCACAATTTTTAGTTGGCATCACTGCTTTTTTTGAGCACCCATTTAACAGCTGGCAGTTCCTTTTTAATTAATTTGATTTGATATTCCATTATGAATTGACTTACAGTAGAGCAACGCGTGCAGATTGTTTAAAATTTTTTACCAAAATAATAGTTCTATTCGTGCAACTCATTCATTAAAAATTTTATTTTCCGATGAAGCCCATTTTCAATTGTCGCATTTGGAGTGACGAGAGTCCACAAGCTTTTGTCGAAACGCCATTTAAACCACAGAAAATTACTGCGTGGTGCGTTTTAAGGGCTGGCGGGGTCATTGGCCCACGTGCCTTCCAAAACGACGATGCTCAGAATGTTACAGTCAATGGTGAACGGTAGAGGAACATGATTTTTCGTGCCTAAATTGCATGGCATTAGTCCTGATGATGTGTAATTCCACATGCCACACAGCAGGCGCCACAATTGATATACTTAAAGAAACTTTTGATGAGAATCTGAATATCACGTAATGGCCCAATTAATTGCCCATCAAGATCCTGCGATTTAACCCGATGGTATTATTTTCTTTGCTACACCGATAAACTTAAAAAAAAATTGCACACCTGGAAATCAACATTCGAAAAGTTATCGACGAAATACGATTGCAAATGCTGCGACAAGTTGTTGAAAATTAGTGTTCCAGATTGCGCCTCCTACGCGCCAGCCGTGGCGGCCACATGACAGAAATTATATTTAAATATGAATTTCATAAAATTGTCTTTCAAATAAAGTCGGGTTTCACTGATATTAAAAATATATCTCCTTGTTTTTTTGTTGAAAGTTGTGTGAGTCTATGAAAAACACCCACGACAAGTAAAAGGTGACGTATGAATAATATTATTAATAATATCAAGTATACGCTTGGCAGCACAATACAAAGAAACAGTGAAGTGAAGAAAAAGTGTATGAGAATTAAATTTGATAA
Source organism: Linnaemya vulpina (assembly GCA_963675445.1). Lineage (NCBI taxonomy): Eukaryota > Metazoa > Arthropoda > Insecta > Diptera > Tachinidae > Linnaemya > Linnaemya vulpina. Next base: position 21,706,435 of record OY776278.1, read on the forward strand.
TAAACAATTCGATACAAACAACTTTGCAATTAAAAAAATATAAAATATTCGTGTTGTTCTGTGATATCAAAGTTCATAAATTCATTTTTTATTCATCCGATTTTTGTTGTTAATGAAAGGAAATTGAGAAAAAGAGTTCAATATTAGATAAAACACCCTGAACACCTGGAGTTATCGACGAAATACGACCGCAAATGCTACGAAAAGTTGTTGAAAATTGGCGCCCTACGCGCCAGTCGTGGGGCCGGCTACATGGCGGAAATCATATATAAACATTAATTTCACAAAATTGTCTTTCAAATAGAGACGGTTACATTGATATTAAAATATATATTTCCTTGTCTTATTATGATTTAAACTTGTGTGACTCTATAAAAACAACCATTAAAAACTTTTACAATAACAACTTCACTGTTTCTGAAACTGACACCATTTCCTCTGATTTTTTTAGTCAGTTTTTGTTCCAAAATGTTAGTGCTTTTTTCCTCTTCACTGTTGTGCAATAAAATAAAAAGGAGTTAAAAGAAAAATAATTTCGTTGAAACCGAAATGAAACCCATTTTTTTATCGTTTTAGCAACAATTGAATCTTTTCGAAAATACATTTTTTTTAAATACAATTTTTAATTTTGTGTCCCCAAAATATTCCCTTTTTAAACGACAAAAAAAATCTTTCAACGATGAACGAATTCGGTGAAATTCCGCATTCACTCATCAATACGGCGTTGAATTTTTCTAATTTGCGTTAGTGCAAGACTGTGTTAATTTGTTGCCTTCGTGTAGCCCTGGTCGCTGAATATAACCGACAGCATTTATCGCCGTCGTGTGCTAAAGAATAGAATACCGCATCGTCCTTCGAAGTAAAAAATAAAAATAGATGCAAGAATATTTCTATCTTCTAATCAGTCTTCATCTGTCCTTTTAACCCTTTCCCCTCCTTTTTAATTTTAACGGTCATCCCGTGAGTGCTAGTCCCAGAAAACAACTCGGGAGTATTTATTTCCATGAGTTTCTTGAATTTTGCATGATATTGAAGTTGCCTAATAAGTTGCAGGATAACTGGATTAATGCCACTTGAAACAGTCCTTGGCTTAATTGCATAAATTTAAATATAATTTTTGATTTATGGATAATTTTGTAGGCCGTATTAATTTGGCTGAATTTTATTATTAAAAAACTTGATGCAATTAAACGGAAGTTTTAGTTAAAACCAAATAAAAGAAGAAACTTTTGCAGTGATAAAAACTAAATTTTGTAAGCGAATGTTTCCAAAAATGTTCACAATGTTTTACACGCTTCACACAACTACAATTTCTGTTAAAGAATGGTACGTTGTGTGCGAGTGTGTGTGAGTGTGTGTGTGTGTGTGTGTGTGTGTGTGTATACAGTGGGCTCTTTTCGCAAATCTTTTAATCCTTAAACAACGAAAAACATTTTACAGTTGTAATAAAATCCTTTCAAGCTGTTTCACCATTTCAAAAGCGATTAAAAAAACTTTTTGTTTTTCTTTCTGCTGCCAGTCAGCAGTAGCAGCAGCACCAGCAGAACTGAAATACTGGCTGTGGATGGAAATCGTTACCGATGCTGCTTTTCCCACCAACTTTTCCATAGAAAAACTCTTTTATATCACATGCAACCAACGTACTGTTGCGGTCTGACTTCCAACTTACTTTTACGTATTATTTTCATTTCCATGGAACTGTACGTCTATGGGAGAGTGAAGCGGATGTGTGTGTGTATGCGTGTAACTATTTTGTGCGGTTTATAAAATATATAAAATTCTTTTTTTTTTTTTTCTTTATACAGGGAAAACATTAGAACGCATAAGAATGACAATAAGAACAATGAAATTGAATGTAATAAATGAATGGAAAAGTTAAAAGAAAAAAAAACGGAGAGAAGCAACAATAAAAATTGAAAAAAAGCCTCGATTGTTATACAAACGCTTAGTGCTTAAGATATTTACAAAGTGTTAGACAAAAGTAGTCTTACAAGTTTCCTTAAGCCGCATTTTACAATAAAAACTAATCACTTCTGATTGTTTTCACTGTAAAAAATTTTTTTTGGGTATTTTAATTAAGAAAGTGGCTCAATAAATAAATAAGTTTGCCATTAAGGCATTAAACACAATAACGACAGCAGGCTACAGACTACAACTTGTCAAAAATAGAATACAAGTGCGTATATGAGAAAGATTATTTTTACTACTACAGGCAACACGGCTACGGGTTGTTGTCCCTGCTGTTTTTGTGGTTGTAGTCAAGTTAAATTAAATTCTATTTTTTCGATTATGAGTAGATGCAATGTTGCCAGTGTCTTATAAATAAATTCAATTATTGTAAACTTGAAAATATACTGTTTTATTATACAAAAAGAAATAACTATATATATTTTATTGGAATAACAGTAGTTTATAGTATTACATACATGAAAGCGGCTACACTGGCGTATCAAGAGAATTCTACTACCAACTACAACACATGGTTATTGATTTGGTGGCGTCGTTTTAAAAATAATTAAGTAACTGGCTACGAGGCGACGATTGTAGCCAACGGCGTTTGTAGTTGGTGTTCCTGTAGCCTGCTGTCGTTATTGTGTTTAAAGCTCAAGGATTTTTGAATTCTGAAAATTACTTTAGAGTTTTGATTCAAAAAATATCTATATTTAAACAAAATATTTTGCTGCTTTTCAAAATCAATAAATTATAGTCTTAAATATTAGAAAACTGCCAATTATTTTTCAAACTTATTCTACCTGAGGGAAAATGCTTGAGCGTTAATTATAAATTTTGTTAAATAAAACTAAATTTGAGATATTAGGACATGATTGAAACAATAAAGCGGCAACACTAGCAAACAATTATCGGAGTCTATTTTATGTTAAAATCTATTCAAACAAAGACTTTTATTACGATCAGTCAAGCCGTCTAACAAGTGGTGATGAGCAAAAGTACACAAGAGTACTGTTAATGAAAGTGTAGCGGCTTTTCAAAACAGCTGTTCTGCTCTTCTGTGTAAACTCAATATTTCAAAACTACGTTGACTTTTCCTAAAGCATTGAAATAATTATCATATCCTTCTGAATTAAAAATACGTTGTCAAACATTAAATAGTTCAATATCAAAAAATTTTTACGCTCCTAATTTTATCTTATAATTTCAATTAATAATAAGCAAATAAATATTCACCCTTATTGTGATTGGCGTTTTACGAAGACAAGTTTTGTAACAAATTAAAGACAAACACACATATTTTCTATAACAACTCAAAGTAAAAGTTGAAAAACGGCACGTGCAAATGCTCTGTCGAATCAGCGCATGTGTTGCGTTTCTGCTGCAATCATAAGAAAAACAAATATGTGCCCTAAAATATCTGTTACACTGTACACAGCGTTCAGCTCTATTGTCTCCCAGTCAAAAGCTGTTAACAATAAAACCATTAATCTCGTATAGACACATTCCTTGGAAAGGATGAAAGAGAGGAGAAAAAAAGTAACGAAATATTTAAACAGACACATTGACACATCAGACAATAAAAGCCGATTTCGCTTTAAAAACAGCGAAAACAAAAAAATGGAAAAAGAGGAGCGATAGAAAGAGAGAGAGAGAAAAACTAAAAGAACTTATTAGTGTAACAACTATTTCGTTTAGCGTTTAATAATCGCACAAGTACCGTTTCCAAAAAAATAAGTTAATTTGTTACAACGAAAACTAAAGATCAGTGAAACTGCAAGAGATTTCCATAAAATACTCTCACTAAGAGAAAATAAATAAAGTCCTATATATTTTAAGTAATAAAAAAATTATTAACAAGAGTCGAATTTGGAGAATTTTAATTAAGAAGTGGCTCACGAAATAATTAAAATTACCCTTAAAGATTTTTAAATACTGAAGATGAATTGAGAGTTTTAATAAAAATATTTCCAAATAAAATCTGACCTTATTTTGTATATCCAATTGAATTGTAATTAATAGGCAAGTGTTAGGAAAGACATGACAAATAATCTCAGGATCAAAGGGGGAATCAACATCAACTTAATACTCAATTTACACTGCCAAGCAGAACAGCACTGTTTTCGAAAACCGCTACAGTTAATTATTAGAACACGATTCTAGTGCATTTCGCTTCTGCCCGCTCTTTAGGCTGCGTAACTGAATGGTGAAACAGTTTCTATTCAGAAAACTGCATGAGAAAATTGCATACAAATCCCGATGAATAATAAATATATTTAAAAAATGTTAAAAAAAGCACCCTCTTCTGGGAAAATCGAACAAAAGGTTTCTAATAAATTTTGAAACACGATTAAAATTATGACGCAGCATCTGGGGTTGTGCCCTTCCACTTTATGAAAGATCTTGGCTTAAAATCTCTCAAGATTCAACTTGTGCAGGAATTAAAGCCAAACGACCATCGTATGCGCCGCCAATTCGGCGAATAGGCTGAAGCACAAATTGATATTGATTGTCACATTTGGAGTGAGAGGAGAGTCCACAAGCTTTTGTCGAAACACCATTTACAACCACAGAAAATTACTGTTTGGTGCGCTTTATGGGCTGACGGAGTCAGAATGTTACTCTTTGTGGAAATTGGTGTTCCAGATTGTTTATTTACGTACCCATTCAACCAAAAATGGGCTTCATCGGAAAAATAAAATTTTGAGTGGACGAAGTGTACGATAAGTTTGACGAACAGAGCCATTATTTTGATTAAAAATTTTCACAATTTAAACGCGTTTGGTTCTGGTGTAAGTCGATCCATAATGAAATATCAAAGCAAACAAAAAAAGCAACTATCAGCTGTTAAATGGGTGATCAAATAAAGCAGTGATGCCAACTCAAAGTTGTATCACTCTATAAAAAAACACCCTATAGTTATGCAGTGCTGACAGCTTGACGTCGTTTCTTTTCGTTCCTTTTTGCTAACACTTTGGGCCATTTTGTATTGAAGTAACGGCAAAGAATTGCCGTTTTTATTCAAAAATAAAAGTTATATATCTGACACGATCTATTAATTTAATTTTTTAGTTTATTTTAAGTTTTTATTTTTTTATTAAAACTTTCCTTATTTTTGTTATTTATATAATTTTTTATTTATTTATTTATTTATTCTTTTTGTAAGGGATTTTGAAAATAGATATTTCAATATTATGCCGAAAGGATACGGTCGTATATCTGAACAGGAATAGAATGAAATTTTTTTAAAGCAAAGGGCCCACCTTTTTTCCCACAATAATTCTTGTGTTTTTATTTATTATGTCTCAAAATTTAGTTGGATTTTCTTGAAACGCGTATTTTTTATTTATTTTAAACAATTAATTTTTAATATTTTAGTTTAATTTAATTTACTTGGAAAGCGTGCAAAAATACTTGCACATTATGAGAAGATAAGAACATGAACCACACCAACAGCTTCGTGCGAATGCCATGTGGCGTATAAGTCATATTATTAATAATATTAAGTATACGCCTGGAAGGCCTCAAATGAAACGTAAAAAAGTACAATATTTAATTTTCTTAATTAATAAGTCGCTTTTTCATTATTTTAAGAAGAAAAAAACCCCATAAAAGCCTGCCTGATATTGATTTCTTTTCTTGAAAAGAATGCAACATTTTTCACACTTTTTGATAGAAAATGGCAACATTCTGTTATTTTGATATAAAGAATTTGTTGGAAATTAATCCAACATCACTACGAAAAATAATGTCTGCTTAAAACTATTCCAATTTGCCACTTTTCAGAAAATACGGTGCAAATATGTTGCATGTTTTATTAGAAACGAAAACGCCCTGAGATCTTTTTGTGCAGCCAAGTCTGGTTGTCATACACTTAAACAAAAAACTCCGTATATAAAAATTTTTCTATTTTAGCGAATAATTTCTACTGTGACATGAAAAGTTTTCTTAGCAAAAATTCTTTCGCCTTAAGAAATGGTTTAAAAAGCATTTGAAATATATTTTTTTACAAAAAAAAAAAAAAACAACATGTTCAAATAATCATCGAATACAGTTGGCTTTAACATGATTCTAACACCAGTCAGTTGGCCAAGAAAAATAAGGGAAAATTAAATGGAATAAAAACTTTAAATAAAATCAAAAAAATAAGAACAGCCCAAGTACTGCACAAGCTGGAGCAAAATGTGAACAATGCAAAACCGAATGACTGAAAAAAAGAGAAAAAAAAAAAATATTAAAAAGAAAATAATAAGAAATACTTGAAACTGAAATGGCAAGAAAGGCTCGCATACAAAAAAGGTCTTAAATAAGAAGAATGGCCCTTGAAAGAAGAATGCCTTTTTCTAATTTTCCAACTGGAACAGAAGCAGCAGCCGCAACCACTGAACAACAACCAGGACAAGTGAAATGGAGGAGAGAAATAATAACGAAATTTAATTAACGCACATACCAGCGTCGATTAGTAGTTGTCATTTGTTGCTGTCATTTTTTTCTCTTAAAGTCGGAGGTTTTTTCTTTTATTTTTATTTTTTGTGGGTTTTTTTAAACAGTCAGTCGGTTACATGCTCGTGATACACTAACTTGGCTGCATGTCAAACGTTTGTTGCAGCACTGAAATTCATTCTATTTGCGCGCTCCTATTGATTGTGTTGTTTGGGTAGGGCTGCAAATATTGGACCAGAGTTGTTCCCAAGATTGTCTGATTTAATTTGAGTCCGATTATTTTCTTCATAATCCTCTTAATTATTTCACAATATTCAGAATAAATGCTTGACTCCAGCCTCAGTTATTGAGGAGTTACAATTTCATAGACAACAACTATTTTGTGTTCCTTGGCCCATTCCGTGGCGAAAAGGGTATTAGACAATCGGCCAAACTGTTTCGTACAGAAGGAAACTTGTATAGGGTGTTTTTTATAGAGTGATACAACTTTGAGTTGCCATCACTGCTTTATTTGACCACCCATTTAACAGCTGATAGTTGCTTTTTGTTAAGTTTCCTTGGACATTTTATTATGGATGGATTTACACCAGAGCAACGCGTACAAATTTATTTTCACAATTGAATCAAAATAATGATTCTTTTCGTCAAACTTATCGTGCAGTTCGTACATTCAAAATTTTTTTTCCGATGAAGCCCATTTTCGTTTGAGCGGGTACGTAAATAAACAGAGTTGTCGCATTTGGAGGGAGAAGAATCCAGAAGCTTATTGTCCACAGAAAATTACCGCTTCAGCTGTGGCGGCCACATGGCCGAAATCATTTTTAAACATTAATGTCATAAAATGTTCCATCCAATAAAGACCGTTTCATTGATATCAGAAATATATTACTATGTTTTATTGTGATTTAAACTTGTATCACTCTATAAAAAACACCCTATATTTATTCATTTTATAAATATTTTTGCAATTTCTCATTGTTTGAATTATTTTTGCCAGAATGTAGCACGAGTACTAATTTCATTTGCTGAAGCTGGTTTGTATGTGCGTGTGCGTGTGCATGTGAATGTGCATCTGTGTGTGTGTGTGTTGGTATCTGTAAACTGCTTCCATAAATGGCTTTAGTTCCTTGTAAATAACTTTTTTTTCTTTCTTTCTTTTTTACGTCGTTTATTCTTGCTGCTTCCACTCTTCTTATTTCGTACTTCACAGAGTACAATTTTCTGTAATACTTGACTTAGTTTCTTATAAACATGGCGTCGTCTTGTATCTTGTATCTTAAAGTCAGCGTAAGTGTAGGTTGTTGATTGTTGGATTGTTGGATTGTATGCTAGTTTCAGTCTCTGTCTGTCTGTGTATGTTTGTGTGTGTATGTGTGTTAGTTTGCATTGTTGGCCAAGTTGTTTAAAAATCATTACATTTAAGTGAAGCATTCAATTTGTTGTTGTTTTAATATATTCTTTTTTTTCTATTCTATATTTCCATAAAAATCATTCTTCAATTTGTGATTCCTTTTTTGCTTTCTTGACTCCTTTTTTTATAACTCTCTACCCACATAATTGTTGTTTCTAGGGTCTTGATTATTGCCTGGGATTGTTCTCATGGATTTTGTGCTACGATTTGATCTTGTTTTTTATTTTATTTTCTTTATTCTTTTATTTTATTTTTCTTTCTTTTTGGTTTTGCAGCCAAAGTAATTTGGGAGAATAACAATTCTGTTTCATTTAGTTGGCATTTTTGTAAGTGATTTTTTATTTCTTGTTCTCAGGCTTCATTAAGCCAACCGTTAAATGGCAATTAACAATATTTCGCTTTGCAAAGAAACAAACGGTTTGACAAATCATTAGGTTTTGCCGGTTATTTGTTAATTATTTTTTTTATCATGTTTGTCTTTTAATTATGGCAAAAGTTGTTGTTTTGTTATATTTGTAAATTAATTAATTGATAGTAGAAGAATGTAACAAAACATTCTTTGAAATTGAAAGTCAATCCGTATGAAACTTTTTTGCTAAAAAGTTACTGTTGTCAGGTTGCTTCTAAGAGGTAATAATTGAGTTAATTTACCCTCAAGGATGCTTCCAAAAATTACATAAAATATTAGCGATACTTTAATACTTTTTTCGGTTACATATAACGGGTGGTGTATGAGCTTTCTTTAGTTTTATTAATCATACGTTCTGTAATAAAACCAAAAGAAAATTTTGATTTTTCAAATTTAAAAATTTAATATAAAAAACCAGTGCCTCGTTTCTGTAACTGATGTGAGAAGTTCTCACATCGAAAATTTAAATAATTATGGTTGTCATGCTCTTTATTGTAGGGTTATCCATAGAATAATATATTTATTCTAATAAAAATCCCACAAAAAATATTAAATGTGTTTCACAAAGTGACCACAATTTTTTCGATGCGAGAAGTTCTCACTTCAGTTACAGAGACGAGGCACAGGTAGTTCTTGGTTTTACGCTTCTTTGCAAATATTTAGTTTTTTTATCAGTTCCCGAAGTTCTGAGTCCCTAAGAAGCTTTCCAAAGTAGTTTCGGGAGCCTGTCACTATAACTCTATACGTATGTGTACGTGTGTTTGATGTGTGTGTGTGTCGGCATGTGGATGTGTGTGTGTTTGGGCGTGAATGGCTGTGGGCGTGGATGGATGTAGGAGTGGATGCCTGTGGGTGTGCATGATTGTGGGCGTGTGTGTGTGTGTTTTTACTCATGTGGTTTGGGTGTGCATGTGTGTGTTTTTGGTGTGTGTAGGTGTGTGGTCTTGGTGTGTGTGTGGCGGTGTGCGCGTGTGTGTGTGGGCGTGTGCGCGTGCTCATGTGGCTTGGGTGTATGTGTGTAGTTTTGGTTTGTGTATGTGTGTGTGTGTGGGCGTGTGTGGTCGTGTGTGTGTGCTGCTCATGTGGCTTGGTTGTGTAGGTGTGTGGTTTTGGTGTGTGTGTGTGTGTGCGTGTTTGAGTGTTGTGTGAATTCATGTATAATGTGGGAGGATGTCTGTGTATGTGTGGGTAAGTACCGCTCATATCTTTTAAATTGACCCAAACTGGTTCTAAAGAGTTCTACCAAAATAAATTTCCCTTGAAATATAACCGATTCGGGTCAGTAAATTTTTCCATCGACTTGGTATATTTTTTTTTAATTTCTTTATGCTTTTCATAATATCCGCTTAGAAACTTTCTTATATCCAATAAAAACATGAAGTTTATCGGTTTGTTTGTTTGTGCAGGCATTTTTGTGACTGCCCTGTATTTTTTTTTCTTCATCATCTTATTACTTTTAGCAACATTGAAGTGAAACTATTTTCATTCACAAATATTGTGGAAGAACATAAAATAAAAAAGCAGTCAAAATACAAAAAAAAAAAAAAAAAAAAAAAAAAAACAAGGGCAACGTGCCTAAACTGAAATCAATAACCAACAAATCACCATTAACACCAGTCAAATGGACAGATAAATAACTGGTCCTCTACGGCAAGAAGATTAAATTCTACTGGTAACAAATTTAATTTCAGTTGATGCTTTCCATTACTCCCCCTTCCCCCTGTTGCCATAATACACTAACACATACACGCAGGTACAACCATAACCAAATATTCTAAATTATACTCTGCAACAACAACAACAACAATAAATTTATATATATATATATATTTTTGGTTCATTGAATATGATTATTGTTACACACATAAAATGACCGCAATTTGCACAACGTTAAATACACGTACAAATAACTACACATACACACGGACACACACACACACACGAACACATAAAATAAAAAATCATGAACGAACGAACACACATCGATAAGCACTTGTTCAAACTATAGAAAACATTAATCCCAACGGTTCTCTAAATCGATAGTGACTGAAAATTTATGATGTAACGGGGACCGCATGAAATGACTCACCAGCAGGCTTTTTTAAAGGGGAATTCCCCTAAAAATGGGTAAAAGGAAACAGGCAATATTTTTTATGGAATATTTTTGATAAAATAAAACCGGCAGCTCGAAATACTGTCTGATGGATTTAAAGGATGAGGAAGAGCTGATCACACAACAAAAATCGGTGGAAGGTTTATGCAGGATTTTTTTTATTTATTAATTTTATTTTTTTTTTTTATAAAGATATAAATAAACATATTTAGAAAACGGCTGATCGCAAGGCCTATCCCTGCAACTCTCTCTTCAATTTCTATTTTCCATTCATTTTGGATCTCTTTAAACAGATTTGAGCGAATAGGTCTTATATATCCTAGAGAAATGGTACGGCGTCCTCAGAACTCAGAACTTCGACTCCTGATGAGAATCCGATTTTTGCAATAACGTCCCGATTTTCCAAAACTTCAAATTTCTTTTACAAGATTAAACAAATTAATTTCATATGCCAGTAATTTTTTCCTTTTAAAATTCTGTTGACATAAACTGTTGAGGGATTGTTGAGGTGAGATCGAGGCTGCTGATCACTTGGACCTCCAACTATATAAAAACCGTGGCATCAAAATTCCCCCATATATAAATTCTGCGTAACGCAAAACAGCAGATTTGATTGAACACCGAACGAACTGGCGGGTTGGGCATCGTGATGAAAATGAAATATGATGTTCGAGAAGAATATCTAACCGCCAATATCTGCATGAATCTGCAAATATGTGCATACAATTATATATGGGAGTGTGTGTATGTGTGTTTGTATATGTGTGTGTGTGTGTGTGTGCGCGCCTGCATACGGCCAACACTAAAACAAATTAAATTTTCATACACATTCGCAGCCATTTTTATTTGGAATGTGCGATTTTAGCATGGATTTGGATTCCTTTTTTTTTTTCTTTTCTATTCTTCTTTTATTAAAAATATAACAGAAATAATATTTGAGAAATATATAGAAAAAAAGCATTTGAACCAGTTCCATGGCACGAACATAAATTTCTAAATATTTCATTTTTATTGCTCTCATGTGTTGGCACATAAATTCAATTCTTTCTTTTTTCGATTGAAAAAATTTAAGTTTTTTGAAGTCAATAAAAATTAACTTAATTGTTATTTTGGAGTATATTAAAGACACACAAACACACAAACACACACACACAAACACACACACACAAACACACATATATACATGCATCTATTCAAACGGTCATGCCACAATATGCTGTTCCAATCGAATGGAGTCCGTAGTGCTACACGTCAACTGCAAGTGGCGTTTGCAGAGTAAAATTTCCTTTTGAAACTTTCCAAATCTTAAGTATCGTTAACTGAAATTGTTAACGTTTCTTCAACTGCCACGAGTGAGTGCAACGCTTATTTGCTCCGCAGTTATTTTGGCCATAAATTATCGTTTAGAAAATGTAATTGAATTCAAATGGAAATTGTTTGCCAAACATCGATCGCATGCCCGTGATTTACTCTCTGTCTTAACAGTTCGTTAATTTATTAATTAAAAATATTTTATGTGTCTGAAGAAAAAATGTTTTGGACACGAGAAATACTTTAAGAAAGAGAACAAAATAGAAACCTCGTCCTTTTAGCTACACAAGCAGAGCGGGCACATGGAAACGAATAATTTTGATTTGAAGAAAAAACAAACAAAAATATTTTCACAAAAATTGTGTTATTAAAAAGCTAAACAAAAGTCTGATGCATTTCCGCTTCTATCGGAATATCTGGACTAATAAAAATCGTATATGATGAAATTTGTTGGGTTTTACAGAGTGGGCAAATTTGAGGTTAGGAAGTAAATTGGCTGTCATATGATGAAATGTCAATCAATCAGCTGTCATCTTTTGAAAATTATTTTGTATGAAGTTGGGAAATTTTAACCCTGGAATGCTACACTCTTAAACAAAAAAATTTTTGTGTGCAAATTTACTTACAAAAAACGTAAATATTTTACTGCATCACTTTGTAAAATTTGAGCAGCTTTTCGTCGTAATCAGGCTGCTTCTGGAACCGCTAAGCGTAACTTAATCGCTAAATTCAAGGCTCACGATACCGTTGCTGACAACAGACCAAAACAATACGCTCGTGGTGGTCGTAGGGATGGCAACATCACCATTTTGGTCTATTTTACAGGAAAGTGTTGGGACTGAGTCTGGGACATTAACTTTTCGACGTTGGCAACATTTGGGCATCACCAGCGGCACGTTGCGCAACATTTTGTATGGAGATCTTCTTCACTTCACTCTTCTGAAGTTCAACTCGCTCCAAAGTTAAAGTGGGTTCACCATTTTTACGTCAAAAGTTTAGGAATTGAATGTTTGAAAAACTGAACGGATTAGTTCAACGAAATCATCTTCAGTGATAAGGCCCATTCACTTGCAATTAGGCGGTAAAGAAAAAAAGATTGTCACTTATTCGGCCCACAAAATCCACAAATAGTCCTAAACAAAATCTTTAGATCCAAGGAAAGTGATCATATCGTGCAGTTTGTGGTCAGGCGGCATCAGCGTTTTTTACTTTTTACAAAATGAGAACGTGATCGGGATGACCATGAATTACCTGCGCTACGCAGCCAAGATAACTTATTTTTAGTGGCCACAATTGGCTAATTTTTCAGTGACCTTCAGCTTTAGCAAAGTCCGTGCCATAAGCTGCACAGTGGGCCAAACAATTTAGTAAGTGCATGAAAAATTTTCCGGTCGCATAATTTCTCGATTTGTGGATGTCAATTGGCCGCTTCGTTCTGGTGATTTAAAGCGTCGGGATTATTTTCTCTGGGGTCATTTGAAAGACCGGGTTTTCCTGAAGAAAAATACAAACAGCTGACGCTCTGAAAGTTAAAATTTGATGCTGCATTGAAGAGATACGTTAAGCTTTCTGGCAAAACAGGGTTCAAAGTTTTGTGAAAAGGGTGGACGTCTGCTGGAATACAAGAAGTGGATATTTGCCCCGACATCATATTCCATTAATAATTCCCGGATTTCTACTTTACGTTGGTATCAATAAAACTGAATTTGTCGGGAAAAAATTGTGTTTTTAAGCCAATTTACTTCCTAACCTCAAATTTAAAGGACCCTTTATTTCTGTGATTTGACTTATTTGTATTGAGAGTTTCGGAATTCATATTCTTTTACACGTCAATGCTTTCGTTAAAAATTTCATTATGAATAAAAAAAATTGTATTCTTTAATTAGAAGAAAAATTAGATATTAAAATTTAGGAAATATAATATAATGATTTGAATGATAAAACTTCACTCATGTCTCACTGACATATTTTTATGAAATTTTCTGTGAAATTATTTTTCTTATCTTAAACTTAATTTTATAGGCCGATTTTTCGAAAAGTATATAAAATTTATAAAGAGTTGAGAAAGCACAAGGGAAAGTCAACAACAGTTTTTTATATTCAACTTACACAGCAGAGCAGAACAGCTGTTTTCAAAAGCCGCTACGCTTTCATCATGCTTATTACTGTTCACTAACACTTGTATGCCGGCCATTTAATAAACAGGCTCCGAATTTCACAAAAAAAAAAAACTTTAAAAATAAAATATGGACACTGCGGGGACACAATTCGACTCGTGATACTTTTTGCAATTTTTTTCAAAACTTGTTGTTCAAAAAATGTTCTTCATCAAATTGATGCCTGAATACCTGCTCACTCGTACTTTTATCTGCATGCATAATCATCGTTTTAATTAATGCCTCATACTTCTCTGGCATTAAAAAGTTTTTCTTCCATAAAAAAAAAAAGAAAAGAAAAAAAAAGCATGAAGAAGAAGCATTTTGTTACAAAATGCTCTGCTCGTTCACTCTGCGCCGTGTTTGAAGTGAAGAAATAAATTTAGTATTTAACACATTATGATTTTGAAATGAAGTAAAAAAATAGAGAACTGAACTTTATCGTTAGTAAATATTTGCATTACGGCTCTTCTGTTCCGTGTGCACCTTCTTTGCCTTCTCGCACTCTGGGTTTTTGCTTTGAGAGAAACTAAAAAAAAATGTGTTTGATAAAAAGCAGAAGTTCTTTTTAAGCTGCACACGTTGGACGTTTTCTTTTTTTTTCTGTTAGACAATTTGTAATTTTTATCATAATCATTAAAAATTTGACACGTACGCAATTTGATGGTATTAAGGATTTTTCCACTTCTCTTCTACTTCGTCTTTTTGCTACTGTTTAAGGTATTTCAACTGAATTGTAGCGCATGAAGTTAAAGACTTAATGGAGGAAGTTTTAAAAGTATAAATTTCAAAGATGCTGCACTCGCACCGACAGCAGACTCATATTAACTTGCATTATATGGGAGCATTGTGTTGGCGAAAACGAGTTGTTAAAAGATGCTGCCTAAATAAAAAAAATAAATATATAAAAGTAATTGGGAACGTGCGCCTATTCCACGAGTAACGCTCATTTCTTTTCTACAAAAGAATGCAACATTTTTTACACCTTTTAAATCAAAATGGCAACATTTTGTCATTTAAAAATAAAAAAATTAATAGAATTCAATCCAAAGTATTTTACGAAAAATATTTTATGTTTTAAAACTTCTTCAAATTGTCACTTTAAAAAAACGTGAAGAAATGTCACAGTTTTTACACTTTTTACCAACATTTTGTCATTTAAAAATAATAAAAAATTAATAGAATTTAATCCAACATATTCTAGGAAAAATACTTTATATTTCAAAACTTCTTCAAACTGTCATTTTTAAAAAAAGGAGTAAAAAATGTAACATTTTTTACACTTTTTAGCACAATATGGCAAAATTGTTTCAATTAAAATATTAAAAAAATTTATGGAAATTAATCCAACATGTTTTACTAAAAATATTTTATATTTTAAAACTCCTTCAAATTGTCACTTTTTAAAAAAGAAGTGAGAAAATTTTAAACTTTTTTCGAGAAAAGAACACACCATAAGATGCAATTAACTGATTTTTAACAGAAATATAAAATAGATTAACAAAAATGTTAGGGATATTCACTTTTCAATGATCAACTCCTCAAACGCCTTTTTGGAGTTACGAAATTATTTAAATAAAATGGCGTTATTTTCTTACAGAAGAGTTTGACAAACTTTGAATTTAATCAATTGCCAAATTTAATATTAAAATATGGTCGAGTTCTTTCAATGTTAAAAAATTATTTAGATACTTTTTTAATGCAAAACGTTGAGCCACTTCTTTTATAAAAGCAAGTTTCAATATTTCCTTCCTGCATCTTGTAAAATATTTTGCAACAAATTTAAATTTTAATGAAAATAAGATGAACCAGTTGTCAAATAGTCTGTTAAAATTTTAAGAAGCTCTTGTTGGAATACTTCCCCGATATAAAGGGTCATTGATATTTGAAAATGGGCTGTTTGAAAAGGACAACAAAAATTTTGACTTCTTGCATATTTTCAATACATTATTTTGAAGCGGATGTACAGAATTATAAAATCTGTACATCCGCATTTAGAAGCACTTAAGAATTCGAAAGTCTTTATCAAATACAAGCGAATATTAAGTTCAGTACAAAATTATTAAATTTATTCGCGGTATTCTCAGGAATTTATGTAGATTCGTCAGCCATATTAATCTGGAGTTTCCCGAAGAGATGGAAGCTGCTTCAATTTAAATTTGTAGAGATTCAAATCTTCTATCAACTTATCAAACGATCTACTTGCGGTTTCCAACGTTTTTGTATATAATTTTTTAACAGGTTTCCACACAAAAAGAGATAAAAGGAAATAAACACCTGCTTCCTCGTTTGGAAAATAGGGGCCATAACAATGCAGTTACTAATAGTCTACTAACACAGACAAGCACACACACACACACACACAAGAATATTAAAAACACCTACAAGAGCCCAGCAAACAACCACAAAAGTTTTATTAAAACAAAATTGAATCAACTTCGTGCTCAAATAACCATCTCTTCTTTTTTTCTAATTTTATAGGCTAAAAGTTGTCATTTTAGATTCAGAAAGACATGATAAATATTCAACAACAAAAAAAAAAACAAGTGAAGTTGCAAAGCAGAACTGCTGTTTTCAAAAGACGCTACATCTTCAGTGATCAGTAATAAAACTGCTTCATTTAAAATCGTTCGAGATTGTGTTTGTTGGGCAGTTGCATTTCAGAATATAGAAAAGCAAAAGCATTAACGTGGTGTTGTAAGCACGTGTTTTATTGGTTGGGGTTTTCATAACAATTTTTTTACGTGCCACTTGTAACGATTTGTGCCGGCGAATGTTTGAGTTCTTATTTCTAACATCAAAACTCCAAATTGGTTATAAGAGTTACACATTCCAGAAGTTTATAAAATCTTGTTACACGAGAGAACAGAATTTTAAGAAATGCAACTGGATGAGGAACTGCAGTAAATATGTAGCAGCAGAGATCAATGAAATACCGGAAGTGGTTGGTGGTTGTAGCAAATAATTATTTCTCTCAGCCGATCTTTTCTCAAAAATCAGGACTTCTCCTTTTGGGTGTATGTTTTGTTTGTTTTAAGATTTATGATATAGAAAATATGAGGCGTTGCTTCTTACTGAGCAACTTTGATGCGACTTGATTTTTTTATATTTTTATTATTTTAATTTTTTTTTTATTTTTTTATTTTTTAATTTTTTTATTTTTTTATTATTTTTTATTTCAATTTATTATGGATGACTTCGTGAGATACCTGCTATTGCTGCTGAATGTTGCCAGAAGCGAATAACTGCTTTTTGGTTGATCGTAAAATGAGCGAAAATTCGAGAGAATTTTTTTCCACTTCAATTTTCACAATTCGGTTTTGAATAGAGAAGAGAAAAATTTGCTGCAAAATGACGAATAGCTACAACTCTGTTGATCGTAAAATGAGCGACGACTTCGAGGGCATTTTTTGCACGCGAGTAACTACAATTCTTTTGATTGTAAAATGAGCGACGACGTGAAGAGTATTTTTTTCGCTTCAATTTTCACAATTTGATTTTGAATAGGGAAGAGAAAAATTTGCGGCAAAATCACGAATAACTATTTGATCATAAAATGAGCGACGACTTCGAAGGCATTTTTCGGACTTCAGTTCTTACAATTCGGATTTGAATAGAGAAGGGAAAAATTGCAGGAAGGCGACGAATAACTATTATTCTGTTGATCGTAAAATGAGCGAAATACTTGATGATAAAATCTGTCCAATTAAATTTTCAAAATTTTAAGGCGTAGATGCTGCATTAAACACTTCATGCTGAACAGAAACGTCAACACGGTTTGACAATCTCAGCTGGGAAACCGGAGTCTTTTTCCAAGTTCGAATTATAATAATTCTCATTCTATTGACTAAAATTCTCATAGAATTTTTTTACAGCTAATTTTTTAAAGAAATTTATTAGTTTCATTTTAATATTAAGAAACGTTTTAGGCCATTGTGCAGTGCAACTGCAAGGGAAGTGCTTTCAACTTTGAAAATATGTATTTTTTTCTACCGAAATTCTAATGCAACATGAATAAATTTATGCACAAACTCTCTCTCAAACACATGCTCGTACTGGCATTAGATGCGGATAAGTACTGGATGTGCATTTATGTTTGTGTGTGTGTGTTAAATATCTTAAACGTGCTTAGAATTCTCACAATTGCCCAAATATGGTTGCTCGAGAAAGAAATGAATTATAAAACAGATCGTCCAATACACAGATAAATCATACAATAGCATTTTGCTTGTATTGTAGTTCGTACTTCAGAAATAGAATATATTTTTCCTTTCATGCTTTGCTTTTTAACTGAAGTTAAAGGGTAAGAAAATAACAATGAAAGTATCTCTTTTAAGTAAAAATGTCCAGTTTCACAGAAATAATAATGACTTTATCTTTTAACATTTTCTGTTTATTTACTCGTACTTTATTTGCTTCATTTTTCCCTCTTCCATTTGCTGCAGCAGACATTCAACTTCTCATTTGTATCTTCGACCACGTTTTGGTAGTATTTTTTTATTTGACTGTATTGGCAAGTTTCGAAATGTACGATACACCGTCAGCAAACAAACGAGCACTTATTGCCAAAATGCTAACTGGGGGATATTTTGTGGTTTGCAAAAAGCGTCATTCTTTTCTTTTCGTTATTTCGCTCATGTTTTTATTTCGTGTTGTTAGAGTTTTTAGCATTTATGCTAAATTTGCACACACACGCACACAAAGAAAAGAGATACAAAAATGCACAAGTATTGGTGTCAATGAATGAAACAACATGTTGTTTTTTTTTCTTTTTGTACATCTTTTGCTTTTTACACTGTCGTCATGACTTTTGCATGTTTAGCAGCAAAGACGACCATTTTAATACTTTTCCAATGACAGGATGAATACAGACGAAATTTGTGTATCTCGTTTTAGATTAAAAAACAAGAGAAAAATCATTTTTTAGTATGCAAAATGTAAATAGAAAAGGTTTCCATTGAATGGCCTGCTTTTAAGAGTTTCAGATATGGAAATTAAAAACACATTTTGCAAGCAGATGTTGCCAAGTCTCCTGGTATTGACTCTGAAGCTTGCAAATTACCGAAAGTGCATGATAACCTGGAGTGTTTTTTAAAAAACTATCCTCCCTCGCCGATCGGGATGCAACGATTTGATAGAAAGCCATCTTAAAAGAGGCAGAGAAGTAGATAAAGAGAGAGAGAGAGAGAGAGAGAGAGAAATGTGTAGTACTAAAATAAAAATTATTCTCTAAAAGAAAGTAAATATTTTATCTTCCAGTCACTTATGGCAGCGATTGGGGCCCTCGATCCAAGAAGAATAAAATCATAGTGTGAACTTGGATGTCTAAAATGTCTAGCACGACTTAAAGACATGACTTCAATATGGTTTGGGTTCCAGGGCATGAAGGCATTCAGGGAAATGAAAAAGCAAACAAAAGCGCAAGAGCAGGTACGACGAGCAGGTACGAGCAGAAACAGACTCACGTTGCGATATTGATATTCCCGCAGTTGATCTGTTAACTATTTAAAAAGAGTCGGCAGAGAAGAAGGCGACAATCAGGTGGTTTGCAGTGGCTATCCAAAACAACTCTATAGGCCTTACTTAGCTTCGCTACGGGTATTAAATTTCTCCTAAGTTTAGAAAAGCCTCTGGTACTCCCGGCAGGACTTATGACGAGCACTGTGCGTTCGGGCACATGTCACAGCGATGATTGTTGCAGAAGGTGCTTCGATGACGAAGAAGAGGAGTCAGCACAGGATCTTCTCTGTGACTACCCGGCCTTGCAGAAGCTTAAACACGTAGGCTTCTTCGTATCTGAATGAGAATATTTTTCTATGTTCTTTAGTGGTTACGCTAGTGTGAGCAAATATTTGCCAAATCTGACCAAATATTTAATTGTAAAAGTTACGCTCTACGAGAGACTCTTGGCATTTCCCAAGTCGCAATAACTTTAAATGCAACACTGCTGTGGTCATTCACAATAGACTACCGTCAATTGGAGTTTGAGCCAACTGCGCGTCATTTAATTTGAGCTTAAAAGCTTTTAAAATAAAAGCAAAAAACCTCGTGAATTTGAGAAATAAATGGCAGAAAACTTCATTTTGTTTGGTGATTAAAAAGTATTCTTTTCTTTAAAACTCATCACAGAATCTAAGGAAGGAGTTGGTAAATACTATGGCAACACTGGACCATCAATTTCAATGGCTGCACAGTTGTTCACTGACGCCGCACATTCGGATCGCTCAAAAGAGCTCATCTCACCAGAAATCGTTGATAAAATTCATGAATAATATTTTAAAGACCTGAAGAAATTCGTGGATGTTAAGAGGTTATGGTCGCATAAACTCCTAATTTTAGGGCCTTCAGAAAGCCTATAATTTGGGAACACTAGGAATATTTTAAACACGCCGGACTAAATTGTGTCCAAGTATTTTAGTATTAATGAAAGTATTTCATTAATTTGACGAGAATTAGGTTTAAGACACTTCAACGAAAATTGTTGCATTGATCCAACAAATCATGACGTTGCTAGAATTTATATAAAATTTTTCTTTGATTTAAATTTAAAATTCATAGAATTTCAGAACAAAATTATTACAGTGCATCGCTCCATAAGAAAAGAAATAATAAAAAAATTTATAAAAAATATATTTTTGTGTTTTATTATCATTTTCAAAAGTCATGCAGCTAAAAGTAAAACACCCGATATTTGCATTGATCGCAAAAGGTTGACGCTATAATTTTTGAATTTTTCAATGAAATTTGTCTTGAATGCACTCACGTAAATAGCAGTCATGCTCCGAAATGCTGTGATTGCAATTAAAACGTTTGCAATCTCTTACAGCTCTGATGTGTACACACACACACACACACACACACACACAGAATTTCGCAGACAGCACGTAAAACATTTAGATTTTCTTGTTTATGGAGTTATTTTTTTTTTGCCCCAACCAATTTCGCTTGTAAAAGTATTTGTTTATTTAAAATTCTCCGTATTTTATGATTTTATTATATCTCTTCTTCTTCTTCTTCTTCTTTACATTTAAATTCCGATTCTTTTAGGGGAAATTTAAGTTTTTTTGATAAACACATGACGCAAAGCTTCAGTACTTGCAACATGACGTAAGAAATTGTCGCCTCGTTATTGTGACAACTGCTCTCTTTGCATGTGGGTAAGAACGCGCTCTCCTGTTTCGTGGGAATGATCGCTTGCTATCGAGAACCGATTAATAGAATTCCAAAGGTAAAAAAAAAAACACTTGTCTAAACGATTGAAAACTGGAGCGTATACGTGTGCCACTATTAACTCGCTGATGATGATATGGCAGTGGCTTCCGAAAACAACTGTTCTGCTTATGCAGCTTTTTAATTGTTTCATGTTATTTATTTGCTTAAGCGATGGAAAAGTCAACTGTATATAGGTGTGCCACTATCAACTCGCTGATGATGAAACTGCAGTGGCTTTCGAAAACAGCTGTTCTGCTTGTGCAGCTTTCCAATTGTCTTGTTTTATTTATTAATGAAATAATAAAATTTATATTTTATCTGATGAAATTTATACCAAATTTTTTTACTGCTAATAAAATTGGCCAGATATTTAATGTTTTTTTTATAAATCAACTAAATCCAATTTCAATTTGCCTTTTATCTTTCCCCACATTCTTCTCAGTAAAATATTGACTCAAAAATCTTTTTTTTTTTGTTGTAAAATTTTTCTTAATTTAGAAATTTGTAAGAATATGGCGACTTGTTAATGAAGCTCCTTTTCATTTTAAATCAATTTTCTGTTAAAAATCTTTTCAATTCTAAGAAAAAAAAAACTTAATAAAAGAAAAACTTTAGAAAAGAGCTGCCAATTCTTTTGCCTCAATAAATGGCTGACTGATTGTGAGTTTGTCTCAGAGGTCGTCCTTTAAGTTTGAAAGTGCTTGTTGCTGATAAAAGTGTATCTGGCGTTTGTAGGCAGACTAAAAGTGGTATAATTATATCAAGTAGATATTTTTAAGACCTTCACTATTCGCTGTGATATTTTTTAGCTGCCGTAACAAACACGAGCAAAAGCAACCAACCCCAACAACACCATCAACATCATGCTCGTCCTCATCAACAACGTGTTGCTGTTGCTGTTAATGCTGATAAGAATAATAAACGAAAAAAAAAATTATAAATAATGGGAAGAAATGTAGAGAAGGAACGAACTTAAAAGGACCAATTTTCTTCTGAATGAAGGCAAAATTTTATGAGGGCAATTGTTAGTTGAGTTGTAAATAAAATGCGATACAAGTAAATAAAAAGAAAATAAAAAGTTTTCTTTTGCGAATGCAAACAACTTTTTTGATTTCGTCCTTTTTTCTGTTTGTATTTTATTTTAATTCTTTTTGTTACCAATTGAAAGTCGTAAATAGCGAAACTTTCTTATCAATTCCAATTGCAATTTGAAATAATTTTTAGCAACTCGCTCTCGCACACAACAACAAACGAGCCAGTCCATGACACAAATAAAAAACGTTGTTGCACTATAATTATCGGTGTCAAAAACTTAAGTGTTGGGTAATTAATTTACACAACAACAACATTTAATTGCTTAAGTTCTAGTTTCGCAAGAAGTTTCATTTTTATTTCAAAATGCTGAGAGATTTCTTTGGCTCAATTCTTTATTCTTGGCCTTTTATTACGTTCCGCATGAATGATTGAATAAATATTTTTTTAGAATTAAAAAAGGATTTTGAATATTTGAAATTGAAATATTAAAATAAGAATCAACATTAAAATCTCTATGAAACTTTATAAATCAATAGGAACCGCAGGGACAGGACGTGAGTTCTTGTGGTGGTTGTTGTGAAACGAGTAGGGAAAATACAGTTTTCCACTTTCTTTGTGGAAGCCCAGCTGTTTAGGCAGCCCCGTACTGGGCAACCGCACTGATTAACCAGAGATCGATTTAGAAGAAGTGATTAGATATCTGAATCCAACCGGTCGTATTTAGCACCAGTAATCTGATGCTTGCTCTTGGGTACAGAACTGCATACATTAGCATGGGCAAGTGTAGTTGTCATGTGCCATCTCTTAATATATAATTGCGCACAGTGGGCATCCAAATAAACCAAACCAGTCGATTCTGAGTCATTTGAATTTCAAGGAGCCATAGAAAAAGTTTAAATTGTCGAGGGTTCAAATTCACCAGAGTTCAAACAATCAAAACGGATATAGAAAAATTTCAAATTAAAAAGAGTTGCTCTAAAATTTCAAAATTTTATTGTGATTTTTTTTAAATCACCAAAATAAAGCAAAAAAAAAATTTAACTTCCCACTAAGAAAATTTAAAATTTTTAAAAACTGGAGGTTATTGGTTTTATCTCGTTTAACAAAAAATTTAGTTCTTTTAGCATCTCGACGTTTTGAGACCCCAGGTTGTGTTTCTGACTGGTTATGAGAGGGGGTCAGTAGTAAAATTTTGTTGGTATAGATTAAGCCTCCAACTTTTTTGGAAATGGCTCCTTTTAGAAATTTTTTTGAAAATTTAAAAGTAAACAATTTTGAACAGGGTGTTTTTTATAGAGTGATACAACTTTGAGTTGGCATCACTGCCACCCATTTAACAGCTTTTTTAGTTTGCCTTGACATATCATTGTGAATGGACTTACATCAGAGCAATGCCTTTAAATTGTGGAAATTTTTAATCAAAATAATGGCTCTGTTCGTCAAACTTATCGTGCAGTTCGTCCATTCAAAATTTTATTTTCCGATGAAGCCCATTTTTGGTTGACTGGGTACACAAGCTTTTGTCGAAACACCATTTCCATCCACAGAAAATTACTGTTTGGTGCGTTTTATGGGCTGGCGGAGTCATTGGCCCATGTGTCTTCCAAAAGCGGCGATGGTCAGAATGTTACTGTTTGTGAAAATTGGTGTTCCAGATTGCGCCTTGTACGCGACAGCCGTGGCAGCCACATGGCCGAAATCATATTTAAACATTAATGTCATAAAATTTTCTATCCAATAAAGACCATTTCATTGATATCAAATATATATTACTATGTTTTATTGTGATTTCAACTTGTATCACTGTATAAAAAACACCCTATATTTGCATTCAATAACAGGACCTGAAGAAGACAAATTTCGTAAAAGCACAATAAAATTATTAAAATAAAAAAAGGTCGACAAAAATTAATTGTGAATGATTAGAAAGATATTTTTTAGACAAATAAAACAGCACCTTATTTGTTTAGCACACCTCGTATGTCCGTCTCTAGTCGATTTCTGGCTCGAGTATTTCTTATTGGTAGTCCAATTGCAGTGTTTTGTAATTAATTTCCCTTTTGCTTTTCTTTCAATATTATTTTTTATATCTTTTCTTTGCTCGAAACAAAGAGAAACTAAACAAATGACTTTAACCCCATTTATTGGTATCGAGTATAAATTCAATTTGAATAAGTTTATTTTTTTGCTTTTATCAGTTAAAACAAAACGACTTTTTCAATCTATTCTAATTCTTTGTAAGCATATTAACAAACTTTCAAATATTTTTTTTCTGCTTCGAATAGATACCAACACTAATCGAAAGTTTGTCTCTCATTTCTGTTGCTTTTTCTTTTACAACAATTTGATTGTAATAGAAGATAAATGCATGTCGGTGCAGAAAGAAGTTGCAAACTTGCCAGCTTATATGCACCCAATTAGTTATTGGCTTAAAAGCACAATGGCCAAATTGAATGGGAGAAACAATCAAAATCAACATAAAAGCTTCTACCGCCACAAGCAGTCAGGCAGGCAGGCAGTCGGGCAGACAGACAGACGGGCGGATAAACAAACAGTCAAGCAAGCGGTCAGTTAATCGGTCACTGAACAAAACTGGCCAAAACTGGCCAAAACTGACCAGAATCTGTTATGACGGGTGGAAGGATCAAAATGTCATTTACACAACCAATTTTGCTTAATGTTTTGACTTTTTTGCTGCAGACAAGTTTGTAAGTTTTTCCTTCCTCCCTTTTTCTATTATATTTGTCTTTCTTGTCTCCTCTGTTTTGGTATCACAAAATATTAATAATAACTGTGAAATAAATATTCAAACTTCAAAAGAGAAATGAGAGGAAAAAATTATTTAATAAAATAAACTTTTAGCATGTATTTGCTGCACAACAACTGCAACAAAAATTAAAGTGTCGATTTGCAGTGATAAAAACTGAAACTGGAAATTTAAAAAAAAAAATTATAAAAATATAATAAAAATAAAACTAAGAACAAGCATGGCAACTAACAACGAAACAAACGACTTTTTATACGAGAGCAAAAATATAAAAAAATATAAAAATAAATAAATTTATATAAAACAAACGCAAACTTAAATCAGATGACGTTATTATAAAGACAGTGGGGCAAGAGAGACAAATTATTAAAACATTTCTGTGATAAAATATATAAAATACGAGGTACTTTCGATAAACAAGTTTCCAATTTCAAATTATTTAAACAGTTCTGTGATAAAATCTATATAATACGAGGTACGTTCGAAAAATAAGTTTCCCATTTCTCGAGCGCTTTTTTAAACGCTTTTGCCTGTTTGTTTGTGTGTATGTTTCTAACGCTCCTTTTTCTAATTGTGCTCCCGTTCGTATACTTAATATTATTAATAATGTTACTCATACGTTCATACACTACCCGTTCAAGGTTGTTGGTGTGGTTAATGTTCTTATCTTATCATAAAGTGTAAGTATTTTCACACGCTTTCGAAGTAAATTAAATTAGCCTGAAATATTAAAAATTAATAGTTTAAAATAAATAATAACACGCTTTTTAAGAAAATCGAAATATATTTTAAATTACCTCAAAACATTAACAAACCAAAATACAAGTTTCATTAAACAAACAAAAAATGTGGAAAAATGGGGCACAAGCGTCCACACTGTTTTTGTATAATTCTGGTATTTTGCTTCGTTACTGTTTTGAGCTTTTCCTAAAATATATTTTTAATTCTTTAGTTCGGTTTTATTCAAAATCAAGTTTTTATTTTTTTATTTTAACAATTAATTTTTAATTTTTAATTTTTTACTTTAAAGTGCTTGAAAAGCATGTAAAAATACTTACACTTTATAAAAACATAAGAAATTGAATCCACTCTACACTATTCTCGAACAATCTCCTACATTCACAGTTTCCGTTCTATATTTCATTATGTGAATCAAATGACCGTCGGTGGAGTGATTTCGGCAGTCGATTCTTTTGAATTAGTTGTCGCACATTCCGTGAGTTATTTTAGTTATAATTGCCGAGTATTGGATTTCAAATGCTTCCGGGTATATACGATCTGGAAGGTAGCCCCCAAATTTCGGTAGTCATGTGACGTCGCCAAAACGTAACATTAAACGGTCTGAAATTTTCTCGAGCAATAAAACTAAAATCGAGGTCTGAAATCTTCTCGAGAAATAAAATTGAAATCGAGATCTGATCCGGCAATAAATGCAAAACCGAGGTCTGAAAATGTTCTCGTGCAATAAAAGCAAAAGCGATCATATTTTGTGGGATCGTGGCAACTTTTTGTGGCAAAAACTTTGAGTTTTTTTTATTTTTGTAATTTATATAAAATTGAATTATTATTAATAGTTGAGTGTTCGAAGTATATGAGAAATAATTTATAAATTAATAGAGAAAACAATACCCTTTTTATACACTCAACTTACAGAGCAAAGTAGAACAGCGCTGTTTTCGAAGGCCGCTGCCGTTTCTCATCAGTAATCGTGAGTATTTTTTTTTGCTACTGTTGAATGAAAAACCAGTTATGGGAAATTCGCATATTATTTTTTTGAAATATATTTTTAATAATTTTTTAAATTTAATTAAATGTTTCACTATTTTAACAACCGACTTCACTGTCTTTTCTAAACTTAATGTGGGCATTATAAAAACTAAATGAACATGTTCATGGGACAATTTCGAGTTTAGCTTAAAAACTCACATGCTCGTGTGCATGTATGCATTAACACAAGAATGTGTGTGTGTGTGTGTGTGTGTGTGTGAAATATCCTTAGAGATTTGAGACAGGCTAACTTGTATGTGTCTCTGGCTTTGCAAACACTTTGTGCAATTTTAGGGAGATATTATTTTAGCACTTCGTTAATGTCTGTGTCATTTAGAGTTTGAAGTCAAGGCGTGGAGTTCTTTTTTTATTTGGCGAAAATTTTTAAGAGAAGTGGGTTTTTTCCTGTAGTCGCCTTAAAGAAAGTTTTTGCTTCAGAAATCAATAAAATCTCGGACACGATCTTAAAAGTAGGTGCACTTAACCTTCGTCAAGACTGCCTTTTAGTGTAATTTCAAAATAAACCAGTAAATAAATGCAAGAAATTTAAAATTTATGAGCAGTTTAAGCCCACTGTAAATCAGTTGATCGAACCAAATACTTGAAATAAAATTTTTAAAAACTAATGGCGTTTTCTTTTCTGAAAAATATGTAAAGTTTTTTCACTTCTTTTTTGTTTTAAAACGGAAATTATATTTCGTATATATTGTTGAATTCATGTTTAACAAAGTCCTAATTTTAAAAGGGCAGAATGTTGCCATTTTCTATTAAAAAGTACACAAAATTTAACATTATTTTCAAGAAAAGAAATCAGCATAATTGTTCGAAAGGCTCTAGAGAAAGTTGACATCACTTTTATATATTGATCTTACACAGTAGATATATGAAACAAATATATTCAGAATGTAAGACATGAAGAAAATAATCAAACGGCAACACGCGAGACTTAACAAACATCCTTTTTTAATACAATTCTCGTATTGTTTTTCATAATAAAATTTGTACAAGTAGAAACTGTTATCACAGTCAATTGAACCGCCTAAAAAGTGATAATGAAAAATGCACTTGAGTACTGATGATGAAAATGCAGCGGCTTTTGAAAGCAGTTGTTCTGCTCTGCTAAAAACACATGTATTATTTCAAATGATGTTGACTTTCCCGTACGCTTTGTAATACCGAATTGAAATCACTTTTCGAACGAGTAGAATATCGAAATTCAGAAGAAAATAATCAAACGGCAACACGAGAGACGCAACAAAATGGTGTTACCATATTTTTGATATAACTCTCGTATTGTTTTTCATAATAATATTTGCACAAATAAAAACTGTTATGAAAGTACAACGGCTTTCGAAAACATTTGTTCTGCTAAAAATATATATAATTTAAAGTGATATTGACTTTTCCGTGCGCTTTGAAATACTGAATTGAAATCACTTTTCGATTGAGTAGACTATCAATATTCAGAATATAAGACATGAAGAAAACAATCAAACGGCAACACACGAGACTTCGCAAATGGGTGTTACCATATGTTTGATACAATTCTCGTATTGTTTTTCATACTAAAATTTGTACAACTAAAACAGTTAACCGCCCAAAAAGTGGTAACAAAAATGTACACAAGAGTACTAATGATAAAAGTGCAGCGGCTTTCCAAAACAGTTAGTTGTTCTGCTCTGCTAAAAAAAATATATAATTCAAAGTGATGTTGACTTTCCTGTGCGCTTTGAAATACCGAATTGAAATCACTTTTCGATCGAGTAAACTATCAAAATTCAGAATATAAGACATAATCCAACGGCAACACGCGAGACTTAGCAAACGGGTGTTACCATATTTTTTATACAATTCTCGTATTATTTTTCATAATAAAATTTGCACAAATAGGAAATCTTATCACATTCAGTTTAACCGCATAAGAAGTGGTAACAAAAAGAAAATATACAAGAGTACTAATGATAAAATTGCAGCGTCTTTCGAAAACAGTTGTTCTACTCTACTAAAAAAAAAAATTTATTATTTAAAGTGATATTGACTTTCCCGTGCGCTTTTTAATACTGAATTAAGTAGACTTTGAAAATTCAGAATATAAGACATGAAGAAAATAATCAAACAAAAGGGTGTTACCATATTTTTGATAAATTCTCGTATTGTCATAATAAAATCCGTGCAAATAGAAAATCTTATTACATTCAATTAAACCGCATAAAAAGTGGTAATAAAAAATTATACAAGAGTACTGATGATGGACGTGCTGCAGCTTTCGAAAACAGTTGTTCTACTCTGCAAAAAAAAATTGATAATTTAAAGTGGTGGTGACGATCCCGTGCGCTCTGGAATACTTTCGTGCATTTCTGATTTGAAATCACTTTTCGAACGAGTAGACTATCAAAATTTAATTCAAAATTATTCACATTTTCCGAAAACTTAAATCTTCTGATAATTTTTGTTGTGCCAGAACGATGGAAAGAAGGATTCATGAGAAGTTGGAGAAATTTGTGTAAACGTTTCACTAATTATTTGAAACCATCAGCCAGTTTTCTGTTGCACATGATGAATTGTTTTGGGCTGAGTTCACTCATCAGGCCGCAGCAATTAATGCAACCACGCAGTTGTAGAAATGAGAATTTTATTCTTGACTTGGTCAAGGACGGCCTCAAGCCAACCTTCCTCTTTGACTTCGTAAGTTTTATTAAAAGTATTTTATTTATTATTATAAAAATTTCACAAATACCCAAAATACCCGAAAGCTAAGCAACTAAAACCCTTGCTCGGCTTCGCCGGAGTCGTCTCTGTTAGCTTGTGATTGCATTAAAATAATAACAGTTTTAACAATTTAAAAATATTTTGCTAATTTTTGTTTTGTTTTTCACAAAATCGTTTTGGAGTGAGTCTGAGTGTGTGTGTGTGTGTTCTTCCCTCCTCTTCATCTTCTTTATCATCTACCACTTTCAGCGTCCAAACATGCATAAATGCCAAAAACACGACGGAAAAAGTGGAAACTACGACCAGAAAATGTTAAAGGATAAAGTTTGTTATTTTAGTTGTTGAGCTGGAGAAAGAGAAAGAATTTCGTAGATGTTATTTTTTTATTATTTAATTTCAGTTTTTTTTCTTTTCGTTTTATTTTATTTTTATAAACGGACTAAGCAAACTGTAGCTTTTGGCTAAATGTGCTTTATTAAGCCCTGAAATAGTTTTTAATTAAAATAAGTTCCTGCAAATGTTTCTCGATTCATAAATTATTTAAATTATGCAGTTTAAGTAGAAAAATTTTTAATGATTTTTTCAATTTATATAAATTTTTATTTTTATAAAAAAAAATCAAAATAAAAAATTTGTAAATTTGTTTTACTTTGTCGAGTTGCTGGTTGTTGTTTCCTTTTGCGAAGCGTTAAAGGTTAATTTTAATATGTTGAGAATAAATATGAATAAAATCTCATTTAATTTCAAATTAATGCAGCGCGCCCGCCGCAGCCTTTAAAATATGCCAGAGGATATTAATTAAAAAAGTTTTCTGCAATGGAAATATTTAAGCCGGCAGAGAGATTTTTTTTCTATAAAAATATTCAGCAACATTTTTTGTGTTTTAAACCAGTTAATTCGTGGCATATTTAGTTCTCTGCTGCCTGCTATTCAAATCAAGAATAGTTTCAAAAATCCATGCCATGACTGGCGAATGTATTTACGAGCACTTAATTTTAAGCATTAAAGCAATTAAACTACTCGTGAGATAAATTTCAGTTTAATCACCGCAAGCATGCAGGTGCATGCTAATTTTTTAAATTCTTAATTTTGTTATTATTTAAATTATTTCACTACAAATTTTTTTAAATATGACTTTCACTTTTAATAATCATAATTATTTAAGCTTGAGGTATTTTTATATCAAAAAGTTTTCAAATATATTTTTATATTTAAAATATTTTGTCACTCCTTTAAGTGGCTTCTTCAGGCTAAATATTTTTTAGCTTTTCTTTGGTCAAAACAATAATCCTGAAGGCCTCCCTCACTCTTTCTTCGGTTAATCACTATGACCATAAGATTTTCACGCAGTGAATGCTGTATCATTATTATCCTCTAAAAAGGAATATATTAAAGGCGTGAGGAAATATTGAATACAAAAAATATATAGGGTGTTTTTCATAGAGTGATACAAGTTTAAATCATAATTAAGCATAGTACTATATCTTTGATATAAATGAAACGGTATTTATTGGATAGAAAATTTTATGACATTAATGCTTAAATATGATTTCGGCCATGTGGCCGCCACGGCTGTCGCGTACAAGGCGCAATCTGGAACACCAATTTTCACAAACAGTAACATTCCGACCATCATCGTTTTTGAAGACATATTATCCAAAGACTCCACCAGCCCATAAAGCGCACCATGTTTCGACAAAAGCTTGTGGATTCTCGTCACTCCAAATGCGACAATTCTGTTTATTTGCGTACCCATTCAACCAAAAATGGGCTTCATCGGAAAATAAAATTTTGAATGGACGAAGTGCACGATAAGTTTGACGAACTGAACTATTATTTTAATAATAAGCAACTATCAGCTGTTAAATGGGTGGTCAAATAAAGCAGTGATGCCAACTCAAAGTTGTATCACTCCATAAAAAACACCCTATATATGAAAAGAAATTTTTAAAAATAATATCGAAAAGTCAAATATTTGTAAGTCAATTATCTCTAATTTAAAATTTTTGTTTCGTGATTAATTTCACTTCAGTTGCCGCAAGGACACGCTTATCTTCCATAAATCAAAAATTTATATATTTTATTTTGAAGATAAAGGCTGGGCAAATTTGAGGTTGGAAAGTAAATTGCTTTAAAAATAAAAGTTTTTCCTGACAAATTCAGTTTTATTAATACCGTCGTAAAGTAGAAATCTGGGAATTTTTAATGGAATATGATGTCGGGGCAAATGTTCACTTCTAGTATTTCAGCAGCCGTCCGTCCTTTTCACAACATTTTGAACCCTATTTTGCCAGAAAGCTTAACGTATCTCTTCAATGCAGCGTCAAATTTCAACTTTCAGAGCATCAGCTGTTTGTATTTTTTTTAGGTCAACCCGGTCTTTCAAATGATCCCAGACAAAATAATCCTGAGGCTTTAAATCACCAGAACGAAGCGGCCAATTGGCATCCCCCAAATTATGAGACCGAGAAATTTCTCATGCTATAACTAAATTGTTTGGCCCACTGTGCAGCTTGTGGCGCCGACTTGCTGAAACTGAAGGTCACTGAAAAATTAGCCAATTGTGGCCACTAAAAATGAGCTGTCGTGGCTGGGTAGCGCAGGTAATTCATGGTCATCCCGATTACTTTCTTATATTAAGAAAAAAATACGAAACGCTGATGCCGGCCTGACCACAAATCGCGGTCAGTGCACGATGTGGTCACTTTCCTTGGATCCAATGATTTTTCGAGGGCTGTTTGTGAACAATCGTTTTTTGTTTACCGCCTAATTGAAAATGGGCCTCTTCACTAAAAATTGCCTTGTCGAAAATATTCCTTGTTTTCGGTCAGTTTTCCAAACATTCAATTCATAAACTTTTGACGCAAAAATTTATGAACCGACTTTAACTTTTGAACGAGTTGAGCGTCATAAGCGTGAAGTGAAGAAGATCTTCATGCGAAATGTTGCGCAACGTGGCGCAACGTCGACGGGTTTATGTGGCAGACTCATTCCCAACACTTTCCTGTACAGTAAACCAAAAGAGTGATGCTGGCATCACTACGGCCACTACCAGGTTATTGTTTTGGTCTGTTGTCAGCAACAGTATCGTGAGCCTTGAATTTAGCGATTAAGTTACGCTTAGCGGTTTCAGAAACAGCCTGATTACAACGAAAAGCTGCTCAAATTTTTCGAAGCGATGCAGTAAAATAGTTTAACCTTTTTGTTAGTAAATTACCACATTTAAAATTCTTTGTTCGAATGTGTAGCGTTCTAGGGTTAAAATTCCCCAACTTTTTACAAAGTAAATATCAAAAGATGACAGCTGATTTCTTGACATTTCCTCACATGACAGTCATATTACTTCCTAACCTCAAATTTGCCCACTCTGTATTCTCTTTTGCAACACTTTCCAACAAAATGCCAAAACAAAAATTATATTTTACAAAATAATTTTTTAGAAATACAGTTGATACTTTTCTTTATATTAATAGGCCAAGTGATAAAAATTTAATTTCTGTATTGCCGTTTGAATATTTTTCCATGCTCCATTTCTAGAATTCGGAAGACCAAAAAAAATAGAAATCAAAAACATTTCAAAACTTTCGCGTTTTAGAAGGAGTTCATTCAAGCAGTTTTATAGCGCTTTCACTGTAGCGCGCAAAACTTTTGTTCAAAAGTAATTTAAATTTCGACTCAAATAAATTTATTTACATTTTTGACAGCAAAAATTAAGTTTTCCTTTTGTTTTCCGTTGCTTTGATTTTCACACAAATAAGTAGTGACAGAAAGTAGAATACTTTCGTGATACTTTTTACTTTGTCCTCTTCTTCTTCTGGTTTTTTCTTCTTCTATTTTTTTGTGTTAAAACGGTTTGTTTTCTACACTTTTTACTTTTGACACATTTTGCAGTTGAAACATGCATTTGCTTTTAGAATGCATTACGGAGAGAATATGCCGCAACATAATACGCGGCATGACATGTCATACAGTCGATAGCAAAAATATTCCTACAACTTTACTACACACAAAATATATTCAAATTGAATAAGACTTCTTTTAAAACTTCAACACGATTCTTAATTATTTTCACAAAAATTTTCCTAGAAATATGTAGTGAAATAATTTCCACATGAATTTCATAACTTTTTAAACCCACTGTACATTTGAACAACTTTATGACGGATGTGTCACAATATCGTTCGTTACTTTTTAAGTGATTCATAGAATGAAATATTTATACTTTTTTTAAAGCAACAATACAGTGCAGTGGTTCAGGGCTTTTTTCCCCCTCCATCTTGAGTTACTCAGCGTGCATTTATTAAGTGGAAAACAATTGATTCACACCTTTTGGCTGTTTCCAAGAAGTAGCAACCACAAACGTTTACACAGAAATATTTGCAGACAATTGTATGATTTATTTTTACTGGCGATTAAAATTCATTTAATTATTATTTAAGTTGAATGTTGGTGTTGTTTAATTTTTAATTGCTATTCAGCAAAACGAAACAAATCATATTTTGGCAAATATTTGCCCAAAACAGCGTAACCACTATTTATTAATGAAACCTACTTACATTCCAACAGGTGTTTATTGAGTTAAACAGTTTCCAATAAAATTTTATTCTATGACTCTAGTTAATTATGAAATTGTTTTACTTAAAAAACAAGTATTTGAATCAAAATATTTTTCTTCGTGTGAAACACTTTTGTGGAAAAATGTTTGACAAGTGTGACCATAGTTTAAGAAACAAAATAAATTGCTTCAATTAACAAGTTCGAACTTTAATTTCACGCGTTTGTTCAATCGTATAATAATACAATATTATATTTCATTTGTTGCTACTCATCATACAAAATTGTGTTCTAATAATCCATCTGAATTTTATGTTTTCCAAATAATTGTATTGGGACCAGGTATGGGATGTTTAATTTGTTAGTTTGATTTGTTTAAATAATTGATAACTAACAAGGGAAAATAAAAGTTTCGTCAGGATAAATTTATTTAATTTTAAATTATTTCAACAGAGATAATTTATGGAGTAGACGGTTTTAAATATTTAGAATCGAACTAGACTTTCTTTACCTGATTAAATAACTATTGAATAGACATTTTAAAGTTCTGATGCTTGAAAATACCACAACTATAAACGACAAAACTGGACTTAAAATATTAAGGGGTCGGACTGATGTATAACTTTGAGGTATTTAGTGAATGAAACATTTTAAATAGATGTCAGGCTGCAACGAAAATATTCTTTGTCATGGAAATTTTTTAAATTGTAGGTAATTTGAATCGAAATTTTTTTTTTTTTTTTTTTTGTTGCATTGAATTTAATTTTATGGGTTAATTGTTCGAAAAATGTTTTCTTTTTTTTAATTCAAAAAGACATGGAACATAAAGCTCACAAAAATAGGACATGAAGAAAAATAATCAAACAGCAACACTGTGACTTAATAAAAGTGTACTACTACAGTTCTCGTATGCTTTTTGATAATAAAATTGTTACAAAAAGAAAATGTTATCATCTAACAAGTGATAATAATTTGAAAAAAAGTGACGAAAGTGCAGCGGCTTTCGAAAACAGCTGTTTTACTCTACAGTGTAAGTTGAATATTTAACAACTGAATTAAAAATACTATTCGAACAATATGCAAATAAATTTAAATTTAATTCAATATGAAAATAGATCTGGTATGCTATCGGTATTTTCTGCTGCCGATAAGCGGATTTCGTTTAAGCGAACAAAAGTGCTTTGAGATCAGCCCGAACTAATAAAATATTATAATTTTTTTTTTCTTAATTAAACAGGCTTCTTTGATCTAAATTCAATTGTACTATTCGAATAGATACCCTAAAAATGTTAAGCAAAAAAGTATAAAGCATTGAACACAATAACGACAGCAGACTACAGACTACAACCTGTCAAAAATAGAATCCATGAGCGTATAAGAGAATGATTATTTTTACAACTACAGACAACACGGCTACGGGTTGTTGTCCCTGCTGTTTTTGTGGTTGTAGTCAAATTAAATTAATTTCTATATTGGTGAGCGACAATGAGTACAATGTTGCCAGTGTCATATAAATAAATTCAATTATTGTAAATTTGAAAATATGCTGTTTTATTATACAAAAAGACACAACAAGTATTTTATACATGAAGGCGGCTACACTGGCGTTTGAAGAGAATTGTACTACAAACAACAACAAATGGTTATTGATTTGGTGGTATCATTCTAAAAATAATTAAGTAGCTGACTACGAAGCGACGATTGCAGCCAACGGCTTTTGTAGTCGGTGTTCGTTTAGCTTGCTGTCGTTATGGTGTTTAAGGCTTAATACTTAACTTTTTTAGGGTGCCTATTGAGATAAGTTATAATTCCAATTGAATTTAGATCAAACAACCCTGTTTAATAAAAAAAAAAGATATTATTTTTGTGGTTTTAACATTAAAGCCAACTTTTAACATCCCGTTTTACTATACAAATTAATTTTGTTAACACCAACTTGAAACCTTTTGAGAGCTGATTTTAAATATGTAGGTTTTATGAAATGCAGCTCTCTTGCATGTTCTTTTCGGTGCTAAGTTGAGTGCTGCCAAGTTATATATTGAAAACATCTGGTAAAGTCCAAAGAATGCCCAGATAAATCCACCGCATCTGCATTTCTTTCCTTCACAATTAGCCTGATTTTTATAAGAAATAATATGATTTGCAAGAATTTATTCATTTTGTATGTTTAGAATTTTAAAATAATTATTTATAAAATATAACAGAATTTCTTTTCAAGGGAGCAGTGAAAAATAACTTGCTTTTGTATACAAACAAAAATAGCTGCAGTACAGTTTGTGAATTAAGTGTTATTAAAAGACAATATTTCTTGTAGAGAATAGAATTTATTGTGATTAAATCAATTTATTTAACTTGTGGTGATGATAAGCCTTCAGAATTGAAAATAAAATATGTTTTAATAATTATAATTAAATCGCAACAATTTCAAAACCAGACAACATCAACAAAATTAACAACAATTTGTTAATTAAAATTTACCTTGAATTGCTAAACAAATCCAGAGATTATTTTCATAATTTTCAAAGTGAAATCAAATAATTTCTTGCAAAGTAAAACAGCTACGGAATGCAAGACTTTTGTTGAATTTACATTCTGAATGACTAAGAAAATATATAGAAAATTTCTGTTTTTTTATAATCCTTTTAGTTGGAACAAATTAAAATAACATCTACAAAATATAAAAGTAAAACGTAAAACAATGCAAAGAACTTTAGCAACTATTAATTCACTTTGTAATTTTTTCTTTGGTTTCTTTTTTAGTTCTTACTTTTTAATAAAGTTACCGAGTGCAGGCTGACATTCGAACCCAAGCAAAAAGATTGTTGAGCAGAACATCATTAAAACAAAACCTTTTCCATAAAAACGAAATTTGCACATTGTCTGGTTAGAAACAAATTTTAAATGCAAACCGTACTCTTCTGGTTGCAAAACTTTCCAGCTGGCAGATGAAAAAGAAGGACTTTTTCCCTTTTTTTCTTTCAAAGAAGAAGCAAAATTAAAAAGAAAACTTAACTGGAGGCTGTGACGAATTTTAAATACCTTCAACGATCTAATTAAAACGAGGAAAATGCGAGTAGGAAGAGTTTAAGCTGGAATTAAAGAACGTTGGGGGGCAGGGAAGTAATCAGAAGACAGGTGACGTGACTAAAAACTGAATCGAATTCCGTATGAAAAAGGATCAAAGAATTTGCATCAAGACTTGTGTAAAAAATGGCATTAAAGTACCGGAAGCACTTGGACTGTTGCCAGGGGAATACGCTAATTCCACTCAAAAAAAAAGAAAAAAAGTGAAAAGTTTCGAAAGGCGAAACTTGGCCTGGACGGATCAATTAATCGATTCGTTTTAATCGACTAATTTATTCGATTAATTTATTCTATTGATTTTATTCGATTGATTTTATATGATTTCTTAATTGTATAAATATATTCGAATAAATTTCAGTTATATTAAGTAGACACACGCTATTATTAACCTGTTCATGTAACTCGCGTCTGCCAAGTGCCACTGGAACTAGACCACTCACAACCCATCCTTTGAAAAAAAAAATGGCTAGAAAAGTTAGAGATTTTATTTCAAATTTCCACTCAATTGTAGACGAAGTTAGAATAATAATTAAATTTAAAATAAGAACTCAATATGCACTTTCATAATTTAACAATCCAAAAGAAATGTTATTATTCGAATAATTTTTCATGTTTGATTTGAAAAGTTGGATTATTTTTATATAAATTAATTTTTTCGAAAAATTGCAAGAATCACAATTAAATATTGCATTCATTTTATTCGTTTGACTTATTCAATTAGTTTTTTCGGTTAATTTTATTCGACTCTTTTGTTGTTATATAAATTATTCGTATAAGCTCACTAAAACATACTGCCAGTTTTATTCAATTAATAGTTTTTTATTAACCTGTTCGTATAGCCCAGGCTTTGGCTGAATCTAAGGCATTAAACACAATAACGACAGCAAACTACAGACTACAACTTGTCAAAAATAGAATACATGTGCTTACATGAGCATAATTATTTTTACTACTACAGGCAACACGGCTACTGGTCTATTAACCTAATTTCTATTTTGGTGAGCGACAATGAGTAAATGCAATGTTGCCAGTGTCATATAAATAAATTCAATTATTCTAGATTTGAAAATATATTGTTTTATCATACAAAAGGAAACAACAAACTGTATTTCCAAGCTAATGAAATGATTTCTTGTCATATATTGTTAACTTTAAATATATTTTATTGAAATAGAGTATTAAATATATGAAAGCGGCTACACTGGCGTTTGAAAAGAATTCTACTACAAACAACAACTCGTGGTTATTGATTTGGTGGTGTCATTTTAAAAGTAATTAAGTAGCTGACTACGAGGCAACGATTGTAGCCAACGGCTTTTGTAGTCGGTGTTCGTGTAGCCTGCTGTGGTCATTGTGTTTAATGATTAAATTTATCTTGACCCGCTTATGAGCCAACTTTCTTATAACCCCCCACCTTTACCCAATAACTTAGAAGTCCCGGGACCCGATTGCAACCCATTCTGCTGCAACTTTAATTAAAATTTTCTATTACGATAGATCCTTTCTATCCCAATTTTAGAGATTCTGTTAATAAGGATCTAAACTACCGCCTACATGTGTATTACACTTCCTTTTCTCATAGAAATAAAACTATTATAACGCACTATTATGCACACCCTCGAATGACTTCTACCAACGCCGCATAGTACGAACGACTTCATTTGAAAAGTTCATTTTCAAAAAATTATAAAGTTTTCTTGGCAGGTGGAAGGTGCAACTACAGAATGTTCAAAATAATTACAGTGTGTTGGCAAGAAATTAAGAAAAAAAAAATATATGTTTTAAAACAAACGAACAAAACTCCTTTTGCAAACACGCACTAACAACAGCACAGACTCATTATAAAAATAATACGCTTTAAGTTTTAAAAGTTATTTTTATTATAATTTTTTTTTTTGCTGTTTCAATTTAATATGGAACTTAAAACAAAGAAACTCATAAATTGGAGACTTGCAGACGGGAGACTGATTTTCATATGATTCAATTATGTGTTGTGTTTTTGTCTTCATGCCGGTTAAAAGTGCTGCTCTACACGAGTCTAAAGAGCAAGAAGTTGGCATGAATAAAAACTAAAATTCACAGCGCAAGACTCTCCACAGTTGGAATTTATAATGTTGAATATATTATCTCGCCATTTGGCTGTGCAGTTTTCATGGAAATCTCTCCAGTCATCAATGCGCAAGTTTAGCAAATAATTGCGAGTGCAACGCTCTCTCGCTTAAAGAAATACTCGGCATCTTCTGTTTGGCTTTTCGCTTAAAGCTGGAAAAGCCGGAAACTATTTGAAAAATACTATCAACATGTGAAAAACAGCAGCTGATACGAAATGTTGTTGCACACACAACCAAAATGTTTTGAAAATTTTAATTTAATCTATCAGATAAATCAAAGAGCGTTTCTATCTCCGATAAATTTACATAATAAGAGTGAACCAACGAGATCTCTTAAACTTTAATATCAAGAAAAATAGGAAAAAATTAATTCATGGTGCTAATTCAATCATTACAGGCATCGTATTAAAGCATCATTCACATTTTAAACTCAAGAGTCTTTAACATCTCGACGTATCGGAAATCTTACAAGATATGAATTGTTATGAATTGTGACGAACGATTTTTGCAAATGACATTTATGAAGAAGGCAGCTGCAGTTTCGAAATAGTCAAGTTATAATCCGAAAGAGTGTCTAGGAATTCCGCTGACTCTTTTGCCTATCACTGGTCGCTTCAATTCGAGAAAATATATTTATTCAAAAACAAAACTTAATGATTGATTTTGCGTCACCCTGTACAACAGCAAAAATTAGTCATACGCCGTCAACGAATCAGGAGTTGATAAGGATTAGCCGCCTATAAAAGAATCGAGCAATACTAGTCCCTCAGCCCTAAGAAAACAACCGAGAACTTTTCATAAAACTGCGTGCCAATAAAAAAAATAGATTCAGGCCTTTGAGCATGCATAGAGTCTACTAAAAATTTTGATTATTCAATATTTATATTTATTTTAAATATTTATATTAAATATTTATATTGTCCTTATCTACATAAAAATACCTTTCAAATCATATACGCTGCAGCAATATTAATACACGTTAACAAAGTGAGAAGGTACCACAAAAAAATGAGTAGTGCATTTTTATATACGATGTCATCATTTTTGGAATTTATTTAGAGCGGTTTTTATAGAGTGATACAAGTTTAAATCACAATAAAACATTGTAATATATATTTGATATCAATGAAGCGGTCTTTATTGGATAGAAAATTTTATGACATTAATGTTTAAATATGATTTCGGCCATGTGGCCGCTACGGCTGCCGAGTACAAGGCGCAATCTGGAACACCAATTTTCACAAACTTTTCCCAGCATTTGCGCCGATAACTCTTCGATTGTCGATTTCAAGGTGTTTAATTGTTTGTGGTTTATCGACGTCCACAAGTGACTTTACATAACCCCAAAGAAAACAATCCAATTGGGTTAAATCATACGATCTTGTGGGCCAATTTATTGGGCCATTTCGTGAAATTATTTTTTCGTCAAGTTTCCTTGAGTAAATCAGTTGTAGCGCCCCTGTGTGACATGTGGCTCCGTCCTGTTGGAACCACATATCAGCAAGATTAATGCCAGCTAATTGAGGTACGAAAAAACTTCGAAGCATGCTTCTCTACTGTTGTTTACCATTGACAGTAACATTCTGACCATCATCGTTTTTGGAAGACACATGGGCCAATGACTCCGCCAGCCCATAAAGCGCACCAAACAGTAATTTTCTGTGGTTTGAATGGCGTTTCGACAAAAGCTTGTGGATTCTCCTCTCACTCTAAATGCGACAATTCTGTTTATTTACGTACCCATTCAACCAAAAATGGGCTTCTTCGGAAAATAAAATTGTTAATGGTCGAAGTGATCAGTTTGATGAACAGAACCATTATTTTGATTTCCACAATTTGCAGGAATTGAAATGTCAAAGAAATCTAAACAAAAAGCAACTATCAGCTGTTAAATGGGTGGTCAAATAAAGCAGTGATGCCAACTCAAAGTTGTATCACTCTATAAAAAACACCCTATATTATTGTTTTATTATTAAAATTTTCTTATTATTATTTTATTTTTATTTTATTAGTATTTAGTATTATTTTATCATTATTTTTATTTATTTATATATTTTTTAATAAATCTAACTTTTTAACTTAATTCGCTTAAATCATATTCATTTTGAAAATTTTTCAATTCAGCCAAACAGTAAGTGGCAATAAACAAAATAACACATCAGTACTGTTGGTGTGACTGTAGCGCCTTCCGAAAATAGCGCTGTTCTACTCTGCTTTATAACCTGGATAATGAAATTGCTGTTGATATTCCATTATTTTTGAAAATATTTATCACGTCTGGGGTTTAATATCGCCCCAACATTTTTGTCTCTCGGGAAAGCGGGATATAAAAGAAAACTTTGTGAGATTCTACGAATTACAGATGGTATTCAAATATTTTGATTTCCCGGCTTTCACTGATTATTAAAGACACCAGAAACAAAATAACAGTTATTATATTATTTTAAATCGTGTAGAAAAGTTTTAAGTTCTAATTCTTTTGAAATGAATGATGGTTTTGGTGGTTCCAATAAATTTCACAGAAACACTACGCTGCAAAAATGAAGTGCAAAATAGTCTCGAATATAATAATTTTATAAAGAATCGTTTTTTAGTTTCGTCTCTTATGTTCGGACCATCAGTGCAGTGAACTTATAATTATTTCAGTTGGTATCATTCTGCTTGTGACCAACGATGATCATTTTTATACAAAATTTCAGAACTCTTCGCACTTAAATCTCGTTAAATTTACGAAATTTTAAATTTTCTATACTGTCTTGGAAATGAGTTTTTGAAAGAGTTAATGCATCAAATATATTATCTGGCAATTGGTTTTCTTATTGTCAGTAGTGAAATTGCCTATTGCTAAAAAGGCGTGGCATAAATTTACAAATTGTGTTGCTGCTAATCGCGCCTGTTTTTGTTTTTTGTGGTCCTGGACCTGCACTCAGGGGCTATTTTCTTTAATATTGAAAACCCAAAAATATTATCATCATAAATTTTAAAAGGATTTCACAGTCTCATCAATATCACGAATCTATTTAATCTAAATAAAATATTTCAATTTGATTTACTTACATTCTATAAGTTGCTCAATAAATTGCCGACTGTTGAAAAAACTACGAGTGCATTTAATTACATGAAAAGAGAAGAGAAAAAACGCTGTAGTTAAATCATAAATATTTAAATAAATAAATCCAGGAATTTGTAAATAAATAACGTTTAAGTTGCATGTATGTGTGCAACAACACGAGTATATAAATCACTGATTAGTTATTAAATAAATTAAATCCCAGCAAATATTTATGTTTTCCGAGCGGTCAGATTAAAAACTGTACAATTTATTTTTATGGCAAAAGCGCCAGGGAGTGGTACTAATTTCATAGATAAATAAACTTTAATGTTCATAAATGCTTTTTTTCTTCTTCTTTCTTTCTTTTTTTTTTTTTTGTTATTTTAATAGTGTGTTAAGGGATCAATAGGTGTTTGTTGTT
This sequence comes from Linnaemya vulpina, assembly GCA_963675445.1. Classification (NCBI taxonomy): domain Eukaryota; kingdom Metazoa; phylum Arthropoda; class Insecta; order Diptera; family Tachinidae; genus Linnaemya; species Linnaemya vulpina. The sequence continues at coordinate 21,748,940 of OY776278.1, forward strand.
GTTGTTACAGGGGATTTGCTTAAACGAAAGTTGTTGTTACAGTTTATTACTTTTGATTTATATCCCCGCATATTTTATTATAATTTTCGACAGTTCGATTAAGTGCACACACACACACGCATGCAAATAATATTCCATAAACTTGCTTTTGCTTAAATAAATTTTATTATGTGTGCATGTGTGAGAGAGAGAGAGAGAGAGTGTGTGTGTGATATAAAACAGCAACTGAGTGCGTATGATGAATACGAGTGTGTTAAATTCAGTACGCATACGTGCCCAGTCACATGTTAATGCCTGGTTTTTTATTTATAAATTTTTTTCTTATTATAATTTTATTTCTTTTATTTTTGTATTTTTTGCTAAAGGAAGGTGGGCGTTTTGGAAATTGAATGTTTTAATAACGCTTTTGAAATACTCTTTTTTATTGCAAATAAAAGTTGTTAAGAGGAATATTTTTGGTGTTGTTCAAAATTTCAGGCAAATTATTATTGAGTTTCCCAGTGAATTTAATTTGAGATGTCAAAATTCAATACCATAGACATTTTAAGTGAGCGTAAGACCTCAAGATTTAAAAAAAATATCAGTCCCAATCAAAAATAAATTCTTATGATGATTAGTTTTCTAGAAAAGAGTGCAACATTTTTTACACTTTTTAATTGAAAATGGGCAACATCTGCGATTTGAAAATGAAGAACTTTCATTATTTAATCCTGCATTAATTACGAAAAATAATTAACATTTTAAAACTCCTACAAATGGCCGCTTTTTAGAATAGAAGTAAAAAAATTTTACATGTTTTTCAGAAAAGAAATTTTTTTTCTTATTATATAAATATTTTCCATATTATATAACCACCCTGTCGTAGGAAGTTTAGGCTATTACAAATGGCGTTTTACGTCAATCTTATTTGACGTTTGTGAAGTAGACAGCTGCAGAAATAGACAAACTTCGTATAAAAACAAAGAAGCTCAACTAATTTAAAACAAAAAATACATATATACGAGGTTTGCTCAGAAAGTAAGGTTAAATTCTCCTTTATCTCCGGTAAATAAACTGCCATACTCCGCACCAGCGTGGAATAATTTAAGATGATAATTTTAAGACGAAAATCATCAAGAGAGACGAGCCGCATTTTCCTTTAAATGGTTGCGCCTATAAACAAAATATTTGCTTCTGGGGATTTAGAAACCCGCTTCTGATGCTGGAAAGCACGTTACATGCACTGAAGAGTATTGTGCAGTGCACTATTCATGCAGGAGGAGTCCATGTTTATTTGAAGACCCCATCGGGTCTGCACGTATTTTTACAATCTTGTCCGAATACTATGTGCCCTATGAGTATTATTATTAATAACATTAAGTATACGTGTGGAAGCACAAATAAACATTTGTATGTTTAATTGTATTTAATTAATTGTAACAAATAAACATTTGTGTTTAATGCTTTACGCTAAAAAGAGTATAGAAATAAATACATTCCGAAAAATTATTTTAAGTTTCATTTACATCGAAGTAAAAATAGGAAATGAGTCGGTTTTCGGTCGGCATTAAACTCTGTGACACGACTGACAATTATTTTTTTTTAATTTTCCAATATTTGACAGTTTCATCAACGAAACTTTTTATGGTAATTTTAGCTCAAAAAAATAATAAATTCAATATACCAACATATTAAAGATACAACGAACTTTTATGTGAGCTTTTGCTTTGTCACATAAAGATTTCCTTGTATTGAATTATATTTTCCATAAAATATAATTAAATTTTATGATGTCAACCAAACTAACGCTCAAACAATATACGTGATACAAGAAGTTACAAAATACAATATTAAAATTCAAATTTTCCTTTTAAACTACTCGGAATAATACTCGTACACGCATATTAAATGTAGAAGCAAAATAAAATTCAAATATTTCTATTCCCCTACTGGCAGTGATACAATTTAAATCCGAAATAAAATGAAACCAAAAAGTTGTTTACACTGAAAGAAAAAGAAAAAGAAAGAAAAAAATACAGAATAATCTTTAATGTAACATTTCCTTTATGCAACAACAAAAATATATTCATGCACTCACACGAGTTTTCTTTTCTTTGGGTTTTTCTTTTTTTTCGAAATTTTTTTTATATATTTAAAATACAAAATGTTGCACGATGTTAAAGTGGAAGAGGGGAACTTTTCTCAAGCATGTATTATTCACTTAAAATATAAATAGCAAATATTTTAGGTGAGTTGAAAAATGCAGGGAAAATCGCTCACACACACACACACACACACAAAAGCAACGTAACAAGGCTAAAAAGCATCACATTGAGTACGGGTATTAACATGAGGAGTTAGTATTAGCAAAGAGCATTTGATAAAGAAAATAGTTGCACGCAGCACTGCTCCGACTAGCCCACGTATAAACTCGCATTTTCATATGTTTGTGTATATAAAATTTTGCGATTGTGTTGGTGTTTGTAAATTTAAGCGTAAAGTTTTTGAATCAGAAATGACGCGTTTTTATATTTCTTAAGCACATTTTACACTTTTAGCACTCCGCCTTGAAGAATGTGGAAGAGCAACATTTTCTTAGTTCACATCACATGGGAAAAGCAAAAATAAAAATATATAAGAAATAAAATAAGTAAATAAATAAATAAATAAAGAAATAAAAATTGTAACTGCAGTAAGAAAATTCTTTACAAATTGAAGGGAGGGAGCACAAAGCGTTCTTTGTTGTTAACCAAATAATGCGAATATTATAAACAGATTTTTTAGAAAAGCAACCAGAAGTGCATCTCTCAACTGCATTTGAGATTCGAAGATGCAAAGTCGGATGAAGACAAGAGCTTTGGAATGCTTTCAAAGTACATTTTCTTTTCTTACACGATGATGTCAAGGCTAATCAGAGACTACGAAGCAGATTTTTATAAATTTGTTTTATACTTTTCTCAAATATGACTACTTAAAGATATTAAACACAATAACGACAGCAGACTACAGACTACAACCTGTCAAAAATAGAATACATGGGCGAATATGAGAATGATTATTTTTACTACTACAGGCAACACGGCTACTGCTCGTTGTCCCTACTGTTTTTGTGGTTGCAGTCAAATTAAAATAATTTCTATTTTGGTGAGCGACAGTGAATAGATGCAATGTTGCCAGTATAATATAAATAAATTCAATTATTCTAGACTTAAAAATATATTGTTTTATTATACAAAATAAAACAGCAACAAACTATATTTCCAAGCTAATGAAATGATTTCTTCTCATATACTGTGGACTTTAAATATATTTTATTGGGATAACACTATTTGAGAGTATTTTATACATGAAAGCGGTTACACTGGCGTATGAAGATAATTCCACTACAAACAACAACACATGGTTATTAATTTGGTGGTGTCGTTCTAACAATAATTAAGTAGCTGACTACAAGACGACGATTGTAGCCAACGACTTTGTAGTCGGTGTTGGTGTAGCCTGCTGTTGTTATTGTGTTTAATGCTTGAGAAAACCAGCTTTATTTTGAATTTTATTTTTTAATATTGAATTGAACACAATTCCCTGCAGGATATTTAAATTATTTTGGCCAAAGTTATTAGTGATAATTAATAGGGGTTTCCTTTCTGATTAATAGGCTGCATTTATCTGACTCTATTATATATCTTTATGTTCTTTTCTAGAAATATATGCGTTATTTTGAAATCGTAAGAAATTCTTTCCTAAATATGTTCCCCTCAAAAAGAAAAAATGTTACATATTCAGCACTAATTTTCAAGGAAGAGAAATGAATGCAACACTATTTCAACAGCTGATTTGTTATTGTTTTTGTTTCTTCTCTTTTTTTTTTTTTTTGTGTTGGACCAGTAGTCAGCGAAGAACCCCTAAATATGCGATCCATTGTTCCAGAACTGGGAAGAAGAGAATAGTGTTAACAGAGCTGATGAAGAAAGATTAGAAAATAGAGGATTTAGTTGCAGCTTTTTTTTGAATAGCAAATTTGTTGCTAAACATTTTTATTAAATAGTTTTACTAAAAAAAAATCTTTTATTACGAAATCTTTTTTTCATAATAAAATTGTTACAAATAGAAAATTTTATCACTAAGAAATGTTGGGTAAAGGTTCCCTCAATTGATGACTTTGAAATTTTTATTAAGATTTTGGGAAAAAAGAATCAGCACATAATTAAAATTAAAGAGTTTTAAAAAACAACAATTTCCAAAAATAAAACATAAAAATTATTTCATGACTTTTATTATTCTTGTGAAAATATAAAAACTATTTCTTGATTTTTAAATATTTACTAATTTTATCACATTAACTTCAATCTGCCGGCAAGTGATAATAAATAAAAATACACAAGAGTACTGCTGATGAAAGTGTAGCGGCTATCGAAAACTGTTGTTCTTCTCTGCTGCGTAAGTTTAATATAGATAAAAACTGATGTTGACTTTCCCTTGTACTTTGGAATAATTATCAAGATTTTATGAATTCAAAAACACTTTTAAAATTGAATTTGAACATGAATAAAATTTAACCAAAATGGCTACAATAAACAAAAATGTTGGCTGGGTTGTTCGCTGTAAATAATATATATAAATTCCAATACAAT